>LTAT01000001.1:44968378-44982795 GCA_003286495.1 Chlorodrepanis virens | reverse complement strand
AAAAAAAAAAAAAAAAAAATTAAATTTTGAAGAATACCATAGGAACGTGAATTACCATAAACACCATTAAGGCAAAAAATTCCTAGACAGATCGATTTCTTAGCTGAGAAAAAGAATTTCAAATAAGGAAATTTTTCTGTTAACTATGAGATAACTGTTTAGGTAAAATATAAATCTTTGCTATTTTTTAAATGAGTTGAAAAACTAAAATTCTTTTCCTTTGGATGTTAAAAATATTCCATGCACTGAAGCCAGAATGTTTGTAGATATCTATTTAGGTAGACATAAAAAAAAACCAAAATGGTAGCTGAAAGCTTGGTGTGAAGTCTTAGAAAAAAATTGCTTTTTTAGAACAATATATTGCAATTCCCAAAATTAACTTCAGTATAATTGCTAACAGCTAGTGTAACCAAAATATCTGCTATTGTCCCTATTCACCTGCTAGATAATGATCATCCTGACACACTAACTTTCTTGTTCAGATCATGTCACCTCATTTAATCCTAAAATGTTTAGCTGCAGCAATTTATAGTCATCTGAGAAAAGAACACATTAGACAGTCCAGGAAATAATACCTGGGAAATCATAAAGAATATGTGACAAAGGAGCTCTCTTAAATTAAGTAACAGGAACATCAAAAAGAAATTAGAAAAGGACAACTAATGGTATATACTATCCATAAAACCCATGTAAAATTTTTTACCATTATGTTATTTATGAAAATCAATATAGTGTTCTTCACAAAAAAAAAAAAATTCAAACCTTCCAGAACACTGATGCCCTTATTAATTTCCATTGGCATTTTCTTTGCAGTCAAAATTTATGTTATCTATAAAAACAGAGTTCATTACTCTGAAACTTGTCTGAAAAGGACAAAATCAAGTCAGCTCAGGGAGGATTTTGTTTTTCCTGTGAACCTATTGTTACAGCACTTATACATTTGAAACGGAAATCCTAAACAAAGAAGATTAGTAAAATTTCAAGTGTTAAGGATATTATTAACTATAAAACTTAACATTTCAAAGGAAAGTAATTTTAGTTCCTTGAATAAATCTATCCTGCATTTAAACTGCTAGCAAAAAAAAAAAAAAAAATTAAAAATTCCTTCAATTTTTCAGAGATGTTGGGAAATTCTCTGAATGGAAATGAATAACATATTCTCTGGAATAAGGGATGCATAATTTTTTGCTGATATATTATTCTTTATCTCAGTGAGTTTCTTTCCACTGGTTTACATTAATTCTTCTCCCTGTGGGTGATGTCCTTTTAGAAATTTAGGACAGTCTGTGCACCTGAAACCGAGTAAATCTTAGACAAAGGGAGTCATGTTGTGGGGATTATTTATTCTCACCAAGGAGCTCAGACAGGAAATTGGCAAGAAATTGTTAGTAGCAATTTAAGTAGGAGTTTTACTTCACCTTTTCTTGTTCCAGAACATTCTGAAAAGAAATACTTTTAATATTTGTGCTTATATGGACAAGTAATAGTGAACCATTCTATTTTTTAATAACTAATGAAAGTCTGAGACGGTTAAAAAGAGAAGAATGTATAATTATTCCTCAGTTGTGGATTATTATTAAAATATTATGAATTGTGGAGTGCTCAATGAATTTAGAAACTTAATCATGGATTAATTGGCCTAACTATATCCCTTTCCTACTTTGTGATTAAAAGGTAAAATAAATACAATTTTTTTAATTTGATGCGCTATCTTTGCAACATTTACAAAGACCATAATAATAACAAAAACTGTTCTCCCCTATTATTTTGAAAAGGAAAAAATTGCCCTGCACATTGCCCTGCTATTCAGTTTTCAAAGTTATTAATATATAAGGAAAGAATTGAGATTAATTTGTGGACAAGAATCACGTATTTATACTAGTATGGAGGGGTGAGGTGTTGTTCCATTACTTTGATCTAGATAGAAAATATTCTATGGAGCAGATACAATATAAAAATCTGTCTCTTCTCACTATGGGTGTACAGAATGCAGATGGAGAAATCAACATGCACCTTTCATACTATATTTCTTACCTGTTCTTCCTCAGTAAATCAGTTCCTCTCTAATTTTTTTTCAGCTTCTTTGTGAATTTTGAACATGTTTTGAATCACAAACTCTTCCATGAAAGAATGAAGGAACTTTGGTGGCTATGAATATACCCCATGGATTGTGATGCCGGTTCAGCTTTCTAGTAACATAAATATGAAACACACAAAGCCCATCTTCATGAAATAATTAAACACCCAAGTTAACTGAAGAAATACATCATTCTAGAAAGCATGAAAACATTTTAAAACAAAGGCTATTAAATGACCCAAACCAAACAAAAATAAAAGGACAACACTTTTGGGGAACAAACCCTTCTATATAAATAGAAAAAAAAAGGGTTGTTTGTGGGGTTTCTGGGATGGTTTTTTTTTTTAATGTGTGTTTGTTTGGCTCCTTGTTTTTGGAAGTTGTTGTTGTTTTGGTTTTTTTTTTTCCCCAGCAGTCTCATTTCAGGAGAAGAGTGATAAAGTAGAAAGTGAAAAAATTCAATAAAATCTAACAAATTAGATCTTGAAACTTGTAGTCCTTTAAATCCTGAACTATTTTGTACTTTTCACTCTTGTTCTATTCTCTTTTCCTTCTTTATTTCCTTCTTTTCACTTCCTTCTTCTACAGTATTTCCAAATGAGATGAGCCCAATAACTTGGCATTGAGGGTTTCATTTGCCCACACACATATTATCATCTGGCGTGTTCCAGGGCAATTTTCCAGGCTATCAGTTTCCTGTCCAGAACGGCACACACACTGCCTTGATGCCTGGCTTTAGAGCTGCTGGCTGTGTTAGAATTATTTTGAGCAAACCTGCTGTCTTGGAAGGTACCAGATACTAGAGCAGGGCAACTGAATGGACTCCTTAGAGCCCAGTTCAGGATGAGATAAGTTACTAGACTCTAGTGAAGTACATTTCCATTGACTTCATGTTTAGACCCTAGATGACCATGAGCACACCTCGAGGCACTTTTAGATAACTCGGTCTTTAACAAGATATGAAAAAAATTGCAGTCAAATTATTTTATCAGAATATTGATTTATAACACTACCTACAGTCTCAACTTTCCTTTGCATGACAGAAGGGCTGGCAATTCAGCTTGCCTAATTTTACAAATTTGATTTAATTACCTAAACATCTGAATTTGTTCCCAATTTAGATGTGCTACTCTATCTCTCCTCACCTCCAGCTACTAAACTAGAGAACCATAAGTCTCCCATAAGTCCTTCATTATATCTGCCAGATTTGTGCAGATGTCTTCAGCATCCTGCAGCATCTTAAGTGACATATAGATATCTATCTTTAGCAACTTAGTCAACCCTGAGTAAGTCAGTCAACCCTGAAGTGTCAACATAGAGACATGTACATTTGAGGTAGTCATTGTAAGCTCTCTTTGTAGCTAATGAGGAGAAATGAGTCACAACTTATTTGCTTTAAACAATCTATAGTAGGATGAGATGATTGGCAATCTGTAAATTTGTCTTTGTTTCCCCTTGCTATAAAAAGAATCTAAGATGACTAACTCAGATACAGAAATGCAAAATTTTATTAATTAGATTTATTGGTATATTTGGTCTGCATTTTGTTACAAAATCACAGAGTCATTTATGTTGGAAAAGACCTCTGAGGTCATTGAGTTCAACCTTTGATCGAACATCATCTTGTCAATTAGACCATGGCATTAAGTGCCACATCCAGTTGTTTCTTTAATGACTCCAGGGATGGTGACTCAACTCTGTCCCTGGGTAGCCTATTCCAGTGCTTAAGTGCCCTTTCCACGAAGAAATTTCTCCTGATGTCCAGAAGAATCTCCCCAGCTGCAGTTTGAGGCTATATCCTCTCACTATGTTGATGCGTCAAATTTTAGCTTTTATATTTTTCAAATTCTGTGCTGCTTTGATGTGTGGGTCTGGACTTCATATTAGGGGATAGTAAGTTCTCTTCACAGAATAGGTAGACAAAATAATTCCTTCTCTGGCTGGGGACCAAGGACTGCTGATCTAAATCTCAGCCCAAAAGCATAAACAAAGGTGGACTGACAAGAGAAAACAAGGATAAGACTTCATGGGCTAAAGCTGTAATTGGACAATTAGCTCCAATATGCTAATGGACCAGAACTTATAAGAGTGTGAGACTCTGTGACCAGTTGTCCATTCTCTGACCATTTTGGAGTTCACCTGGGGTGTAGCCCTGGCTGGGCTCTTGTGCTGCCCAAGGTGGATCTGTTGAGGCTTCCTAATAAATACCACTTTATTCTTTAGTTCCGTCTAGTCTCAGTTTTAGGTGAGCCAAGGCATCAATGTCACTAACTGTCTGGAAGAAAAGGCCAACCCCCACCTTACCCCCAACCCCTCTTTTCAGGTAATTGCAGACAGCAATAAGGTCCCCCTGAGCTTCCTTTTCTCCAGGCTAAACAATCCCAGTTGCTTCAGCTGCTTTTCATAGGACTTTCCTTCTAGACCCTTCATCAGCTCTGATGTCCTTCTCTGGACACATTCCAGCCCTTCAATGTCTTTGTTGTAGTGAGGGACCCAGACCAGGAAACTGAATTCAAGGTGTGGCCTCAGCAGTTCTGACTACAGGGAAACAATCACTGCCCTGCTCCTGCTGGCCACACCTGTATGCTGCTGATACAAGCCAGGTAGCAATTGGCCACCTGGGCACACTGCTGTCTCATGTTTAGCCAACTGTCAGCCGGACTCCCAGGCTCTTTTCCACTGGAAAGCTTTCCAGACACTCTTCCTCCAGCCTGTAGTGCTGCATGGGATTGTTGTGACCAAAGTAGAGGACCTGGCACTTGGCCTTGTTGAATGTCCCTCATACTGATGGACTTAACCCATCTACCCAGCCTTTCCAGATCCCTTTGCAGAGCCTTCCCACCTTCCAGCAGATCAACTCTGTTACCCAACTCAGCGTTGTCTGTGAAATTACTGAGGGCAGACTCAATTCCCTCACCCAGCTCATGAATAAAGATATTAAATAGGATCATGCTCAACACTGGGGCCTGGGGAACCCCATTCACAACTGGCCTCCAATTGGATGCAATACCATTCACCACCACTCTCTGGGCACAGCCATCCAGCAAAGAGAAATCCTGCCATGGGCAGACAGCTTTCACAGGAGAATGCCATGGGATACAGCGTTAAAGGTTTTGCTGAAGTTCCAGGTAGACAACATCCACAGTTTTTCCCTCACCCATCAGGCAGGTCACCTGGTCATAATAGGAGATCAGGTTGGTCAGGACTTTCCTAAACTCGTGCTGTCTGTGTCTGATCCCTTGGCTGTCCTGTGAGACAGCTTCTATTCTATATGACCACTGTGAAGGCTACCATCAAATGTAAGTATTATTTCTTTTGGTAACACCAGCTACGATGGCATAAAGGAGAAAATCCGTAAGACTGGACTGTTGTGGCCAAGATGTGACATCCTTTTTCTCATTTGTTTTAGTGTTCTACTTTTACCTTCCTTGAAAATCAAAAACTGACAATATTAATGTCTTTTCATTGATTTTGTTTCGATTCACTGAAACTCAAAATAATGCCTATTACAAAATATTCAACATACAGATTATTTTTTCTTTATCAAATAGATACTAACAGTTCTGTGAAATTAGAGATCTACTTTACATGATAATTCATCTCTTTTTAACCTTTTTTTTATCATGCATATTTTTAAAACTCAGAAGTCAAAACAATGAAAGTTTCTTGCAATTTTAATCTTCCTATATTTTCTTTTATGTTAAACTAGTCTTTATAAAGCAGCTTTATAAAAAGATTAATTATGTTAATTTGTTAATTCTGAAAACAGGAAAACAATAGGTTATTAGTCATCACAAGGTTTTAGAGATTTTGTCTGAAAATACAGGTAATATAGCAATAAGCTAGGTAAAAGGACTTAATCTTGAAAAAGGAAAAGAATCTAATCCATGAAAATCCTGCCAATGCAAGGACTCAGGTGCCAAATTGTCCTGATTACTCACAAGTATTCCAATCTGCTTATTTTCTAAAGCTGACTAACCTGTAGGGGGCTATACCATTTAAGTTCTTCTCCATTTAGCATGAAACTCTCCTAGGAACATAACAATAAGCACACTTTTGTGCTTTGAGGCATCTGTTTTGGCTACAAAAGAGCCTATCACTTAGCTTTTCTGCAGTGTAGGCTACAATGGAAAAAGTGATCCATGTCTTAAAAAGGCAGAAGGCATGGGTTTGCTGTCAGCGTTTTTCATCATTCACATAACTGATGTGAATGATTATTCTACACAAAAGCCCTATTTGGTTTAAGGGACAGCATAGTATTTCTTCAGTTTTCAGGGTGTTTCTGAGTTATTTTGCAACATCTTGTCCCCCATCCCTTACCCTCTTGACACTGCTGTGTGTGATCATGCAAATGGGATTGTGGCTTCAGCCATGATAAAACCATTTTTATGAAGGTGGGTGGCAGGGAGGAATAGACTTAGAATCTTAATTTCATCTGTCAGTTTCTGACTTATATTGTAAGAGGTAAACCTAATGTCTTTACATCTTTCAGGGAAAGGACTGTTATCAATGGCCTTTAACTTAAGTATATAATATACTCAAGACTATTGTTGACACTGCAAGTAGACAGCTGAATCTTCAGAATGATTCTTATCAAAAGCTGAAAGCAAATTATGACTGTGTTTTCTGAGACAAACTGAGGAACTATCTTACTCTATCTGATCATATTTGTTCTTGGCAATCTGATCTATCTGGATTTACAACTAATAAATGTTCATATCCTTAAAAGTACTCCTGACCAATATGTGTACTTATAAGTATATTTTTGCTGTTCAATCAACAGATTCCCATAAATATTTCCAATGAAAAAATACTCTACAGTATTTCCAATATGTCTGCTTTATTAAGCTTATCTGTGGAGCATGAAAATCTGTATTTTCATTTACTGCAAAAAGTTTCCGTGTCTGTGAAAGCAAAACTGATTTGCACTGTATGTTAAACTGGTTTTTAAAGCTGAAAATCATAATTATGCATGCACCACACATCGTATTAGTTTCAGAAAAATATTTTTTGTTTGGTTTGTGTTAGAATTATGCTAATTTTCACTCAGAAAGATGAATGATAGATAGCAAGATCGTCTATGTGCATTAAATAACTTTTTTCAAATGAGTTTTTTGATATAAACTGCAACAATCTGCTCAATAAATAGTCTGAGAAATATGAATTTAAGCAAGTCCTTCAGAAAAAAACCATGTATGTTAAAGAAAACTGTCTCTTTTTCCACCAGGGTATCTATGTATCAAGAAGATTTTCCCTGAGATGTTATTCTCTTTCAGGAACACTTTGGCAATAATGTATGCAATATACTACACTATATATCCATAATGGACCATGCATCTCAATGTCAAGCTGAGGCTCTTAACCGAAGTACAGCATTTTTCTCATCAGACAGTGCAGCGAGGGTGCACAGGGGACCAGAAGCCCTCCTCAAGATTCTTCAATGAAGGTGGTGAGGGCTGGGCTCTGTGGAGATGAAGGATAATCACTCAGAACACACAGCACACGGTGATCAGAGGAATGTGAGTGGCCTCATCAGTGGAAAGGAAGCTGACTGCTCTCAGGGCCATTGGGGACAATGGGTCCATCTCAAATACCTTCGCCCAAACCCATGCAGCATGGAAAACAAACAGGAGAAGCTAAAATCTGTCCACAGCTGCAAAGCTTTGACCTCATTTGGATTACAGAGCAAATTGCATGAGTGGAGCCTCAGTGTCAGACTGCAAACTTTTCAGGAAGACAGGTGAAAAATTTGAGGAGGCAAGCTTTCAATCAATGCATCTTCATTGTTTGCAGTGGAGAAAAAATTAGAAATGGGAATGAGCTTATTGAGGATGAGAGTATAGACCAGAATGAGTGCTAATGAGTTGGGGAATCTGTGGCAAAAAGCCTGATAAGAAAGAGGAAGTTAGGTGAAACCTTCTTTAAATAATTGGAAAATAATTCCTGAAAAGTTCCTGAAAAGAATATCTGCCTTTGGAGGAAACTGTAAACAAAAATTTCAAATATTTTCAGAAGCTCATTGGTATTCATCACACACTGGGCAAAATAACAAAGAAAAGTGATTTTTACTGAAATAGGCCTTTCAGACAGTAGGGGAAGACAAGCAAAGAAGCAAGTAGAAATATTGAAGTTAATTTCCTGACAAGAAAATTAAAGTTTTGACAGTCATTGATTTTTCTGGCAACTTCGTACCTGCTTATCAGTTCTGGAGTAATTATTTCATTACTGAATTAAATAATTGATGACAAACAGGTGATTTCTGTATTGTTCATCACTTATTTAAATAACAATTTAATATATGTATATATATGCACATTAGACTGCCATTCTTAAATGGTAACAAATTATGCTGATCTGCTAAGCAGATTGTTTCCTAAGTTTTTTAGAGGTATCCTAAAAGTCACATTTCAGCACACCTATGAATTCAAAAGTCTTTATTAAATGCAGCAGAGAAGTCCACTTGATTTGATTTTGTTGAAATGCTGAATGCTAGTCTTTCAAAGCATGTGGTTGTGCCATCCATTCAACATAGCTAAGGGTGTGTCTGGGGGCCAAGACTGAGACTGAATCCCCTTTTCTTCAAGCAAGTCTGTTTTTTAGCCTATAAACTTGCTTTGATTCTAATGGAGACCTGTGTGAAGACACCAAGTTGCAGCTATTACAGTCATTTCTAGAACATTGCAGCTATAAAAGGCTTTATTTTAGAAGAAGTTGTATCAAGACCTGCATATGTTTGATGCTGACCTACAGAGGGTTCTAGACTGCCTCAGAAGATGTGTCTCTACTGTATTGTCAAATACTGTCCTCCACTTTCTGGCTGCTATAAAAAGAATGGACTATAAATCAGTATTTTTATTTCACTCACTCACTCACTCACTCACTCACTCACTCACTCACTCACTCACTCACTCACCAACTATTCTGGCATTTTTTTTAGTTGTACCACCATTTCTGTTAAAACTGAAGAAATCAAAAATAGTTTCTCAGGAATGCCTAGAAGGCACTCCTTGTACGTATACCTTCAATGGCTGAATTGTGTCAGAAGATGCTTGCTCATTCATGCAAGTTTCCTCACATGTGTGCTTGATATCCTGCTCATTGGGCTGAGGACCAGTGTCTGTGAACATGAGGCTTCTTACAGTGTCTGAATAAGGTTTCTGCTACATTTTCCTTATGTGACACGCAGCAGACACTCAGTGCATTATCACCTGTGCAGCTCTTTCCAGTAATCCCGAACCACAAACTTTCAGCTGCCTCCTCATGTGACCTGAGAAAGAGCTCCATGCACTCCTGATGCTCTCTCACATCAATGGTACCTCCCCCAGTTCACCATCCCAGACTGTCCTATCCACTGCAGCCCCTCAGTTGAGTGAGCTATCTGACCTTGTTTCTGTGATCTCCAAGTGAGATCATATCCCTTCAATTGCTGACAGACATCTCGTTCTTCCTCTTTGTTCTCTGTCTGCATGCAGAATTATGAGGTTTCTCCTTTTTATATAACCCTGTGCAACTTGCTTGACACTAAAATATGCAGCAAAGGAAATGTCATAGAAGAAGACATCAAGATAATTCTCTGGGTAATGAAGTCTTCAGTTATCTTCAACATTAGCATCGTGGAAAGAGAAATGAAGACAAGAGGAGGAGGCATGATCAACGAGAACCAGATACAAAGGCTTGTAAAGGATCAAGGGCAAAAGAAAAGAGCTCATCCAAATTTTTAACTCCTCATTAAAACTTAGGGGAGGTCCCTGGTGTTGCTCAAATTGTTCCCATTTCATAGAGCCTTGCCCTTGGCTATCCTGCCATGGTGCTTCTCACTCCAGCAGGACATGGCAAACAACCAAATTGTTTCCTCAAAGTGAAATCATGGAAGTCCTGAATAGAAGTTTAGCCTTTCTGTGTGGAATATTTTTTTTTTAGTGTTTGTACTCAGCAGATATTTTAAGATTTATTTAATATTCTTTTATTTTTTTTAACCACCTATATTCTCTGCATTATTTTGACCCAGATCACTGTGCTCAGGTTACAAATGACTAACTTTTCTGCTTCACCTTCCTGTTCTGTTCTGGCCTTAGCCCTTCAATAGGGCTTGTGATGCATGGTAATTTGTTAGTGTGTGGGAAGCCAGAAATAATCTATGGCTGCTACTAACACTCTGTAGTGGAGTTTACCTTATTACTAGGAAGCCAATGTCAAATAAGAAAGAAAATCATTCTTTGAGAAAACTGGCAACACTTATGGTTTCTTTATGGTTTTATTATAAGCTCTGACAATATAAAACTAGAGCTATTATTCTGAACTGAAAAGGAAACCCCAAAAAACTGCAGCTGCATAACGATAGATTAGCCAGGAATTAAAGAAACCATTTTAAAGCATTCAGCTCTGACTGAGCCTGTAAAACAGCTATCCTGGCTGTGTACCACAATTACACTAGAGCTATGCTACCTGGACCTTTTCACTGCTGGACTGTTTGACCTAAGCATGTATTGCTTCTGAGACAATATTTTCTTTCAATCAAAAAAAAGCCAAAACTATTGAAGAGAGAGAGGATGAGTCAACCAGGGGGAAATTGAACATATTCTATCTAAGTCATGCGATTGGTCAGGTGATTAAACTTTACTTATTTTTAAGGGAATCTTTTGAAATATTTTAAAGTAGATGCTTCACTTTAAATTGATCAAAGCTGGGGTAAGGTCAAACCTAACCACAGTGTCTCAGGAGCTTTTGGAAAGGTTCATCACTCCAAGGGTGGCTGGGCACTGGAATAGGTTCCCAGGGAGGGAGTGGTCCCAGCACCAGGTGATAGATTTCAAGAAACATTTGAACAATGCTCCCAGGCATATGGTGTGATTCTTAGGGTGTCCTGTGCAATGCAAGGAGTAGGACTCACTGATCCTACTGGATCCCTTCCAACCCTGGATATGTTATGATTCCATGAATTCCAAGAATAACTAGGAAAAGGGAACCATTATTGTTCTACTTGGAAGAATATACAGAAAAAAAAAAAGTGAAATTAATGAGAAGAAAGAATATATATATCAAAAAGCAATAAAAATCCCAGTAATAATTAATAACATTTGTGTGCACTTTGTTTTTCTTTGATTTTTCATCATCTGACAAAATTCCTAGCTAAGTAATAAAATGAGGAACATGTCTCTTACAACAGCTCAAATGGTCTCCAACAAACATAATTAATATAATTTTCCACTAAAAAAACCTGATATGTTACAATAAAATAAATGTGACAATGTTTATACTCTACATATTAGCTTTCACTTTCAAAATCATATCTGAGAAAACATGATGCTATAACACTATAAAAACTGTGAGATGTACATATTTCAGTTCAATGAGACAGAATAAATTGTGCTCAAATGTCTCTTCAGTCAAATCACTGTGCATTCAAAACTAGCATTTCTTTTTCAATGAAGAAAAAATGCAAGTAAAGAAGGGGAAAAAAACACCAGAAAACAAAGAAAAATAGAGTGTCATAGAGCTAGGCAGAAATATATATTGTTCCTTGAAACTTCTGAGAGCAAAAACATGCTAGCTCATACTGTGAAGATGTTACACATTTACAAAATCAAAGCGAGAGCAGTCTTCTGGACATTCTTATATTGTGTAAGAGAAGGAATAAGTGACAGAACTTGTAATCTACAATTCTGTATAAGTATTATTTTTAGGAGTTTAGGAGCCACTAAAAAGAGCAGAAAAAAAAAAAAACCAGAATAGCAATAGCTTCCATAAATATATATAATAAAATGTTCGGTGTACAAAATACAGTACAATTAAAAACTTAATAACAGGAGTGATCATTTGTTTGTGTGTTGCTCCTCAGATTTATTACCTATGAGAATTGTTGTCTGGCATAAAGAGAGATCAGATGAAAAATGTTTATGTAAAATAGGAAATAAACTTCTTTCTAGTGCTCCAGAAGGGCAGGTACAATCTTGCAACCCTACATGATAGAGGAGAGAGGAGACATTTGTCATTTACTGTTTATAATAAAGAGAGCAAGATAAAGAACCCTGCAGGAAAACTCCTGTAATATGGATTGCTGTACTTCTAAAGGAAAGGATGATATGTAGCATTTTTCTTCAGGCAAGTATGAGTAGTGATCACTTTTAATGCTTACCTGTTCCAAGTAGCATTTGCATACTTAGTTCAGAAATGGTGGTCACCTTTGCATATAAGAAAATATTCAGCAGTATTTATATATGGTCTTAGTTTAAGAATCAGCTCAGAGAAAATCTTGATGGAGGTCTTGCAGTGTCTTCAGGGAGGAGTAAACCAAGAAAGATAATTCTGGTTGTTCGGGTTTCTTTCCCCCCCCATATGAATGGTTCAGAGGCATTCTGAATCACAAGAGTTTTTAGAACTGCTTTTATCAGCTGTATGATGATAGAAAACTCCTGGCTGTCCTAACTTTCATGATTTTTTTTCCTTACTTTTTTTTTTTTTTTTACAGAGATTCACACTGTTATTATCTGCAATATCTCTGGCAAAATGCACCAGAGGCAAATGATGCAAGAAAAGTGTTTCACATATTTTAAGCTTTTATCATGTGATACTCTCAAGTTCTTGCACTGTATGGCATAACATACAGTGATTAGGGGTTCACTGTCTGTCAAATTCCTGATTTTGTAGGTGTGTACTCTGTATGCCTCAGACATCTTTTATTTAAATTGAAGAATTCCTTTCATTTCAAGAGTCTCCATTACATTGTTGTTGTTGCTTCATTTTTTTGTTTGTTTGTTATTCGTTTGTTGTGTTTTGGTTTTTTATTACTATTTTCTGCTTTATAGCTGAAGTGGCTGAAATCATATGTAACTAGGAAAGAGGTAATGCATTTATTTATTTGCATAATAATGCTCTTTGTTTTGCTCACTTTTCATTCCATAATATTTTATAGTATTCTATTAATCTCTTTGGCTACCACATCAAAGGCAACTGATACTATAAAAGAAGTATGTAGCCAACACATTTTCTAAATTGCCGAGATATTGAAATGTACTGATTTTAAATGTACTGCACCAGCTGATTAACTCTGTTGGTTAGAGCAGGCTGAGGCTGTGGACTCAATCCCTGCCCCCTGCATGGGGATGACATTCACTTAAAATCTGGACCCAATGACCCCTGTGGGTCCCTTCCAACTCAATATTCTGTGATTCTGTGAATTATACATCAGAAGAAAATAGTCTAAAAAGAGTTACATTATTTTTTATTATTTTTCTGAGAATTTATTGGTAACTTTTATTGCATTGCTTTTTTATTTTAGCATGTTGCAGAGCTTAAAGACAGTAGAAATATACAAGTTTTTTACAAGTTGTTTCTTTTTTTTTTTTTCCCCAATTAACTCCTAAGCTGAAAAACATAAATTTCGGCTTCAAATTTTAATTTGCAGTGGAACTGAGTTTTATCTTTTAACTGGATAATGAGCAGAATATCTTATCTACAAAAAGTCGTATCTGTGGTCCACAGCTGTGATAATATTAGTTTCACCAGGAACTGGTTAGATAGTGTGAAAATATTAAAATATCTTGCTTTGTATAATGTAATGCAAAAAGAATAAAGGATAAGTTTATAAAATAGAAAGGGGAAGTGAGATCCAATCTAATTTAAACATCTATCATGCATGAAAACTGCAGCTGTCTTTTGAAATTAAATTGGTTTTAAAAGTTTTCTTGAACTTCATGATCTAACCAATGGGCACATTTAAGAAGATATCATGGGGAGGATCATATTCACCTGACTGTCTTATAAAAATTTATCACAGCCTTTTTCTTTTTGGAGGCTTAAAAATGTATCTACCCCTCTCTGCTAACAATATAGGCAATTTAGAGTAGAATTTAGTTTTATGTGTTAGTTAACACTGCAAGTCATGAATCAGTGCTTATTCTTTCATGTTCATTTAACAGAGACGAAATAGATATGGCATCCAAGAAAATAAGCTTAGTATGAGAATGGACTTTATCCTACTTGACGGGAACATCTATGTTGAGATGTTTATATATCATCATAATTATCTTAGATACAATTATTGTTATTTTCTTATAAAGACAAAAAAAGGTGATTTTTTTCCCTGAGTCAAATTATCAAATACAGAGATCCAGATAAACAACAATTACAGATTAGTTCTTAGGAATTTACTATGTCAGGAAAGAGCTACTACTGCTAAGCAAATGTGAAATCATCTTCCTCTTGCCAAAGCATCACTACTGTTGTGGTGTGTTTTCTTTGTTTAACAGGTTTATTGCTTAATTTGTGGGTTTTTTTCCACTGCTTAATCTGTTGGTTCTGTAATCCCCTTGTACTGTCCTCCCCCAGCCTTTGGAGTGGC
>LTAT01000001.1:44921323-44948928 GCA_003286495.1 Chlorodrepanis virens | reverse complement strand
AAAAAAAAAAAAAAAAAAACAACAAAAAAAACACCAGAAGAAACCCAGCCACCCACCCAACCAACTAAATGAAAGGAAAGACCACACTGGAACATTAAACATTTTCCACTAACTAGAAATCAAAATAGGTAAGGGAAATCCTTTTTCAGTGGCTTCAAAACCCTTCTGCAAAATGTATGAGGTGTTTAGTTTTGAGTTTTTCTTGGAGGATATCCAATTTCCAGGTGTAATCTAAGACTCATAATTTTTTGCTTTACTGCACTAAATTTGCAAGCACAGCTAGTTCTCTCTGGATCAAATCCTGTTTCAAAACAAAAGATGCCAGCATCTGATGTCAGTGTTGCTACGTGCCTGATTAACACCATCGTGTGCTGACAGATCATTTGTCTGAGCTGGCTGTGATAAAACAGTTAGGTGTAATTTACTATTCAGAAGACTGCTAAATGCAATAAGGCATTTTAAATAGTGCTAATGTTGCAGTTAGCTTTGTTTCATTTTGGTTGTGGTTTTTGTTTTTGGGGTTTTTTTCCTAAAAGCTAGGTGATATATATGAATATAGGAACACTGGCTTAAAATAAAACTTAAAAAATATGATTACCAGCTCTAGTCTGCATGTGAACCACTTATGTTTTAACAGATCTGTTTTAAAGGGTTCATTTCAATGACTGAAGATAATAAACTTATAATGGAGAAAGGTGAAGTTCACAAAGGATGAAATAAATATTCACATTCCTTGTTCCATGTATTATACATATAAAAAATTACTGTATCTTTTTTATCTGTTAAAGAAATGTTTTCTTATTCCTAGAAGTAATTGTGAATTTTCTAGTAAATAAATTTTATTTTGGAAATTGGGTATTGTTAGAAATCCTAGTCTTGCAGCAAACTGTACATGAACTTCTAAAGAAATGGATGTTTCTTGCAAAGACAGTATTTTTAACATGAGATCATGACAGCCAATGACACTGAGGATGGAACACTCAATTTGTTTTCAAAGTAGAAAGCCACTGCTTAGATTTTTCTCTGTGTGACTTTAAAAAACTATTTAAACACATTCACTATGCCACCTGTTCTGCCATGCTGAGTATTGGATTCTGAGGTACAATTCTGTCTTTCTGGAACTGTTCTCAGAAACATACCTCTGGGATAAACCACAAAGTGCTGAAATGAAATTTGAGATACCTTCTTAAAATCCTTCAAGGAATTCTGTAATCTCTGGATAACCCATAATGCTCTTTTGCTTCTTTTAAATTTTATTTTAATTTTGCCAGACAGATTTTTTTCTCCTAGGTTTGTTTAGTGAACAAACTATTACTTTTAAAACCACCTATAAATTTCCCTGGGACACATTCCAATGCTTTGAGCATTTCCCCTGTTTGAAGGAGACATGCTCAAATTGATTCCTAGATTTTACAAGAAAGGGATCTTTATCAAGGAAGATGTGCATGTCACATAACCAATATACAAGAACTAGTCCTCTAGGTATTAGCAGTGAAACAGCTACTGCGAGTACTGGATAGAAGAAATAACAGGCAGACTCTTTTTAAGGGCATCGTGAAAACATGAAAGCATGATTCAGTCCTCTGCAGGCAACTAAATAGGGTTCATCTTACTTAATTCTCGACATTTACAGATGGAACTAGTCCTCATTCATAGTCAGTGGCAAAATCAGGCATTTTTGACCTATTCTTTTAGTTTGCCATGAAATGAGAGAATTCATGGACTAAACAAGATTGTACTTTTCCACTGGTTTTAAAAAAAAGTCTAGAAAAATAGCTCAAAAATGCCATGTGTATAGCTGTATTTGGTCAGCTGAATTGGATTTCCAGAAGCAAAAAAGATCGCATATTCCAGTGAAAACTTCTTAGCTATGTGAGAAATTTTTCCTACATTCATGGGAAGTATATTGGGATTTTTTCATAGCTGGGATTAGCCTGGCTTGAAATACCGTTCTTAAAGACAAGTTAGTGCATAACATATTCTACTACATATTCAGGGGCACAATTCACATTCAGACAGTTAGTAAAAGAAGTAACTGCACCAGGCATTATAAGCATACTCCTGAAGCCTTAACTGCAAGACCTTAACCTTCTTTATTCATCATGTCCCAGTATATCATATTTCATTGAATTTAAGCTCCTTGTTTATGTGCAGTGATATCTTTCATCCTAATAGGATAAAATTCACCTAAATCATAAACCAGATAAGGTGGCATGTGTAACTTACTGCTGATTTACTTAATCATTCTCAAGTATGTGCCATATGATCAAGCAAATGATTTTTTTAAGAGAAACCCTGCAATAAGTTGCTGTGGTTTTAAGCTCAACTGGAGAAGAAATGCCACATGGTCGCTCACTCAACCCCTTTTTCACCAACCCACCCCAATGGAATGGGGAGTAGAATCAAAATAAAACTTGCATGTTGAGATAAGAACAGTCTAATAAGTGAAAATAAAGTAAAATGGAGTAATTAAAGTAAATGGTAATAATAATGATTATAAAAAGGAAACAAACAAGGAATGCACGATGCAATTGCCCAACACCTGCTGACCAACACCAGACTCCCCTTCCCAAAAGCAGATCAACCACCCTTCTGGGTAATTGCCCCTAGCTTATACACAGGGCATTCTATGATATGGAATATGCCTTTGGTTTGTTCAGATCACCTGTCCCAGCTGTGCTCCCTCCAGTTCCTTTTGCATAGCTCCTCACTGGCAGAGCATGAGAAAAGAAGGAAAAAATCTTTGGCTTATGATAAGCAAAACTTATCAAGAAACAAAACATCAGTGTGTTATCAACACTATTCTCATCACCACACAAAAGACAGCACTGGAAGAGCTACTAAGAAATGAACTCTACCCTTGCTGAAAACCAGGACATAAAATTTCAGTTGAAAAATGAACAGGAGAAAGAAGAACTTTTCTGCATCATGTGAACGATTGCAAAGGGCAACTTGATACACCAAAACTTATTCAGACTGATAAAAAAAACAAATTTTGGTCATTCCTGAATCACTCTCATGACAAAGCAGTTGACAGATGGCTAACACAATTAACAAGAGCAACGGGAATGCACAGCCACAAAAGCTCCTACTTCTAACACTTAGGATACTAACAGGATAATAATATCTTAGGCGGACTCTCATGCCCTGACCCTGATACAACATTTATAGCCATCACACACACTTATATTTGAACTTCCTGCCCTTGTGACTCTCTGGCCTTTCTGTGCCTGCACTGAATCTGCCTGCTACATCACTTTTTCTTTCTCTCTATGAATTGAACAATCCTTTTGTCATTTTTAAATTAAGTTCTCTCAAAATATTTACACATTAAGAATCAACCATTATTACATGGGTCTGTAAGATAATCTGGCAAGAATCTTATGTAGCAGTAGCTCTAAATTACTCAGTCATTCTCAAGAAATTTAGCTTGATATTTCCTTAGTAAAATATTGCAATGAATTTAGCTTTAGGGTAGATCTGCTGAACTCAATCCTATTAACAATTTTTTTTAATTGAATATTACCCTTTTTAAAAATTTTACTTGATTTCTAAACTTACTAGTAATTTTTTTATCCTTCCTTGCAGTTGAGATGCAGCATTATAAACCAAGTTTTTTAAAGTAGCTCCTCTATTGTTTAAATATTGATGTGCAGGACTTGAAACATCTCTCTTAAATTGCAGAACACTATGACATTTCTTTTATTTGACTTTGGCTAAGGAATTCAGAAGCTGAATATGAGTTAGTGAGCAACATCCAGGAAAGAAACAGTCAAGTCAGCTACAGCTCACACTGAGATACCGCTGCATGTTTTGAATTTCTGGAAAGTCTGTGTCAAGACAACAAATTTTTGTCTACTATGTTTGAGTTTGCTTTTTTAATTTTTGTGGCAGTCTGACTGATATTACTGCTCATTCATTAAATAATTCATGTGCAATGAGAGGAAAGATATATACAGAAGCATTTTCTTTTTTTTTACTCTTTTCTAACCTTATTCCTAAACATAGCAAATGTACTAATGGCAAGATTTGACATAAAGAAAAACTGAGATTTATTTCAGAGAAAAACTCAAAATTCAACATCAGTATGGATCAATTGCTGTTCCCTCAACTTGTCATGTGCATTGGTTTAGAGGCACTGCAGCTGGGCTATTGGCCTCTTCACCTTTTGGAAGGAGCCTTCTCTAACAGGAGGAGCCTTCCCTAATTCCTTTGGGACATTTTACTGGTATGTCCCTGCTGCTTCCCAGAGTGTCAGTATTTCTCTGACACTCAGAAGTATATCCTCTTCCTTGCCAAAACTAATTAAAATTCTGGTTTAAGTCCAGCCAGCTTGCTTCCCAGAACACTCTTACACCCCTTGGTCAGGTGTCTTTCATTCACTGTCAGTATCTCCATTCTTTCAAAGATGCATCCAAGACCAAGCTACCCCAAAGCATGACTGTCGCACCAGCCACTCTAGTCATTCATCTGACCCATGCATCTTCTTCCTCCTGGGTCCCAGTCTCCAAATGGGAGGACAGAGAACACTATCTGTGCTCCTGATCCCTTCAACTTTTCTCTGAGGAACATGAAGTCCCCTTCAATATTTTGCTATCTTCTCATTGAAGATCCTTTGACCCTACGCAAAAGAGTAGGAGTGGATGATAGTCCTGTGACTATACTAGGCTTGGCAACCTTTGTGGCATTGCTATTGCAGGCCCCAGCAGGCAGCAAGCTCATTTGGAGAGGTTGTCCAGACAGCAAACAGGTGCTTCAGGGCCTCTCAGTGAGAAGTCCCCAATTACCAACACCTTTTGTGCATTTTTGGTGGTACTCATTCTAACATGAGTGGTCGATCATACCAACTTTAAACACTGTTGTTTTTTTGGTCTTGACTGCCTTACATAGCATCCTCTCCTTCCAGCTCCAGAGTATCCTACCTATTATATAAAGGCACATTCATAACAGGAGGGAGATTCTTCCTTCTGCTTTGAGCAGAAATGAGAGTCCAGTCTCCCTTGCCTTGTAAATCAGCCAAGTCTGTCAGTTCAGATTTGGAAGCTACGTTCTCTGCCACTTGTAAAGACTTTGGGCAGGACTGCCACTCTGCTAGTGTCAGTGATTAATTCTGCCTCATTATTTTGCACCATCTCCTACTGAGATCCCTTGTTAGAACAAGTCTGGTGAGCTCTTCATGCTAACAGGCAGCCTGCTCAAAAAAGCTTATCCAGCTGGGCACAGTTATACCCACAATACCCAGATTCATTGGGAAAGTATTGCCACTAAGAAACAAAGGTAGTAAAAGTAGAGTTCAGAAAATCCCTGTATCTAATGGAGTTTTCTTTTCTTTTAATTTTCTTACATACAAAAATATGTACCAGGCATTTTTCTTATTATTCTGAAGATTTCTTTATTTATGCTATCCTTTAAATCGGAGCAATTTTCAAGAATGATGTTTAAAAGTATAATAAGTGTTAGTCTACTTCTGATTAAAGAGATTTCAAGAGAATTTCTAAATTATAGAGTATGTATATGTACTACAGTACGCGTATGTAGGAATAAAGCCAGTGTCTGATTGGCTGAGAAAATTGGAAAAATTTCCACACTTTACTTTCCAGTCAAATTGGCATTTGCAGATCTTTCCAAATGACACATCCCCTTGCAGACTGTGCAGTCACTTTTATTTCTACATTATGGCAGCTGGTGTTCAGGTTTGAGATAAAAGCACTTCAGTTTGCCTTTCCTGCTGCTATTGTCAGTATCAGCGTTTGATGTTCTGTGCTGGATGCAAAGGTTCTTTCAATGTAGAGACTGCTTGCTATACAACAGTAATTTGTTAAGTTAATTTTACTGCTTCAAAACAAAATTTTGACAGTTCATAATGTTTCCAAGTGCTATTTCCAAGCAATTACTATAGTTACTTTAAAACGTTTCAACAGGTAAAATTTCAACTTAAACCTCAATTTTTCTGGGTTTTTTTATCAATATAATGCAAATAAATTTTTGTAAATATTTAACACATTAATTATTTTTCATTCTGCTAATTCATTTTTCTTATATGTATATGTGTTAAATTCTACACAGGTAAACATAGTTTAAAAAGGTGCAGATTTTAGGAAAGAACTTTTTTTTTTGTTACTGATACAGTTTAACACCCTTATAATACAGAAAGAAAGTCTTAATTGTGTCAGGATTTTAAACGTGTTAGAGCATTTCTACATTTTAAAATATTTTTATATTTATATTTGTTGAACTTTAGACTATTAATTGACATTTCATGCTGTATTTCATTCGGCAGTGTAGCTTGCAATGGTCTGCAACATAGTTTGTTGCAATAATACAGTGTTTCCTTGAAACCTCTATTGGCTCCCTAGATTGTATTTACTAGCTTTTTCTGACTTATGATCCTTAGTTATTTCTTACTGGAAAAGGTAATAGCTGACATCCCCCTCTCAATTTAATATTTTTTATAAAACCTTTTATTGCATCTAAATATTTTTGACTATTTAGAAAGTTAAGAAACATGATTGTACTAAAAATTATTCTAAAGAAAGAGAACACGTGTTGTGAATAATTACTTTTTCCTTTCACTCAGAAAATATTCTGTCACTACTCTGTGCTTTTTCTTTATACATTCAGCCTCATAATGGAGTCCTAGTAGACACTTCACAAACCATGAAAAAGGCCTATAGTCAAAGAACAGAAATGAGACCACATGAGAATTGAAGTCTGTCACCATTTTTATCACAGACTTATTTGATTTGAAGCTGATTTACTTCTGCAGTGGATTTTTAATTCTGAATTACCTTAGATGATACAAGATGTTTCTTCCTCATGCTATTTTTTGTACTCAGAATTGCATATTATCCTGGCAAACAGACTAATAAATGGCATTAGTGATTTATTCCACATTTCAGCAGACCTTTCCATACAGCTTAATTTCTTCTCAAAAAATAGAAGGCAGCTGCCTAAGCAGAAAGTGCCAGTGTCTACAACATCCGGAAGGAGGCTCTTGCTGCCAATGAAAACTGATGGAAAAATGGGAAGCAGCACCTGCTGCCACCACTCTGCTCCTCTCTGTTTTCACTCTTCCTTTCATCCTCCGGTTCATCTGCTCATGACAGCAGCAGTAGTAGCAACTTCTTATGCAATATAATAGAACAGGAATATATGTTCAGTACTTGCTACAGCAGAAAACTGGATTTTCAAACCTCTCTATAGACCCAAAGCCACTGAATTTGTAACTCTAAAAAGTACTTGTGCTCCAAATCCTTTGAATATCTCTGTGATCTGTTACAACTTATTATCACAGGGCAATGACAGGAAGTGGATTTATTTAAAACTTCAAATAGTCTGGAGATATATCCACTACTAACAACAAATTCAATTTGTCAAAGATAGAGGTGCACTGACCCTTTGATAGTGTTTGATGGAAGAGAGACCTGAGACATCCAAAAAAGAGCAGAGATGAAAGAATTTCACCATAAATATTGGTCAGTATCTGTTCTAATACAGCAGTAGGAAATCATCAATGAATAAGCATTTATGAAAAGCACAATTAGGAGGACAGTAGGTGTGACGGGTTGCCAGGCCCTTGTCTTTTTTTTTTTTTTTTCCTGGCGTAAAAATTTTTTAAAAAAGCCTAGAATTTTAGGTCATCCAGACTTCCCCTTAGAAATTTTTTTGTCAATAACATCTTTTGCTCATATTCTCTAAGTAGATGAATACATTTGTATATTCCTGAACTGTATTTAATATAGAAATCATTTCACTTTGGCATTTGAATTGCTCTAGTGAGTCCAGTTCTTGAGTTACTAAAACACTTTGATATGACAAACATAAATATATGATTTTTTTTTTTTCTCTTCATCTAGTCCTAATTTTATGGGGAACCACATAAGCATGGAAATAGAAAAGCTGGAAAAGATAAGCTAATACACAGGTTAAAAAATATTTTTCACAAATGTAAGATGATATTACAAAATTAAAAAAAAATCAAATGGGACATCTAGGAAGTATATTTTTTTGACAGTCTTGTGTGCTTTCATAACAGAATCCTTTCAAAAGAGAAGAGAAAACCACAAATAGAAAGAAGAAAGTATGTGGGAGGTTAAAGGTAGTTACAAAACTGGTGGTTGAGCACAAATCGAACATTTTTTAAAATTGGAAGCAGAAAGCCAAATACAGACAGATAAATTCAAGAAGTAGAAAACTTTTCAAATTTATTCTTAAAAAAATATGTAATTAGCATCCACAAATGTATCAAATGTTCAGCATGAAAAGTATGTATCCATTCTAATTTCAAAGGAACTTTCTTTAATCTCCCCCTAAAGAATCTCAGACTGAGTTTGTGATAACAGTATTGCTTTATAGATTAAAGTAGCTTAATCAAATATAGAATTACTTTTACCTTTGAAACAATTTCCTTTGAAAATACGTTTAATCTAAATCCCTTTACATTTCCCTGTGAAAACATGTTTCTGAAAAAGTTCTCACCTGCCTTTGCAAAAGGGTCTAAGGAAGAAAGAATCACTAAAGTGTATAAAGTGTTTGAAAAAAATAAATCGAAGGAACAGAGACACGGAGGAACTATTTTTTCATAAATTTGTGAAACTTTTTGAACTGTGAACTGTTGCACCTGTTTTGAACTGTTGCACCTGTTTTGAACTGTTGCACCTGTTTTGAACTGTTGCACCTTCTGCAGTCTGCCAATACAATTTGTTAAAACAAAGACTGAGAACTGACAATGGAGGAAAAAAGATAAGCCATTAAGTGATTAACTAATAGCAATTAAGATAAACTATTGAATGTTCATTAATCAATGACTAAAAACCCCTCTTGTATTCTCAGAGACTTAGAAGGTAACTTTGTCTTAATAATTTGCCACTACAACTTATGTAAATGACACTTATGAGTAGATTTTTCAAATATTTTTAATATCACGGTAAATGCTTTAAATATCTGATTGAAAAAAAAGGCAAAAAATAGGAATTACAGATTTCTCATGGGGGAAATAATTTTCTGAGTACCCTTTGTACTTCATGACCTGTGAGAAAAATGTGTTATCTGAGAAACAGGTAGGTTAAGAGGGTACTTGGCACTGAATTCAGAAATTTGTGCATTCTGATATGTACCATGCTATCTATTTTTGAGCAAGCCAATGCATCAAATATTTTGAATCTTTGATAGGGGAATAAATGAAGACAAAGGAGAAGACCTGACCTTTTTGGCTTCAGATTTCTCCTTCCTGAGTGTATCTCCAGCAGGACCTCCAAAAATGTGTTGTGTGTCTCCAGCCTCCAGCAGTTTCAAATTTATTTCTGAAATACTTCTGAGTATGGATGCTGTGTGCTTGTCTGATGCTCTGAAGTTTTGGTCATGACGGGCAGTTTGAGCTGTCTGGAATGCGATGTGAGTGTCATTTCACAGTTCACTGTCTCTTCCCACACAAGTCACCCCTGTAGTCCACTGCTACTTAAATCTGCAATTTATACTAACTACAAAGAAACAGTTGATTAGAAATTATATTGCTGATGATTGAAAATTGATATAATGACATGCCTAATTAATACTATGTATTAAGCCACAAAAGTCCAAGCAGCAAGTTCTAAGGTTAAACACACAAAGACTAAATATCCCGTTTAGGTTTGATATCAGGAAAAGGGTCTTCACCCAGATGGTGTTTGGGTGCTGGAACAGGATCCTGATCCCCAGGGAAGTGGTCACAGCAACAAGCCTGACAGAGTTCAAGAAGTGTTTGGACAATACTCCCAGGCACATAGTGTAATTCTCAGGATCAGGAATAGGAGCAAATGATTATGATGGGTCCCTTCCAACTCAGATTATTCTATGATTCTATTTATTTAGTGGTTATTACCATGATGTTAAGTTTTTCTCTCTATATTACTTTCCTATATGTTGAGAAAAAATGTACTTCTATTAATTAGATGGTCAAGGGCAGAATGGGGAGCCTAAACCAGCCAGAGATGAATTAGGGAATCAAGAGGCAAAAG
Organism: Chlorodrepanis virens; assembly: GCA_003286495.1. NCBI lineage: Eukaryota > Metazoa > Chordata > Aves > Passeriformes > Fringillidae > Chlorodrepanis > Chlorodrepanis virens. Next base: position 44,938,933 of record LTAT01000001.1, on the reverse strand, counting down.
ACATAAACTGCATCTACATGTGATACATAGTTTCCTAAGTCTGACTAGGCAGGACATTTTTAAGTTAGATCAATCACTATTTATGAACAAAACACCATCAATATTCCCAGAGTGAAACACTGAAGCCTCAGCTGCAAATTTGTATCTAGACATGAGGTCCTGTGCCCTGATTTCATAGGAGTGGCAGGAGCATATGTCCAACAGAGCATTTGAACCAGCTGAACTTCAGACACCCAGCAGCACTAGAGGGAAGTGCTGAGTGACAGTAGTGGGAGATTCCCTGTTCAAGGAGATGCAGTACATGTTTGCTGATCTGATCAGCTGTCTAGAAATATTGCTGCTTGCCAGAAGATTGAACCCATGACATAGTGGGGAGGCTGTCAAAACTCATCGGGTCTTTAATGCCCTGATATTTTTCCACATGGGCACCTACAATAATACCAGGGAAGACCCAGAGCGTATGAGGATAAAGACTCTAGGGATGAGGAACAAGGGTGGTTCCCCACTTGAGCCTAATGTTGCAGGTAAAGGGCTTGAAAAGGAGTAGACTCCTCCTGTGTGTCAACATCTGCTTGCAAAGTTCATGTGTTCATGCCAACAAAAGAGATCTGGGTTTTACTATCGTGCCTTTGAGGACTGAGGATTGCAAGGAAGAGACCTAGGATTCACCTGCTAAAGTAGGGGAAAAGCATTTTCAGCAGGCGGATAAGACTTTTAACTAGGAACAAAACAGGGGGAGGATGAGTAGGATGCAAAATCAACCGAGGAAGTGATGGACTGAATTAGCAAAGAAAGGGTTTAGGGTACTGTGGACAAGAATGACCTCCTGTTCAACAAAAGAGTGCTGCACATCATGCTCTCAGCACAGCAGCGCACTTCAGGCATGGAAAGTTCACTCCTCCCAAAAGGAATCCTCTAGGATCTTGTAAGGGGGTTTTGTGCTTTATTTTTGTTTTGGTGGTTTTTTTAATGTTTTGAGGGCTGCTTTGTTCTTGAGTTCATGAAGTACTGGGTATGCATATGTGCAAAAAAATGTTATCATCAGAAATAAGAATAATTCCTCACTGCTTATAGAGTAACCTCTAAATATGTTACTTCTATGAACTGAACAGAAATTGTTCAGCTTAGAAAGCCCAAGCAAGCTGATTTTGAATCTGTATTACAGAATGATAAGTCACAGGAAAATATTTCTATCAACCTTAGGTTATATGAATCAAATCAAAATACTAATATATTAAATCATAAATAAGTTGTGATTTTTATTTTTTTTTTTTTTAAGAATAGTTAAGTAAGAACTCAGTAAACTTCAGCACTGGTATATTATCTCAACATATTCACAAGCAGATTGTGACAGTCAAAATTTTTGTTGCTCAAATATTATTCATAAACTCCACTAAAGTCCATAGACAATCTGATTAAAATTCTGGCTCAATTTGTGCTATACTTTTCTTTGGAATTTTTAAATTTTTTTTTCTTCTCTGCAGAGGTGGACTACTGACTGACTTTAATGAAAATTCTGTGAAAAATCTGCCCACACAGATTTACTGCTAGGAAACAGACTTTTGTTAGACAGATATTTGTTTTCTTTATCCTCTGGACTTTTATTGTGAAATGCAATAGAATCTGGGTTTCAAGTTCTGAATATTACAGGTGAATATGTAATCAGAATTTGCTGCTCAATAAAATCATGAACAATTTTCTCAAAGGTGCCTAAGAAATACTTGTTGAAACACTCTCTATGTTCAGAAAGTCCTATATTAACAGGAATGGTTCACAAAAGTATTGTGAAATGACAATTTTTTTAATGTAAAAGCAATTCTTGATGAAAATATTTTCTGTTTCTTAATAAAGTTTATCATACGCCTACTCTGAAGTCACAGGGTACTACACAGATATCCAATTTAGCCTACATCAACCAGCTTAGGTACTTGTAGCACTCTCATTTATGAATCCTGTCGTTCACCAAAGTGCTGCTTAATTTTATGAGCAGTGGAGCATTTTTACAATTTCTCTGTCTGGCCTCGTGTTCTCATCTTCAGTTTTTTCCTCTCTCTAGATGTTACAGCTGTTTTACATTTCATTTTCTGTAGTAACATCTGTCTGCTAACTTTCCATATACCACCTTTTTTTTTTTTTGGACCCTGAGAAACCTCCACCATTTGTCTCTAAGATTAAATTCCTCAGTAAGAGCTATGAACACTGACTATCCCCTGGTATCGAGGTTCATCTGTGTGAGCTAATTAGGGACACCATAGTCAGGCAACAGAATCACAGACTCAAGGCACCAGAGAATGGTTTGTGTTTGAAGTGGCCTTTAAAGTTTATTATCAGCATCCTTTACAGTGGGCAGGAACCCATTCTATGAAATCAGCATGCTCAAAGGCCTGCTCAGCATGACTTTGAACATTTTCAGGGATGTGACATTCACAGCTTCTCTGGGCAACCTTCTCCTGTGCCTCACCACTTTTTTTACAAAATACATTTACATTTTAATTCTTTCTGTGCATGTCATGAATATTGTGGGAAATTGTGACTATACCGACCAAAAGTTTAGAGCACTGACTCAGAATTTGGCATTTCTAGGCTGAACATCCTGTACATTTTGTGGGACTACACATAGTTTTTATCCAGAAAAAAGAGCAAAAGGAACAAGAGAGGTAAAGACATGCTAGTAAATTAGCTGCAGTAAAAGAAAATAGTGTAAAATCATATGCCAAATAAAATGGAACAGACTCTGTGGCTTAACTGATAGAGTATTTTTCTGGAAGGGGAGTTAGCGGATTCTGGTTCTTAATTTTAAGCTTATTGCTCTATGGTATTTTAGATATTCATTATAGAAATTCAGCCACAGATTTTGAGAAATTCTATACAAGTGTTTCTCATCATTCTATTCTCAATAAATGGTAAAGTTCCTGTGACAGCTCTTTTGTAAGTCATTACTTCTTTTGTTCTATGACTTAAATACATCTGAGTAATATTAGTGGAAGTCCAGAATTCTTAATTGTCAAAGGTATCAGTCTTTATCAACCTGCAAGTTTAATATTCCCTCTCTATTGCCTGATTCATTCTTAGTAGTGCTGCCAAGAGACAAGAATTTAGCAAAAATTATCATCTTCAAGATGATTGTGCCTTTGACACTGTAATGAAAGATAAGGAATTACTCCATCTACAAGTCAAAAAAAGAATTGAAAGGAAGAATGGCATTAAACTGTGATTCATATGTATTGTTCATCCATTGTACTTAGTTTCAAACTGTGTCCATAAATAGCTGTTCAAGCAAAGCTGAAGTCTTGCCAATGATCTGTGAGACTTTCCTTGTAATACTCTTTCAGCTTCTGACTGTTTTCTGTTCTAACATTTAGCTTTTCTAGTTGGTAAACCTTGAGTGGATCTCTCCTCCAACAATTTGTCTATCTTCTCCTCAAGCTTATTTGAATTCCCAGGATAAACAAAGTCCTTTGCAAAGCAGAAGGAGGTCTGCTATTCTCTTCACCTTTTTCTTCAGATCCCAGACTTTTGCTTGGTGGCTGGAGTTTTGTAACTGTGAACAGATGTCTCATATGCTTTGTTTCAACTACTTAAAAGCTTTTAGACTAATAACTTTGCTGTTATTTCTTTTTCACAGGCTAAGAAGTTCAAGTTCTAGACTATTCAACATTCCACATATTTTATCAATCCTTCTTGCTGCTCTCTGAAACTTTTCCCGTTCTAATGTATCCTTTTAGGTAAGAGGATTGTAATTGTTCCCAACATCAAACTAACTGAAACCCATTTATGCTGTGGGATCCCTCTGCTTTCTGTGGGTTTCATAAAAAACACAGGTCTGTTAAACATATATGCATATGTTTGATTTTCTTTTTTTAAGGGATTTTTGATTTTTTTTTTTTTTTTTGTCACATACTGCAGCAGATAAGGCATAAGACCGAAAGAAATCTTCTGACCACCTTTGGAAGCTTAAGGAGGTCAGATTCCCCAGCAGAACATAATAAAGAATAACAGAATTTCAAATGTATGCCTATCCTTACCTGGCTGTCAAGATTTTATTCTGAGATCCATGTTGAGTCCAACTAGAAGGTGTCTTGTAAATTTAGGTGCCTAAGTCCCGTATGATCTACAGCTGTCTTCACTGTCTTTGAATCTTCTAGTACAGCAGTGTGTCTGTGACATTCCAGACCACGACACCAGGCAAATGTCTGACCAGTTTTGGTGGTCCTCCCCTCCCCTCCTAGGCAACAATGCCATTTAAGAGATACCATTAAGCCTCAGCCTTGATGCTGAGCTCCTCTTGAGTTTATCAGTACTGTCTGCTCCTAGGAACTTGAGTTGTCTAACGAGCTCCTGATATTTTTTAGGAACAGCCTTGGAGACTTATTTTTTGTCTGAATATCAATACATGTGGAATAGTATTTTTGTTATCAAACTTTCAAAGAAACTTACCTACATGTGTTGCAGCCAGGACAAAAAATTATTGTGACTATAACCCACTCTCTTGCAGCCCTATAAATAGTTGTCCAAAATGAGACGCTTTGAGCTCTCCTGGACCACAGCAGCTGTGACCAGCTGTGAGTAGGGCCTCTCAGAGACAGAGAAGTCTCAAGTCTGCTCTACTCAGAGAATGCTGAATGAGGATGGATCCTGGGCTGACACCTCTACTCCTCTGCCTGTTGAGAAGAGGCAGAGGCATCTGAAGCATTTCACTGAATTCAAGGGGAATTTTTCCCAGGTGCTTTGTACAAACTCTTGGTGTGCATGGGAGTGTGAAGATGTTGTATCACATGTGCTAGGAATGCTGCTCTCCTAGATTCTTAACTAATTTGGATTTGTAAGTAAGTTAGGCCTATAAGTTACTGTCATGGTAAATTCTATATTAGTCCTTTGTTTAGCTGAAGTTAGGAATTAAGTTAAATGCTGTTGAGATTAAGTTCAGATATGTTAAGTGTTGTTGGGCCTTTAGGCCATGTTTATTTTATCCTTACTTTTCCTGTGCTTTTGTCTCCCTGCCCTCCTAGCCTGTGCACGGATAGTTTTTGCTTTATTTTCATTTGGATTGATTGATTCTGGAATTTGCTTTTCTTCATCTGGTAAGCAGTAAAAAGAAATTTGAAAAGGAATTTTATTGTGCTTTGACTTTTATAGCAAACATTTTATCCCTCATACCTTTGCTGGTAAGTCTTGAAGCGACCTTAAAATGCTCATTCACAACACTAGTATAAGGATAACAAGAAATCACAAAAAAAGGAAATATATTTTAATTTTTTTCATTAGAAAATGATCCTGGGGGCTAATTGATTTTTTTTCACACATTTAAAGATGAAGAATTAAAATCTCAAAAGTCTGACAGACATTAAATAAACTAAATTACTACTTAATATATGTTTTATAATGGATCTGGCTTTTTTTTTGTTACTTTCTTACCTTATTGGTTGTATTGTTTAAGTTTCTAAAAATACATTTTTAAGAAAATCTCCATAAAGTCAAAATTTGTAAAAATTAGGGGAAAAAAAATCCAAAATCTATAAAAGTTGACTACAATGTCAGCCCCTTAAATCTGATTTCTAAACCTATAAATTCCTTGAAAGTATGTGAATATTGTTTCCATTCTTATTTATATATGTATTTATACATTATAGTTGCTGGTACATAAAATAATAATTTAACAAGAGTGTTTTAAAAAAGCTTGCTTGATGCAATTTAAATGCATATATAAACACATACTCCTAAGACATTTAGAGTGTTTGTCATGTTTAATAATAACTGCTAGGTAAATTTGAGAACTCTAAAACTTTTAAAGTATAAAAAATTGCATATTAAAGACAAAAAAATTTGAAAAAATATATCTTTTGCTCTTTTCAAATTATTGTTTTATTCTCTCAATTCCTTAAGTTAAAATACTTTTTCATATTTAGATATTAATAAAACATTTATCTGATTTTATTTAGACAGACATGAATTTTAATGAGCTATATATATCCTGGAATTAAATTTGAGTTCTCTGGTCCCTAACAAAAACCTGTCAGGCTGGGATTCACCTGAACTGATGTTATCTGTCTAAACCCTGGGCCCTTTACATCTTCAGGGGTTTCTCTAAGAGCTGTCATGTGACAAAACACATCTCGTGAAAATTAATTAATCCTAGATGTTGGATGTGTATTTACCTTGGTGAGCTGGCTTTGTCTTTAGCCCTGCAAAAAGATTTAAGCTTGTTTAGAACAAAAATTAAAAAGAAAAAAAAAAAAACTGATCAAAAGTAATATCTAGATCTTGCAGCAACACCTAAAATATGCGTAGTTAAATGTGGGAGGGAATTATTATTATTAATTTTATTTAACAAATTTAATAACAATGAGATGTGGAATATATTCTAATTTTCCAAGTGCTCTGATGTTCTAATCAGTGATTAAAAGTGCAATAATTTACTTCCCATGAAAAGACTTTGATGGATTGACTAACCCCACACTTCCCTGAGAAAATCCCATTTTTCTTAGCAACTCTCTAGAGAAAGAATTTAACTGCTTCATTTGGAGTCAAATTACTTCCCATAGATCTCAGAATATTTTCAATTGTAATTGCCTTGAGAAGATGGGTTAATATCTTCAGAGACGATTGTCTGATCCTGTATAAGTTTCTATAATAGTATTTTATGAAGTTAGCTTGTCCTGAATACTTTTTTTGGTTAGATTTGGTTTGGGCTTGTCTTTCAGTCTTTCTTTCAATGATATTCAGATATCTCTTTTTCAGTTTAATAAATTTAAAATACAACAGGAAGTTCAATTCAATAAAGTGAACTATAAAATAAATGAAAATAATCTTTTTCTGTATTCTTGTAATCTAAAAATATATCTGAACAAAGTGTACTGAGTTGCTTTTGTAAGGACAGCTGAGTTGCATAAAGTTCAAGTAATTTAATAAAGTGGAGTTCAAATATAACTGCAGCTGAAACTTAATATTAACTTTAAGAAGAAAAAAACTCAAATTTAACCTCTCTTTCTGCATTATGTGATCATACAAAAGAATAAAATCTGATAGTTGTCATTAAAAATTGAGACTAATATAATTTCATCTAGCATAACTCAGAGTCTGAACTCAAATCAGTGAAATTATCGACATAGAAGTGCTTTGTCTCTGTCTAAATTTAAGGTCTAATTGATAATCTAAATTCTGGGTTATTTTTCTTGTTTAATTGGCTTTCTTCTTTCTCATCTTAACACAAAAATAGAAGAATATAAATTTATAATAATCAATTTGCAAATTTAAGTAGAACATTTAAATACAAACCATTTCTTGAGGATCATAGATACAAATGGGATGTGGGGTGGAATACTGACTAATGTCAGAATTGAATCTGTCAAGTGAAATATGTATATTAAAATATGAATGCGAGGTTTAAAGAATAAATTATATTTTTAATATATTATATTCTTCTAATATGCTAATTAAAATATGTATTACCTTGTTAACTTTAGCAACTTTCAGTTTCATGCATGAATGATTAACTGACAGACACATTCAAAAATGTCCAGTGTACATAAAGGGCTTGTTGAAAGTCCCTTGGGGACTTGTGTGTCAACAAAATCCAGAGTAGTTTTTAGTTAGAAAACCTGACAAAATAACACACCTCCAGGCTCATTTGACATCATAGCTGGATGGTGAAAGACAAGCTGGAAAATCGGCCTTCTGCAAAACATATTCCTCTAGAATGTGTTATTTAAGGTCACTTTTTAAGCCAGTATTATAAAGTTTAAAAATACTGTCTCTAATAGGAAAAAAAAAAAAAAAACAAACGTAAACCACCTAAACAAAACAAAAAAAGTATTGGCGGTGAGGGAGAAGAAGTAAAATAAATTAAAATGTGATACCCAGAAAAAAAATTGACCTGAGATAATGGGTCTCTGTAGTATCTTTGTTTCTCAGTAGAGATAGTGTCTCTCTGTAGCTATAACATGTCAGGATCCAAATATTAATTTGAAAGTTAATTCCACTTATGTTAGAACAAAATGTCATGTGCCTCAGTATATGCACAGTAGGTGTTGTCTAACAATGTGTAGAAGTCTCTGCAGATGTTCAATGTCAACATGGGAAAAAAAAATTCTAAATATTAAAACAGACATCTTGTTTTGTTCTCTTTTCAGAAAGAGTTGTAGGAGACAAGTGATGATGAAAATAGCTTAAATAGTAATCTCAATACAACCAAGATAAAATGTGAAAAACATTCTCGTTAAATGCTAGCAGGCAAGTATGAAGAAGACACAAATAGCAGATATACACTAAAAAATACTTATTCCAGAATATGACAAACTATATCTTTTGAAATTAAAAATAAACCAAAATAAAATGGAAGGAGATTCTGTACTTTTACTGCTAAATAAAAAAAGCACTAGCTCAGATGCTCTATCACTGCTCATGAACACTGTTTAATATTTTTTGTTCCCATTTTAGACAGTTTTTAAGACAATTCCAATCTGACACATGGGATGTTATCCATAAGCAAAACAGATCCAAGACCACCAGTGTTTTCTACCTCTTATGTTACCAGTTGAGACGCTGAAAGAAAACAAAAGATAAGGCAGATCTACTAGGGAGACACCAGAGTTAAATAAATCAGCAAGCAAATAAATAATAAACAGATGAATTCATGAATTCTGATGGATGCAGGCCAAATTTTTTGACACTCAAACAAAAAAAAAAATTGAAAGGTGGAAAAGAGAAACGTTTTTCTTTTTTGTGCTGGTAATTTCCCTTTTATTTACATGACAATGAGGAGGTAAATCAATAAGATCCTAACTGTCAAACTTTCTTCAGAAAAAAAAATGGCACAAGAAGAAAAAGTTTTTTATGAAGCAATGAAAAATTGCTCCCTTTGGCTGGAAAATTATCAATTTTGTTTCTTGGCAAGTGTAGGTGGAAATACAGTCAGCTAGTGATATTTTTTGCATTAAAGATTAAATAAGGAATCGAGCAGTATGTTGAAATTCCTTTATGATGTGACAGATGAAGGCTGTATTTGACAATAGAAGTTTAGATGCCATCTACTTTAAATTACAATAATAGTCAATGAGCAGTGCTTTTGAGTGTATATATATATATATATATATATATATATTGCTTATTTGAAGTGGTTATTGCTTTCTAACCAGTTAATCAAGTTAAAACTTGACTAGGAGAAAGAAAAAGCATCAAGAACAGTTAAAATATCAAATGAAATAAAATCAAAGTCTGCTCCTATAAAAGAAGTATACTAGATGGAAGATGATATTACATTATTCAGCAACGATGTAGCAATTAAATTCACAAGTGATAAAATGAATAAAGGAAAGGCAGAGGTGAAATAATCTTGAGAATTTGAGTTTGTGAAGAACTCCCAGGAGAAATTACAATTATCAATAGAAATTCAGATTGACAACATATGACAAAATTTCACGAAATAAAAATCAACATTTGAATTATTTGTTTGAATTCACTTTTACAGTCAATAAAGAAAACTTTACAATTCAAAAGTAAAATTTACCCTTAGAAATACACCTATATAAATTTCATGCTACTGAAAATCCTAATTCTCTCCATCTATTAAAATAAAGAACTTGAAAGTATATACTCTGGATTATTAATAAAAAGAGCCCATTCTTTGAGATTTTTCTCATAAAGAAAAATGTCATGCCGCTTGTTCACAGCAAATATTCCCATATTTTGATTTAGCTTGTTTTATAAAACTCTTTATAGCAGCACCCATAATTTTTACCTAAACTCACAAAAAGGGAACACGAATGGGTAGTCACACAAAACAGAATATTATTCTATAGTCTGAAGTGGAAACTTGCTTTTTCTAAACCTTCTTCTTGAAATTTTGCTTTTTTCAGACTTCACAATAGCTATTCTCAAATTTGCACTAGCAAATTTTGGTAGGTGAGTGTGTCATTGGATGTTCTTCCTTGTGATAAAAGTGGTCTAAAAACACCTGTACATGCACTATCATTAATTTAAATTCCCTTATTGTTGATATTCAGAAACATTAAAAAACTGAAGTTGGGTGAATGAGACTCATACAGATGCTGAGTTTCAAAATCTCATTTAGTGGAATAATGACATAGTTGATTATAAATTACTCTTGTGATTATTATACTGAAAGATTTGAAAAGTATAAATTAGAGTTCATGAGTCTCAAACAAAATATATAATAATCTTTAGATAGACAGATAGTTGAAATCAGTGTTAAGAACCAACTTGATTTACAATTACTCATGTTGTTTCCCTTTCCTGTAAAATAAAAGCTCTAATTGCATTTCAGTATCAGAAAGCACTGCCTACATACTTTTAGTTAGTTCAGATTTTAAGTTTTTTTAGGTTTGTTTTGAGGTTTTCTGGTTCAATTTTAGTGTGATGCCACAGATATGATTGGATAGACATTTTCACTCATTTGAATTGTCATTGACTTAATGAATTACAGATTATGTGATTTATTTCCCTATTCCTACACTAATTTGATAACAAATTTTGACAGCTTAAATTTTATCTTACTGCAACCTTTTACAACATTATTCACTGGTTAAGTTTTCGGTTATAAATTATGCAGTAGGATGAGGCAGATTAAGTACAAATATAACATGAGATATGTGACGCATGTAATCTTTCTGACTCTCACTCTCATAGGCATAATTCTCTAATAAATCATTCATTCACAACAGCCAAAGGACATTAGCACAGCACCCTCTTTTTACCGAGTTGTGCAATGAAGGAGAGCAGTGTACATTTCTGAATACTGCCTGTATTATTGTAAAGTAATGATTGTTTCTCCATGCCAGTTTTCAATTTTTTGCAGAATTTTGGTCTTAAAATGTAATGCTTTGAAAAGATTTTCAGATGAGCTTGGACCATACAATTTTCAAGGTGTTTTTTTGAGTCAAGGATCATCAAGTTCAACTCCCTTCTTGTAGGAACACCTAAAACTAAACTAAATGATTAAGAGCATCATCCAGATGCTCCTTGGGCTCTGACAGGTTTGGTGCTGTGACCACATCCCTGGGAAGCCTGTTCTGGTGATTAACCACCCTCTTCATGAAGAACCTTCTCCTTATGTCCAATCTCAGCTTCCCCTAGTACAGCTTCCTGCAATTTCTTTGTATCCTGTTGCTGGTCACCAGAGAGAGGAGATGAACGTCTTCCCATCCAATATCCCCCTTAACCAAATCGAAGACTATGATGAGGTCACACTTCATCAACCCTCCTTTTTCTAAAGTGAGCAAGCCAAGTGATCTCAGTCACTCCTCCTAAGTGCTGCCTTCGAGATCTTTCATTATCCAGATCTCCCTACTCTGGACATACTCTGGACATTCCTTTTATACTGAGGTGCCTGTAGCTATGCACAATACTCAAGCTGAGGCCACGCCAGAGCAGAGCAGAGTGGGACAATCCCCTCCTTGCCTGGCTGCAATGCTGTGCCTGATGCACCCCAGGGCAGGGTTAGTCCTTTTGGCTGCCAAGGCACACTACTGACTCATATTCAACTTTCTGTTGACCAGAAAGTCCAGATCTCTTTCGGTTTTTTTGTTGTTTTTTTTTTTGTTGTTTTTTTTTTCTTCAGTCTATTGTAGCCCAGTTTGTATCTATAACCAGGATTATGCCTCCATATGATTGGTTGTTGCCCAGCCCTTCAGTCTACTCAGATCTCTCTGTGAGGTCTCTCTACCCTCCCTCAAGGGACTCCCACAGCTCTTTCTAACTCACTATTAGCAACAAACTTAGTGTACATTCAAATCACACATCCAGAAAAGCTATAAAAACATTAAAGAACACAGGGTCTACAATTTTGCCCTGGAGAACCCCACTGATGACTGGATGGTAGCCTGATGGCACACCACTTATTATAGCTCTTCAAGACTCACCCATATCCCAGTTGTCTACCTCACCAGTTATATACTTCTTCTGACAAAATCTAGCCCCAGATAAGGATTTTGAATATCCAGATGTCTAATTTCAACTCTTTTGGAAATGTAAGGAGCTCTGAATGTGATAGCATAAAGGAGCTATTAAAATATGACAAAAGAAAAGTAATATATTGCATTTTCAGTTTAAATACTTAATTTATCCCATTTTTTTTCCAGGATTTGTTATTAAAAATCTAGATGGTTTACTCTACTCATATGGTGTTGGAAACTGCAGTCCTATATATGTAGCAAGAATTACAAAATTTTTGTGGTAGTGTTCGCAGGAGTCCCAGGATGAGGGAAGAGACAAGAATCTTGACTCCATGTTTCAGAAGGCTGATTTATTATTTTATGATATATATTAAAAGAAAATGATATACTAAAACTATACTAAAATTACAGAAGAAAGGATTTCATCAGAAGGCTAGCAAGGAATAGAATGGAATGGAATGATAACAAAAGCTCGTGACTCTCAGAGAGTCTGAGCCAGCTGATTGTGATTGGCCATTAATTAGAAACAACCAACATGGACCAAAGATGCACCTGTTGCATTCCACGGCAGCAGATAATTATTGTTTTTCTTTTCCTCTGAGGCTTCTCAGTTTGTCAGAGAAAAAATCCTAAGGAAAGGATTTTCATAAAACATGTCTGTGGCAAATTTTTGTTTATTTTCATTACTCGCTTCCCTTTCCTTTCAGTTACAATGTAAACTTCAGGAGTGTGTTCTCTCTAGGAATCCCAGCTGAAAAGTTTTTGAGAGAATTTCAAGTGTATCTTTGAGATCTAAAACCTGGAAAGCCAACAATCAGTCTCTGAAGAAGCCTGTTTCTAAAACAAAGTAGAGAAAAAAAAAAACAACCCAAACTCAAACAAACCAAACAAAAAAATTATCATTGCACACCCCCCACTCCAGTGGGATTGCTAGTAGAATCGAGAAAAAAAGATAAAATCTATGTGTTATGATAATAGTTAATAATTGAAATAAAGGAAAAAATAACAATATCAATAATAGCAATCATAATCATAATAGATATGAAAGAGAGAAAAAGAGAGGAATAAAACACAATCAAAATAAGTGATGCACAACACAACTGTTTAGCACTTACTGATCAATGCCCAGCCTGTTCCTGAGCAGCAATTTATGGATCCCAAACAACTCCCTCCAGTTTATACACTGATTTTGTGGTATGGTATATCCCTTTTGCTGCTGCGTCTCAACTGTCCCAGCCATGCTCTCTCCTGGCTTCTTGTGCATCTCCTCACTGTCAGAGCATGGGAAACTCAGATCTTGACTGAGGGTAAGCCATAACTAAAACATATCATTTTCAACGTGTTGCCAACATTAATCTCGTACTAAATCTGAAATGCAGCAGTTCACCAGCTACCAGGAAGAAAATTCATCCTATCCTAGACACAACTAGGTCAGTGCAAACAAAACCAAGGAAATCAGATCATTCTCTGCAGTGTCCAGTGACAGCAGTCTCAAACCAAAACACATGAAAATCTACCTGAATACAAGATTACAATTTCTTACTGTGAGAGTGATCAAACACCAGAACAAGCCATCCAGAGAAGTTGCAAGGTCTCAGTCCTTGGAGATACTCAGTACCAAACTGGAAAACATCATGGGCAACCTACTCTAGCTGATTGTGCTTGAGCAACTGGGGTAGCAAGAGGGGCAAGTAGGTGTATGTGGGCAAGAAAACCTGCAGGAGAGCTTCCCAATCTCAACCATTCTTGCTGTGAAACTAGGGCTTAAGGATAGTCGTAGCATGTCTTTCAACAATATTCCCTCTCACAAAGAACAATTCTTTCATCACAGCACACCAAGGGGACTACCCTGATGCCTGAAAAAGTCCATGTGACGCCTCTGGTGTCAAATGGCAGTCAGGAAAAAAAGATTATTATGTTTGTCCAGAGACAGTCCTCAAGAGGAAAAAAAAAAAAGTAATTTCTCAAAGTTTGCTTTGCAGCCAGTAAAAAAAAAAAAAAATTGCTAAGGAAGAAATACAGGAATCCCGAGTCTCATTACTGTGTAACAGACAATATTCCCTACTCCCATGTTCTTGCAGTTTTTCATTCCCTCTTCCAATCCAAACTGACTTGCTTTTTCCGATTTTGTTGCTGTCCTTCTTTTTATATTTCTATTTGTTTCCCCTGTTATTTATTACCTGTCTGGGTTCTGTAAATACAATTTTGTCACAATGATTGCATCTTCCTTTCTTAATTGTTTTTCATCTCTTTTATTCCATCTTCTAAATGTCCTGTAAGCCATGTAGGGTTTCAGCCTCTCTGTGATGCTGTGCCTTTCATTATATCCTGTTGTTAAGAAGCATGATGCAGTGTAAGTCACCTAGAACTTTCACTGACAGTTACTGTGCAGAAAGATGAGAGTTTCTGTGGCACAGACAATGAGAAAAGAGGGAAACCTCCACTCTCCTTACATAATTTTTGAAGCCAGGAGGAGGAATGAAAAACAACCCAACAGTCTTCCTTCAGTCTCTTGTGAATGACTGTGGAGCTGACATGAATGAAAAGTATAGAAGGAAACTTCAGATTACTGGTAGAATATTTTTTTTCTTTTTTTTGCTTCTTCCACTTACCTTGTGGTTACTTTTCATATCATCCTTCCCATTGCTTCACTTCCTCACAATATAAGATACCTCATGTTTAGAAGCCCTGACTTAAATTACTTTAACAAAACTTGTTAAGGATTTTTAAAACTGCTAGTATGATCTCAATTTTATTTATAATTTCTTGAAGCTTTAATCATCTGTTGGTGATAACACATTAATATTGATACTTTTTGATGCTACATTTTCAAAAGTACTTAAAGTACATTATGCACATATTTTGATGAGTGCTGTGTGAGGAGGGGAAAAGTTAAAAGTATCACAAAATGTGTTCATGAAAATTATAAAAATGGAGTTTGATCATTTAATTGATCATGATTTGTTTCATTACTCTTGAATAAATCACTTTGGTGAGCCACTTATATTAACAAAAGGTAAAATTTACTTTAATGTTGAATATTGTAAGTTTTAGGGTTTAGGTATTTATCCCAGGCCCAAGTCATAAAGGCAAAGGAAGTCAATGAAATAGACACAGTAATTTAATGGTAGAAAAAAAGTACATACAAAATGTATGGCTATTTAATGATTAATTGAAACACTGAAGTTTCTGCTACCATCTAAAATATTTTTTTAAAAGACATATCAAAACATGTAGGAAATTTTTACATATAGTTGTAATCAAGATAGCATTTTCATTAAGAAGATAACACTTAAATATTTCAAAATCTAAAGTATTTTCTCCTTAAAAACATCAGTTGAATATTAAACATGGAACTTATCTTGTAAGCCTGGCCAGTTGTTCCTGGTTTTTTTTTTCCTAATAATGAAATATCAAATATTTGTACCAAAAGCTTGGCACAAAGGAGGCTCAGTGGAACAAATAGTACCACTATATTTGTTTGACTTTTGATATTTTTAAAGATATTGTTAATTTTTAAGGGAATTCTGGCAACTTCTGAAGTAGGTCTTTGATTTTCTGAACCAAATTCCCAGGATACAAATGGAAATGACTTACCTTGTTCTTTTCTTATGCAAGTTAAATGTTTAAATACATTTTCATTTTCCCACTCTTCTAGATAAGTATTCCTTAGAGCAATGATGTCTGTGACACTATTTTTTCATGTGGTTTTCTTTATTCTCCCCTACCAGCAATAGTGTTTGGTTTCATCTATCCATTTATGCTGTTAAAAAGTGAGATCTCAAAATATTTTTATTGTATCATTTGCTTTTACTGACGTAAATGTGAAATCTCATACCTCTTACCCCATAATTTTATATAGAAAAAAGGTTGGCAGACACTTAGGGAAGATGTTCAGCAATAACAAATGATATGCATATATAAAAGAAAGAGAAACAGGTGAATGAAATATTAAAGTAAATTTCACTGATAAATAAGTTTAAAAAAAAAAAACAGTTGAAAAAAGCTGACTACTGACAGACAGCTTCGTGCATTCAAGAAATTGAGTGTTTTCTATCCCAGTATTTTTCTGCTCTAGTAAAATAATTTGAATTTGGACTTTAGATAAAATGGCTCTAGTTCTCCAGGTTATGCTTAATTTAGTGGAGAAATAAATCTTCAGAAAACCAAGTTAGTGCCAAGTTCCAGTTCAAATTATGTCTGAACAGCTTGTATCCAATTCCCACTATAATTGCTTCTTTCACTACTTTTTTTCCACTGTCTCACTCTCCATCAGATTGTATTAAATAGGGAGCTGTGGACAGCTGGCATTTAAATGTCAGATACAAACAGCAAAGATTCCTCCTGGACCACAGAGTCTTTTATAGCGGTGTTTTCTGGTTTAGTCTGCTGAAAAGCTATCACATCATGGGCAAGCCACTCACCTATTCTCCAGTTGTGTGCCTGTTACTGAAGTAAAGGTTTTTCAGTTTATTTCACTATGATTTTTGCCTGCATAGGAAAACAGGCTATAAAGCTTTGCCAATCACTTTATTTCTGACCCATATTTTTACCCATTTTCATACCCTGCCTCAAACTTTTCAGATTTCATTACTGCTTTATAGAGGCTTTGTTATTAATCATTCCTGTAGACAAGCTATGTTTCCTATTCCATAAAACATTTTCAAGGATCATCTGAGATGACATGTGTTTGTCTCTAAATGGTTACAGGCAAGAAATACAATGTCAAGATCTTTACTGAGAGATTCATTATTTCTATTTATTTTCTGTAGCTACAATTATATCTTTGCCCTTTCCAGTCCAAACAAGTTTCAAGAGTGTGGGTAAAAGCCAGTATTACCAAGCAAGATTTAAACCTGAAAAATATTTTTAGTTATTTTTACATTTCTGTGAAAATAAGTTGCTTTCTTCTGTTTTGTGTTTTGGTTTCTGTTTTCAAAATTTCTGAGCTAAGGGAGAAAAAGACACCAATAAAGAACAGAATTAGGTGTTTTAAAAATAAAACCAAACCAACCCACTCCCCACCCCAAAACCCTCTAATTATATCTTTTGAAGAAATTTCACACAGCCTCTAAGGTTCTGAGCTACAATTCAATGTCAAGTTTCCTGGAGCAGTCACAGGGTGAGACTACTACATTCTGCTAATTGTATCACATTAGGCATACTGTTAGTAGTATTAATAAGTGTGTCGAGCAATTCCTCTTGACAGCTTGCACCCAAGGCAGAGAAATACCAGTGGAAGCTAAAAGAGATCAACAGAAAATGTTTTTTCATTAGAAAATCACTGAAAGATTCTTCATTCCTTAGTGGCAGAATGAAACAACAGAGATAACTGAGAATGTTTACATTGCTAATACAACTCATAATTTTAATGCATATATAGTACAATTAAGCCATCCTAAATAACAACAAACAACAACAACAACAACAACAACAACAATAATAATAATAATAATAATTATTATTATTATTATTATTATTATTATTATTATTATAAAAACAATAACATTACTACTACTACTGCTGCTGCTACTACTACTATCACTACTAAAACTACTACTGCTACTAATATTTTGAAATCTGGGGCTAGTTCATTACAAAGGTTCAGGATCATAAGACATGTAATATAGTATTTGTAGGTCCAAAAGGGAAAAAATATAATAAAATATAATAAAATTATAATATAATTAATATAACATAA
>LTAT01000001.1:44903662-44916523 GCA_003286495.1 Chlorodrepanis virens | reverse complement strand
GTACATGTGCTTATAGTGGTTGGATGGAACCAGTTGTGCTTCATTTTCTCTTAGAAGAAACAAGATCATAGAAGGGAATAGAAGCAGTAATTCTTCATTAAAAACTAATTTTTTTTGCATTAACTTATCAACTCAAAAGTTTTCTCATATGTCCAGCAGGACGCAGTGAACAAGGAGCTGTGTGGCTGCTTGATTGGCTTGGGTCAACCCATCACAATGAAGATAAAATTTAATTTTACAAACAATAATTATTACAAGTTTTACTAATTATTTTCTGTTCTGAAGAAAAAAAACCCCTAGCAACATGCATATATGCATATGATGTATATAGAAATATTTTTTTTCCTATTACTGTTTCCTAGAAATTGTTTCCCCTTATTATTTCCCATAAAACTTAGAATGAAAAATGCTGCTTCAAATATTCATACTTCTCTTTCATAATTGATGCTGGCTGGTACACAATTTAGATTGATTAATTTTACACTACATCTTACTTTTGAGACACTGATAATCTGTACAATAAGAGACAAACTCAGCTGGTTAAGATTGAGTTAATGACACACTGTGCAGGTTTGGGCTGGTGTAAATTTTCGTCACAATGGCTAGAATGGGATGTGGGTTTGATTTTTGCTGAGCATAAGGTTAACAATATAGAGATGCTTCTGTTATTGCTTAGCAGGGCTTGCACAGAGCCAAGGCCTTTTCTGCTTTCCACACTGCCACACTGGTGAGAAAGTTGAGGTTGGATGGGAGGTTGGGGCAGTCAGGACAGGAGACCCAAACTAATCAAAGGGATATTCCAGACCATACGACATCATGCTCAGTATATAAAGCTGGGGAGAAGAAGGAGTAAATGTGTGGGACCTTTGGAGTGATGACATTTGTTTTCTCAAGAACTGTTATGTGTGATTTGGCCCAGCTCTCCTGGAGGAGGCTGAACACCTGGGAGTCCAGGTATATTTAGAGAACAGAATGTCACGTTCACACTCCGAGAACAGCAGTGAATAAAGGCATCTCTTATTTCAGTGAGATTAGGATTTTAACCCTGTCATTTCATCCTGTCATTTCACTCAGCTAGAGATATTTTGTGTTTTCCTTAAAAAACAGTAATAAAAACTTTACAGTTAAAATGTGAGACTTTATATTTTGTGGAATGCGAGTTGACCTACTGACATCTGAAGGATTTCTTTCATGTTTACATGCTGTTTTAAACAAAGTAAAATTCTTTAGGCCCTGTTTTACACATGCTGTGCTTTTACCTATTAATTTTGAGAATTTCTGAAAACAGACCATCTGTGTTCTGTCTTGTTGCCATGGAGTCTCTTTTCTGCACTAGGAAAATAAATTATTGTTTAAAAGAGAAGGTGCTTGTCAAAGTATACAGCAAAATTACCCATATATCTAATATCATTAGATTAGAAAATTTTAAAGCAAAAGAGAGGGGTTTTTAAAATTACTTATGCTGTTTATCTAAAAGCTGGACTTTCTCATTAACTAAATAATTTCATTCACACGGCTCTGCCTACACTGGATACCGGGGCAGCCTCAGCAGTAAAACAAACATTCTCAGGCTTTGGTATTAATGCCCAGTGGAATTAGGTTCAGGATTTCAACGTGTGTGATCTGCACTGACAATATAAGTGTATCAACCATGAATCAGAGAGAATGAAATACATGTTGTTCAGAGAAAAACTTTGTAGAGCAACATGCATGACCAAGATAAGAGCAAGAAGAGAAATTATTTCTCTAATTGGTCAAGAAGGTTAAAGTTAAAGGCTTTAGAGTGCCTAGGATGACTTCAGATTTCTGGGGAATAGCAGAGGACAACTGCAAATGGTAGATCTGGGATCTTTAAGCCACATTTCAAACACCCAAGCAGTTAATTTTGAAGGCCACCTCTCTCCAAAGTGACACAGTCAAAATTAATTTAGGTCATATGTATGCAGATAATCTCACATGGTCTGAAAACAGCTACAAGTCTGTAGGAAAGGGATAGCAATATCTCTGCTTACAGAACAAATAGTTCTTCCCTGGGATACCTTCAAGGGTGCAATGCTAAGGGCTACACTTAGCTAATGGAAATCATATAATATCCTTAATTTCAAGAAGCCAATGACATAAGTAAGATCAAAATGTTAACTCATATTAAAAAAAGAGATTTATTATATTGGACAACAACTATAGTGAAGTTACAAAGTAAATAAAATTTCAGGGCATTAGTTTGGGTTGGTTTTGTTTTTTGAGTTTTTTTTTTTTAATTAAAGATTATTAAAACTGCTAAAGACAGCAGCAGGTATTAGATATGAACTCAAAATTATATTTACCATAGTTAAAAACCAGCATAATTTTAAACTTCTAGAAAGCAAAAATCATCAGATTTGATCTACAGTAACTTACCTTTATAACACTAAATTGAATGGTTTATTTTGTTGCTTTCATCAATTGCCTTTTATTAAATAATTATGTTTCAACAATTCTCCATCCAATACAACTAAAGTTATAGATGACGGTTCCTAAAAGCTTAAACAGCATATCATAAATAAGAAATATTTAAAATAATGAGAAGAAGGCACAGTTACTTAGATGTTAATGATTTTCCCAAGATACTTGGGTCAGGTAAAATTTTAAGGAAAGAAAATTAATAACTATGTGAAATTTTAATAAAAGAGTCACTATTCATCTTGAACCAATTTAGTGTTACAGAAATTAGAATTAAAAAAGAAAGAAATCTGAAGACCAGTGAAACAAGTGTAAAGGAATGCAAAGTAAGGGTGGACTCTCTAATAGATATGAACCAGGACCTTATATAGATTAAACTCAATATATAAAATATAGCTAAATAATATGCTATTCATTCTGCTTATTCATTTTACCTTGGATTAAATGTAATACTCTTTGAAATCTGTTACTTGCCTTGTACTGTTCTACTGCAAAGGAATTCAGAAATTGGCGTATACTTCTTTGTAAAGCATATACAGTATTTTGTTATTTTCGGAGAAAAACACATAGCATAGTTGATTAATATTCATGCTAACATTTACAGCCACAAAGAGAATGAACAGCAGAAGAGAGACAGACTATAACTGTGTAAACCAGCATTTTAATATTCTTTCCCAGTGACTAAGTATATACCACTAAACTTATGATTGTAGTGCCAGAGCAAAAGGATAATTGATTCAAGAGTCAAGTTGTAATTGAGTTTTAAGGGATTTTTTACCATGTAGAATTCAAAGCAGAGCTTCACATACTATGTGACACTTCAGAAAAGTTGAAATTTTGTCAGCTATTAGATCAGCCTGGTAATTAAGATTCAATTTGAGCCCTACATTAGGGAATCTCATGGAATTTATTGACTAAAATGAAACTGCTTCAAGGCAGAACAAAATTAGAATGTCTCAAATCACTTGTAAAGGTTGGGAATCTAAATTGTGAAATACCATTATAATTAAGAGCTGCTGGTGACATGCTTGCTGGTGCATCCATCAATTCCATTTCCTCATGACTGACTTAGTATACTCACTTAATTGCAAGTCCTGACTTTTTTTTTTTCCCTAGAGGCGCTATGAAGACATGGAGCATTAAGGAAGCATCAGCAATATTAAACATTCAGAGAAGTCTGTATCTCTGTTTTTTGAAGTAACTCTTTGTTGGATGATATCTTTCCAAAATCTGGAAAGATACGGGCTCAGTTTTTTGTTGGTTCGATTCTTCTACTTACTGTTTTATGTGTCAAAGCAAGTATTCTTAATATTATCAATATTATGGCAGTGTCTTTTTGTTTGTTTATGACTGATATTCTTTGAAATTATTATAGAAAACAGTATATTCTATGAATCAATTAGAAAAATTCTTGTTTAAACTCAATCTGGCAGCTAATATTCACAGGCTACTGAGATAATGGAAGAAGTAGCCCCCAGAAGTAGCCTTCAGAGAAAAGTATCTACCTCCTTGTAGGAGAAACAGACTATTACTATTCTCAAATAAGTATTTTCTTCTTTGCTCTAGCTATTTGACTGCTAAACATTCAGGATATAAAACCAGGATGGCATAAAAATCAAGTTGCTCCCTTTGTGTTGCAGAAAGCACTATTAAAAATATGATATTGTTTAAACTTCCAATTATGACTTCCTTATTCCATCTTAAAAATAAAAATTATACATTGAATTTTGCAAAAAATCAGCAGATCACAGACACATACAAAATCCCCAAGTAGAAAATAAAATTTACCTACCACTTCAAGAAACACTGCAGGTGTTTGTGTCTAGATGGCAACCCATGCAGTTCAAGTATGAGTGTTTATAATGATTTTAATAAATAATCCAGCTCTCCCATTTTAATAAAATAATTGTAGTGAATAACTATAAAATCAAAATAGAATAAGACATTATTGTTTTTCAATGAAATGACAAATACAATATAAAAAAACCTATAAATCAATATGAGGCATATTTTTTCCTCAAAATTTGGATTTGAAATCTTTGTAATTTTTGGACTGTGAAATTTTGCACTTACTGCAATGTTTAGCAATTGCAATTCCTAAAATTTTGAGATACTCTTCACTGGAACTGTACTTGGTATTCATGAAATGTCAGAATTATTAAACACAAGTAAATTAGTTTTTTGCCCTCTGACATTTATGTTATTGTTTGGTTTTTAATTGCATGACTCCACACTCATTTTTATGCACACTCAAGCTACATGCATGGAATGAAAATTTCTTTGCATTTTCCTTTTTTTTTTCTTCTCAGAGGTCTCCAAGGCTTATTCCTTAGATGTGGTCCAAATTATTAATTAAACATAAAATCATTAATCTTCAAATAATTAATATCTCTTTGAGAATGTATTAAGGTGCTCTGACTGCCATAATCTGAATGCTGAATTGATCTTGGCAGCATATTTGTGAAATTAAATAGAACTACAGTCTTCATCTGTACAGATAAGAGGTTTAGAGAGTGTGAAGGAAAAGGTATTAAATACTCACTTATCTCAGTGCCAAATTCAAAGCAGAAAAGCTCTGATGTTTTTCCTGGTAGAATTTTCACATAGAAATTCACATGTTCAAAATATATCACTAATTAAATTTGGTAACAGTTGGGAACTATCATCATATCTGTAAATTTAAGTCTTGGAGTCTTCTATTGAATATTCTCAACATAAAGAATATAAAATTATTTATGAAGATGTTGATTTATCCCCTTCAGAAAATAACTCTTTAACAAAATGTGTTTATATTAGATTCTTCAGAATCAGTCTCCTTAAAAAGAAGGATAGTCTTTCTTTCCCTAATACTGTTTTCTTCATTTTTGCTACAAAAATCTGTGAGAGAAGAAATAAAAGTATTACAGAAAAGGGAGTAACTAAGTACATAAATGTGATACATTTCAGGAGCATTATTCATCCTGTGCATTAATGACATGGGAATCTTGTGAAAATACTGCCATTTGATCATAACATTAAAAACTGAGCTTGAGAATATGTATTATCTTTTATAGCCTAGAATTCCAAGTAGGATGGGATTGAACCTAGAAGTATAATTCCTGTCAATTTATTATTTGTGCCACTGATATAACTTATGTTATGTACCTTCAACATTGTTCACAGAATCACAGAATAGCTGAAGCTGGAAGAAGCTTCCTATTCAAGCAGGGTCACCAAGAGCAACCTGCCCAAGACCATATCCAGAGAGCTTTTGTCTCCAAGGAAAAGACTTCAGAGTCTCCCTGAGAAGCTTGCTCCCATGCTGAATTACAGCCTCAGTAAACAAGTGTTTCCTGATGTTCAGAGGGAACCTCCTGTGTTTCAGTTTGGGCCCACTGCCTCTGGTCCTCTCACTGTGCGCCTCTGAAAGCATGGCTCCATCTCCTTTGCACCTCCCCTTCAGCTAATGACACGTATTTATAGGATTACCCATGAGCCTTCTCCAGGCTGAAGAGTGTCAGCTCTCTCATGCTTTCCTCATACTCCTTGCTCTTAATAATTTTTGTGACTCTCCTCTAGAATCTCTTCAATATAATAATTTCCCTTCTGTACTGAGGAGCCCAGACATGGGCATGGTCCTCCAGGTGTGGCCTCACCAGTGCTGAAGAGAGGGGAAGAGTCACTTCCCACACCCTGATGGGAGTGCTTTATTGTGATAATTTCAACTGGAATTTGTTTGGTAAGAAATAATCACAGGATGAAGGAGCTGGTTTTTGGATACTTGATTTTTTGGTTTTTGGGGTTTCTTTTGTTTTAGTTGTTTGTTCTGTGAAAGTAAGCAAACAAAGAGAAAATATCTTATTTTAATTGAAGTGATATTCAGATAATATATGAATGTTTACAAGATATGGAGCCAAGACAGCATGTCAACAGAAGAGAAACAAAATGACCTAACATAACTTAGGTATGAAGACATGAAGAATTTTTTTTTTTAATCAGGAAAGTCACAAGTTGCATCATTTTTGTAGGAATATTCACAGAAAAAAAATTGGTTTTAGCAGTATTTAACCACACTGGTGTGATTAAACACTGTGTGTTTCCCTACAGAGAAATGCACAAAAAAGTTAAAAACTCAAACTAATTGGATTTTTTTTTTTTAATTTAAATAAGCTAAGCTGTGTAGCATGAGTTGGGGTTTCTTAAAGATTATTTAGAAAGGAATAGACAAAATTAGGGTAAATTTAGGGGTAAATGAGCTATCCAGAGAACCTTGGACAGGGGGAGGCTGTAAGTCACTCCAACAAGTGGCAGCCAGTTGTTTGGTACCACAGGAGTCTTGATGAGCCTATTTCTACATAGTCCTCTACCTGACCCCAAGAGAGACTCTAGACAAGCTCCCCAACAGGACAATCCCAGACTGACTTCTGGAAGATATTTAGTCTTCCCACTAACAATTAGATCTTCCAAATTTACCACAATCATGGGACAAAAACTCTGAAAAAATTTAATGAATGGGAGAATTGTATTTTCAAAAAAAGCAGTTAATTTTTTTAAGTAACCTGCTTAGTAATCCTGCCACAGTTTTGAACTCAGTATATAAACATTTTTCAGAAACATATGAAATAATAATTTTATTGCATTAAAAACTATCTACATGTATCAGAATACATAATTGGATTTCCCATAAAAAAGGGAAAGACTCTGTTCCTCTCTTGTCATAAATTAGTGCAAAATGCTCTTAATCGAATGAATCTTGATCCACCAAGTTTTTGCCCTGAAGCTACAGTAATATCCAGATACTTGACGGTGAGTGGGACCTTAGGAAATACTTTTAAAATTTATTTGTGTGTACTTAGGCATGATAGTGAGTGCTTCTCACATTCATAAGAAATGTATCTGCCAGAACCCTTTCACTGGGATAAATTTTAATAAGGTGGTCTTGCCCATTACAATTAAAGGTGTCCCAATTGTGTTTCAAGTAACAAGAATGGAAACTAGGAAATTGTTCTGTCGATTACAATTAGAAGGGTGAGTATCATGATGAAAGGTCACTCAGCCTTTGGCTGAATTGAATGTTTCAAGACACTTTTAGCACTACAGAATACTAATGTAACAAAACAGTAGACTCTGGTCTCAAAGTACTAATGGTGTTTATCAGTGCTTTGAATTATATTCTTTTTTATCTTTTCCTTCAGATTCAACCTTAAGAAACATAAATACTACAAAAGTTTAAATTCTATTCCCATAACCCACCAAAAAAAAAATTAAAATGGCAGCCTCAAAAGTCATTCAAATGTTCAATTACTAGTACTCAGATTACAACAAATTAAAAAGCTCTCAGACATCTATTACATTGTAACTTGCCTGCTAATGCATTTTAACAAAAGAAAAAATATATAATCTTAATCTTTGCTATTAAAAATAGTCATGGATTAGATAAATGATCACAGAAAAAGCCCTACATGAAACATCTTCACTGCCAAAATTTAGGTGAAGCTTTCATAAACACTAAATAAATTGTCTCTGATCTGAGAAACACTTTATTGTCCTTCCAAAATAGCATAAACATGTGCATTTATATATGCACTGGAACATTTAGGATTCAGACAGGCATT
This sequence comes from Chlorodrepanis virens, assembly GCA_003286495.1. Lineage (NCBI taxonomy): Eukaryota > Metazoa > Chordata > Aves > Passeriformes > Fringillidae > Chlorodrepanis > Chlorodrepanis virens. The sequence continues at coordinate 44,908,490 of LTAT01000001.1, read as the reverse complement.
AGAGACAGTGACAAATGCATTTTAAAAACAGGCAAACGCCAATTCAATATTCAATTCACTGCACCACAGTCTTAAAAAAATAAACTGTTATTTTAGATCTTTAATCCATTTGTACTGTTTTCATTGCAGACACACAAATATGAAAATAAAAAACTAGGTTTTCAGAAACTGTTGCTTTACCTTTAGGTTTTTGGTAAGAAGGCACTTTATAAATTTTCTTTAGAGTTTTTTTCCCCCAAAAGAATTTCTTTTATATTTAGTATATTTCATTCTTTCTATTAATACAATAGATCATTCCAGAAGCCTTCAAAATTACATATTTCCCAATATTCATAGAATCATAGAATGGAAGGGAATCATATGGTTGGAAGGGATCTTAAAGGCCATCCTATTCCAACCCCATCCTTCTCATGGGCAGGGATGACATCTATAGACCATGTAACTGAAAGCCCCATCCAACCTGGCCTTGAAGATCCACGGCCTCTCTTGTTCCAGGTCAACTTGTTCCAGTGTCTCACCGCCCTCATGGTAAAAAATTTCTTCCCAGTACCTAATCTAAATCTGATGGTTTCCATTTAAAGGCATTGCTCCTCCTCCTGTCATCATACGCCCTTGTCAAAAGTCCCTTACCAGATGACCTGTAGGCTCCCTGTAGGTACTGGAAGGCTGCTAGAAGGTCTCCCCAAAGCCTTATTCAGGCTGAACAATTCCAAGTCTCTCAGCCTATCTTCACAGGACAGGTTCTCCAGCTCTGTGACCAGCTTAGTGTTCCTTCTCTGGACTCAGTCCAACAGTTCTTCTTATGCTGGGGCTAGATGTAGTACTTCATGGGGTCTCACCAGGACAGAGTAGAGGTTGGTTCACTTGACCTGCTGACCATGCTTCCAATTAAGCCTGTGATATGGTTAATTTTTTCATCTGCAAAACTATATTGCTGTGTCATGTTGACCTTCTCATCCACCACAATGCCCAAAGTCCTTCTCTTCAGGGCTGCTTTCAATCTATTCTTTACCCAGCCTGTACCACCGTTTGAGATTGCCCTGAACCAGATGCTGGACCATGCACTTGGCCTTGTTGAACTTTGTGAAGTTTACACAGGCCCACCTCTCAAGGTCCCTTTGGATGGCATCCCTTTCCTTCAGTATGCTGACCACACCATGCAGGCTGATGTCACCAGCAAACCTGCTGAGGGTGTGCCCAGTCCCACTGCCACGTCACTGACAGAAATCATCAATAGCAAGAGAGTCAGCAGCAATCCCTGGGGAACACCATTCATCACTGGTCTCCACTTGGACAGAGAGCTGTTGACCATAACTCTGATGGCAACCAGCCAGCCAACTCCTTACCTGCTGAGTGGTTTATCTGTTAAGTTCACATCTCTCCAGTTCCCACACAAGAAATTATATGGGAGAGTGTCAAATGTTTTGTACAAGTCCACATAGACAATGTCGTTGCTCTTCCCTTATCCACCTGTGCTGTAAACCAGAGAATTTCCTTCATGATTTTTTCCAGATACAGAGGTGAGATTGACAGGCCTGTAGTTCCCCAGGTCTTCCTTTGTTAACTTTTTAAAAACAGAGTTGTGTTTGCTCTTTTCTGGTTAGTAGGAACTTCACCAGTCTGCCACAACCTTTCCAATATTGTTGATAGTACCTTAGCCCCTTGAAAAGGGCAAATTTGGTTTTTATTTATGCCTCAACATGTGTTATGCAGGGTGTGAAAAATTGCCATTTCTAGACAGCTTTTGAATAGCTCTAAGGAAAGAAACTCAACTATCCTCTCTGTGTTTTAGAGAGGACACAGTACTTGGCCCACCTCAAGCCAAAATATGTTCTTCCAATTCATACAACATTATCCTCTTTTTTCCTGGAAAAAAAATTACAATCCCAAATCGTATCATGCAGTTCAGCGATTTACCTAAGCTTCACTAACATTGACACTGAAGTATCACAACATAAATCAAGAGGTAGTGTGAAATTTCTAATCTAAGTCAATTGGAATTTCTCCATGGATTTCAAAAGGGTAAAAAATTTACTGATAGTCTGATTTCTAGAAAATCTTACAGCATTGGACCAACAATGAAAATATCATTAATAAATAGACACAGATGACTTTTATTTAAATTAAGAAATTTAGTATTTCTTAGCTATGCAATGTAAACATCATCTGACTTCTATATACATAACTTTGATGGACTTTTAGAACAAAAATAAAAAATAGAAATATCATTTTTCCTTAACTAAAAGAAGTATGTCCTTGAAAATCTATGCTAACGTTAATGATTCAGGTAAATAATGCCAATGACTTTTCTCTAGAGTCAAACTGCAACAGAAAGAGAAAAGACATCTTACATACTTGAATTCTTAGAACATTAATGCTATTAATTGCCCATTATAAAATCATACAGGTCTTGAAGAAACTGTCTCAAGAACATTACATTGATAACTTCTAGTAAAACTTTTTTACATGTGTCTTATGATTTACTTGATATTCTTACTGTATATAATGGAGAGAATTCAAAGAACCAGAATAAATGGTTTCTTGATTCGCTTTTTCAAACTTATTTTCAACTCAGAAAATACTATTTCATTTCTCTATCTGGCTTTATAATAACTTTAAATAGCATTAGCTAGATCTATTCTGACTATATTTTATTTGTAACCTGCTGGATTTTTGTCCAACAAAGTACTTCAAATTATTTCTTCAGATTTGTAACCCACTCATTAAAAAAAAAAGTGTGAAAGAACACCTTGTCCATCAGCAATATGTGAAGGTCTAACAGTATAATAGAGAGGGGAGTAACCTATGGCTTTGACAAGTTTATTCCTTCACATTCTGTCCGTCCATAAGCCCTCATTATTTAAAGTTATTATATGTTGGTTATTATTTCAGCCCTGTTCAATTTTTACTAGAGTAGTTACATGTCTGGAAAAGTATGATTTTTATGGCAGAGATCTTTGGTGTGTCAGATATTAATTAGAGAAGTAAAGAAATTCATACTGAAATACTCTGTGCCATTTTGACCCATCATCATTGTACTGCAACACTGAGTTGGTCTTTAGAGACACACTAAGTACTATGCTTGCCACAAATTATTGAACATTCTCATGAAGAGATGATCTAGTGAGACATAAATATCTTTTTTTTTTTATGAATTTGATGGTGTGCCTCCACCCCAGCCTGACCTTTATTTCCCATAACCCTGCTCAAGTAATCACCAGCAGCAGCGGTAATTGGGTGCACACGGTCATAGTGGTTTCATAGGACTCCAAGTAGATCTGCGTGAGACAGATAATACAATAGCCAAGGGCTGTTCTAGACAATTCGCCTAACCAGAATGCTGGCCAAAGGATGATCTAAGACAATTACAGAATAAACTAATATCTGTAATCAACATGCAAATATGACCATAAATGAATTATCTTACTCCATAAAGAGTAGACAGATACCAGGGCCTAGTCTCTAGTACAGAATCTAGTCACTGGTGCAGAAATGGGCTGCACATCAGGATCTCCCCTTGACAAAGGACATACCTCAATGTTACTATTTGAGGATGAGGAACTTCTTTTTGCTGACATACTAGGTAAGCGAGTTGGAATGAACACACTCAAATTTTGAAATCCTAGCTAAAAGGATTGATTATGACATAAAGAGTCAAACAACTCTGTGACTAAGTATGGATCCAGACACATGTAAACTTGCCTCTGAGAAGGTGTAAGGGATGCTTTTCTGATCCTCATGGCTCAACAGGAGAGTGTCCCTTAGTTATTTGTCTGACCCTGCCCTCTATGCAGTAAATATAAGCAAGTGTACCTGGCCATCTAATCCTGTTAAATGTCATATTTACTATTAAACTTTGTTAAATTGCTGGTTTCTATCAATAAACATATTGTAACTGCCCTGTTCCAAGTGAAGTGGGTTGCTCTATCCACAACAAAGAGGCAACCTATTAAAGGCCTTACAGCACAAACACGCTTACACATATTTTTCAAAGTTGGGGAGAGAACAAAAATCTGGTCATAGAAGGAACACAGAACAGAAGGTCTTTTAAGGAGAACAGTAAGTACCTAGTATTATATGTGTTCCTTTGTTTTCACTCATGACTGAAACTCATTCAGGTGTCTCCACCAGTATCGCCAGCCGGGGGCTATGTACAAACCACTAACAGGATGGGACTGCTGTGGAATGTGCCTTGAGCTTTTTATTTTTCAGCATCTGTCTCATTACATGGTTATGACAATGGGAAGATGCCATCAGCTCACATCCCAAGCAGCAGACAAAGAACTTAATGTTACAACTTACTTTATAACTTTTTTGACCAATCACACAAAGCAGAAGCATATTGACAGTGGTTCCATCCAACCACTATAAGCACATGTACCTTTGGTTAAACAATGCTTGCTTATTTCAAATACAATGCCTGCTTGTAAACCTTAAAACACAATGCACAGAGCTCCATTATTGAACTTCAAACTTCTAAAAAGTTTATCTTGCTAAATAAACTTTTCTGAAGCTTAGGAAGTTATCCTAGACAAGCGTTAATACACAGACCATTGTTCTAATTGTCCTTGCTTTTCTACTTGTTAAATAATTTTTCTTCTGACCTATCTCATGGCTATTGCTTAACTCTAATCACAGTTCTGCTGTCTCTTAGGCCTGCCTTTTGCAGCTTTCCCATAACCCTCTGATTTTGTGGATTCCCACACACCAGTAAGAGAAAGAACTAAGTGATGGATGCTGATGAACAAAAACCCTCAAACAAAGAAAAACCCCTATAGTTTTTAGGGAGTTTTAGAGCTGCCTTTTTTTTTTTTTTTTTGAGGGTTTT
>LTAT01000001.1:44891946-44903649 GCA_003286495.1 Chlorodrepanis virens | reverse complement strand
TTTTTTTTTTTTTTTTTGAGTTTTTTTTTTTTAAGCTATGCATGATTTGTTTTAGGTGTAAAAACATAATTTTGATAAGACAAAGGAAGTACTTTTAGTGACGAGTGTAAGTAAATCCAGCTGCCTATGTTCAGTTCACATCTGAATAGAGAAAACAAGTTAAATTATACTCAAACCATCTAATTACAAAAAAAAATACACTAGAAATTTAAGTAGAAATACTCTATTTAGTATTATAGAAGTTACTGAAATAATCACTATCAATGTATGGATAACTCTAAATAGAGTTCTAGAGACATATATGTTAGCTAAAAAATAAAAACTGCTTGGAGGTGACACCTTAATTTTGATTGTTAAGACCTCATGCGAACAAGAAACTTGTTCACCGAAAATCATATTCAAGTGTATTTCTGAACAGTCGCTTCAAATCAAAAACCTTAATCTATTACCTTCTGTCCATATTTCTCAAAATATCCAGTTTCAGAAAAGAAAAAACGCCAAAAAAAGGACACTGTGTCCGGACAACCTTTGACCCCCTATCTTTGCCATTGGATTGTAACATTCATCTAGATAAGGACAAACTCCTCAAGTTTGAGCAGATTCTGTACATCTCTCAAGGCACACAAATTCCAGATATATTCAGAAAGGAGGAGCTGCTCCTTCTAAACCTTCTGGGAACTCCTGTATGTTAGACATGTACGTGTTTTGACTACCTTTGACACAGGCTGTAAAACATGCATCGTGTTGAAGCTATCTATGCCCTATAGATTCAAGGTTCAGGGAATATAAGAAGAACTTCAAAGAGCACTGCAGGTTCAAACCTGAGTTTAATTAGTTATTGATTAACCCAGATTGATGGATGAGGAAACAATAAACAAAACTGGAATTACCTTTCACTGTATCCCCTGCTATGAACAGGAGAACTTCTCCACATTCACATGACTGTCACTTCCCAGTGGGATCTGCTTCTGATTTGGAAGGACTGCCATCCAGGCAAGGGCCAACAGAAGGAACCTCCAAGGCAGCAGACAAACACAATCACTGAATTTCGAGTAGGGCCCTAGCAGAGAGGACAATAAAGTCCCACCACTGTCATCTTCTGCCTGGTAGTGAGAGCCACAGGGTGCTAGAAGCTTGCTGGAATTGCTGTAGATACTTTCGAGGAAGATGGTGCTGTCAGTCTTAGGAGAAAAAGTAATATTGAAAGGTGAATATAATAAACAGAGAAAAAAGATAAATACTTGATTCTAAATACTAGAATACTCCCTAACTTTTAGGGAATTTTTTCTGAATCAGATCCTTCTGACTGTTTAACCTTTAAAACAGCAAAACCAATTATTGACTCTGTATAAGCATATGTTTACATGTATATACATAAAAGGACCTTGTGTCCACAGCAATGGACACAGTGTACCAACATTTACACACAGATCAGATAAACCAGCTGTGTACAAACTGGTCATCAACATCTCCCTGGGAATTAGTACCAGACGCTTCCCTTGTCAGTCTACCATTAGTCCCATTACAAGAAGTCTAGACACTTAAATAAGCTGTAGAAGTTTCAGACAACTAATGATTCTCTGTCCCCAGGCATTTGGCACCTAGCTACATCCTTCTGTTCAGTTTAGTTCCAAGTTCCTTCTGCAGATACTTTTCATAGCATACAATGAGAGCACAACAAGAAAGGAAGCTGAGGTGCAGTAAGACAAAATTGATTAATAGTATGAAAAATTCAAGTAATGTATAGCTGGGACCAGAGTGGAGACATCTGAGAGTTCTTACAGAACTAAAATTCAAAGTATCAGCATCATGGGTGAACTATGCCTTTTTAAAATACAGCTTCTTCTTCATGTAGTGGAGCCCCTGATGGATTTCTGTCTATAAAAGAGAAGCTAAAGAAAGAAACATGAATTAGAGATTGGACAGTTTCTACACAATTCCCTGGAAACCCAATGCTTGATTTAAAGTCAAAGTAAGGTTGCTCCAGTTTTGTGTTCAGATTTTCATTTTTATTCAGCCAAGATACTTGAGAACAGAAAGGATAGATAACTACAAATTAGATAGTTATGTGAAATGTGCAGCATGTTTATGTGATTTTGTCAACTTAGTTGCATATGCATCTTACCTAAGTTATTTTTGCTATTGTCAGATTTATAATAATTATTTTACATCTAGTCCTGACTGCTCATTTTATATCAGAGTTTCCATATAGAAGTTTTCATTTGAACTCATCTTTAGAATCAAGCAGAATTTAATAATGACGTGTAAAACCTTCATATTTGGAGATCTTTCCCAAGAAACAGCCCCCCCATTCCTAAGAATTTGGCAATGGGGAAAAAATAAAATTATGAATTACAAATTAAAGTTTAAAAAGGAAGTAGATAAGAGCAAAATATGTTTTAGGTATCTGATGACTCCAGAATTTGTATAAGCATTCAGTTACCTCTAGGCTGTAGAAGCTTTAACAAGGATTGAGAAACACTTTCAAGAAATCTAGACACCTAACATATTTCTATGCCTACAAGCTGAATATAGTGAATATATAAGCTATGAATATAGTCTAAGTTCTCCACATAATGCCTGAATAGAATTATGCATCTAAGAAAAGCATCTGGCTACACCTAGGGGAAAAAAACCCAGGACACATGGAGGAGAAATGAGTATTTCAGGTCCAGCTATAATTTCTTTACATGAGCACAACTTTTAAGATGACATATATACTTGTCTGGTCCCATAAACACACAGTAATTACCTTTTTTTAAAAAGTGAATTAAATGTAAGTGCAATTGTACGAAGTCAGATTTCTTGAAATCTAAATGTTACAATCCAAATGTGTACATCTGTATTTGCTGGCAGCTACTTTATTTTTAGAGGTTAAAACATATTTTAGAACATATGAAAAATCTATTTAATTGAATTCAGTTCCTGTAACAAATTATTGCTTTTTAACATACACATATTCATTGGAGATGTTTAAATAAAAGTCACCTCTTGAAGATAATTTGTTTGAATTTTTTTTGACACAATGCTGGACTCAATTTTGGTTTCATTAAATTACCCAGTAGTATTCACCTTCCTCTCCTTCCTCTGCTTTTTTTGTCGTTTTGGGTTTTTTTTAAATACAACCTGTCCAAGACAAAGCTATTTAAAATATGTTCCAAAAACCAGAAAAAGTTAAGTATCCTGAAAATTACTATGGACATGCATTTTTAAGAGCTTTTTTCTCTTACCTGAACCAGTGATTTTCACACTCCTGTGACAAGCATATGTTCTTTTCTGGCATAGGAAGAAGAAAGAAATTGAAATGAGTGAGAAGATTCATTGACTGTTGGCTTAGGCATCTTAAGTGCTTTGTTTCTTTAAGTAAAACCTAATTCCAGATAGATTTGAGGCTAAGGAGAAAGAAAAGAGAAGGAAAAGGGAATTAGGAAAGAGGAAATAGAAGTAAAATAGAGGGCAGGGAGAAGCTGAGGCAGGAAGGAGACTGAAGCTCCTTGGAAAATGTCTTCTCAGCTAATAGTAGACCGAATTCAAAAGGAGCTGTCTACCTTGTCAAAGAGACAGTAACTCATTCTGCCAGGGGCAGTGGTTTATTCTTGCCGGCTCATTTTTGCAATAAATTGGCTTGATAATTCATGTCAGATTTTCTTGCAGATTAGAGTGAGAGTGTAGTGAGCATAAAAAACAGAATATATTCTGCCCAGTGAAATACTTCATAAGAAGTGTATTATTCTATTGCACTGACCATTCAACGAAGAATACAAATAAGCTCCTTCCTCATAGGCCGCAGGTACTCTGTCTTCAATACTGTTCCTCAAAATCAATTAAAAATACATTTTTGTATCAAGGTGAGGTGTAAGCTCAGAAAAACTCAGGAAAAAAGCTCAGAAAAACTCACTCAACAAGAATTTTTAAAGGGCTTATGGTTGTTCACATTAGGCAAATAGGAGAAATACCGGTGAGATAATCTCAAGAAGTCAAAACAACAAGAAAAACTTTACTGACAATTTTAGAAAGATAGAGAACTGTGGCAAAAGGTTTACTGCAGCAGTCAATCAACACAGAACACTTCTCAAAGCATTACCCTGACCCAATTAGCAATTTAGAAAACTCCAAGTCCATTCAAATTTAAGTCATTCAAAAATTACGAGAAAAGGAAATGAGAAGAAAAAAGAGAGACGCAAAAGTGCAAAAGATATAGAAAAGGACACATATAATTTCCAGCTCCTGGGTTTCAGGAGTGTTCAGCTGATAACAAATTACAAGAGAATAGAGGGTCAAGACACATACTCACCTCGTGTTCAGCATTAAATACCCCTCAGCTTTCCTGGGCCCTGCCTCCAAGTGGGATTTCTAGTCATTTGGCTGCTCAGGAGCTGGCTTAGTCCCTCCTGGGACAGGTGTGGAGCATTGCCTCTGGTGTGACAGGAATTGGCAGCCACTCCCAGGCTGGGATACAGGCTCTAGGGATGGGGGGTGTGGAGCAGGGCACTTCCTCACCCAAGGCCCAACCTGACTTTTGCACCACACACATGCACCCCAAAATGTCTTGAGACACCAATATCTCCAGCGTCTCATATGAGGGAATTTGGATCTGTACCTAATGTACCCAGCACAAATCCTGTTAGCATCAAAGAGATACCTTAGCTTTGGGTCCATCCCCCAGCCAGGATCTCTGTCCAAAAGTGACAGCACATTGTCTTAGAACTAATAGTTTTTCAAACATCAATTAAATTTATAACAACCACAGAAGCAATGTAGTCCTTTGTTTTACAAGAATAAAAAAATTTTACCTATTATCTGAAGTACTACCTCTTCTAAGGATAGTACTTTAAAAGCCAGTGAGATTTGAAATAATAATAAAAAAATCTATTTTTAAATGTCGTGTATTGCAAGTAAAAGCTGCAAAACCATGGGGGGAAGTAATGACATTAGCCTTGAAAAATAATTAGGGTTTTCTTTTGCATTTGTTAATTTTTTGTCATCATGAATAGCAAAAATGATTTCAATAAATTAGTAAATAACTGGAAAACTGTTGAGTTAGAGATTGCTCTGGTATTAAAATAAACTAAATGTTAAGAATAAAAGTATTTTCTTAGGTCTGCTTACAGACTTTTATGCATGATGCACTTGTTTAGTTAGCACAGAAAGAGTCAAAGAAGGTGCATCTGAACTCTTTTCTGCCCCTGACTGCCTATTTTTCATTAGGAACTCAATATCATCTATTACAAATACGATTTTGTTGGGTTTTTTTTCCTGAATTAATATGACAAATAATAACTAAATCTAGCATTTCAGAAAGGAAGCTGAGCTCATGAAGTACTGTAGAGGAATTATGCTTTTTTTACAGCCTAGGTCCATATCAATATATTCCTCTATATTTCCCCAGAAACACATTTATTCATTTTTCTCTCTGTTTAAAACAATCTATTTAGAGACCAGTGTTTCAATAGCCACTAATTTATTTCCAAAAATTTACTGGAGCATTAGTTGTATCAGCTTCTTCTTGTAAGTTTGTAAATAGAAGTCTGGTTTCCCAAAAGCCTATTTTTGCTTTGATATATTTCAGACCAAAAAAAAGAGAAATAATATTGTTCTGCACCTTTGAGTTGCTGGTTTAAGTAAAGGATAAATTTATGTCTGTCTTTGAAAGGTTTCATACTGTGGCATTGGAAAAAGTACTGTGAACCTCTTGAAAACCAGCACACATCTGAGATTACTGTAGGTCACTAGCACCATTTGGGTCACATCAGGATTGAGCTACAGATGTTTTAAATACTGTCACTTTTCATCATTTATCTTTTAATGGTCAGACACTGCTGATGCATTTTGATACTAGAGGGTGAAAAAGTCTATTTTGAAATACCAGCCGTGTAAAGTTGAAAAGCTTCCCCAGCACACTATACACAGTCAGAGACAGCAGGGGACTTTAACAGAGAGATGTTGAATTAAGCCTGGTTAACTCAGATGAAAGAGCCGTTCTCTTGAACAGGATGAACGCAATTTGTGCTACCAGATTTCCCTCTTATACACCAGCACTCCACTGATTTAAAGAGGATGTTAAATTAAAGCTATAGCATAGCAGCAGGAGATGGTTCCGGCAGAGATGGCATTAAAATTAACTTTCTTCTAGCAAAAGCTGTTGCATAAGAGACTGAGAGGGCAGTGGAAGATGAGGTTGAGGCTGTGTTTAGTTCTATGACATAAGCAATATCTCTGAAATTTATCATCTGAAGATGATAATAATGTTTCAGTAAAGTATTAATCAGGTAGTCAAAGTTAAAATGGACAAATTTTTCTGCTGCTACAATGAATAACATAATCTTAGAAAAAGGAAAAAGAAATATGGGGTGTTGATTCTGATCTCAATAGCACCTGGCAGTGCTATTGGTATCCTCTGCTCTTAGAAGAGGCAGTTCCTTCTAATCCTTCAGATTTTTCTAAATTGTAGGACTTTTTTTTCTCTATAGGGAGGTCTATGTGCAATTCTCCCTGTTAGGCAGACATCTAAGAAACTTGCCGGATCATATTAATCCATATTTGAGTGTTTTATTGTCCATACCTTAATGTTTCTTTCAGGGCTAAGTAGATTCTTGTGGGGAATAGTGTGCACTCGTGTTCTGTTCTGGTATGTAACCATCATATAGCCTCATCTGCTCACTCAGATTCTGGAACTAATAAAAAGACAATTGGATTATGTTTAGTTTAGACCACATTAGGTTTGAAACTCATCTGACTCCAGGGGTACTTCCTATCTGTGGACAGAGTCGACTTCAGTTCCTAGCATCACAGAATCAGAGAGTAATAGAATCACAGAATTACAGACTCAGAGAGTGGTTGAAACTCTGAGAGATCTTTGGAGCACGTCTAGTCCAACTCCCCCTGCTCTAACAGAACCACCTACAGCTGGGTGCCCTGGACTGTGTTAGGGTGTCCTGGACCATATCCAGATGGCTTTTCAATATTTCCAAGGAGGGACACTCCACAACATCTCTGGGCAACCTCTCCCAGTGCTTCGTCACCTGTACAGTAAAGTACCTTGATGTTGAGAGGAAACACCTCTGAAAACAGACTGGTTCTATTGGCTTTGCACCCTCCTTCGGGTAATTAGGTAAATTGTTGAGATTTCCCATGGTCCTTCTCTTTTCCGAGATAAAAAGTCTAAGATCTCATTTTTACCTTGTGTTGGAGTTATCTATCCATTAATAATCGCTGTAGCCCTATCAGACTATCAATGTCTGATTAATATTTCAGGCAACAAATTAAATTCTTCAGAAGCAATATATTTGTGAATTATACCCATTAGAAGAAATGTTCAAAAATTTGGTCTGATGAGAAAGGTTGATAGTAGAAAAGAAACTCAAAGGTTCTCATTTCCTATAACTTGATTTTTGGGATTTTCTGAAATGTATGCACATGGTTTAGGATTAAAACAGTGCTTCTCACTTCTTGAATTAAATTATTTTGTTTTAAAAAATTTCAGTTTTTGAAATAAAAACCTACTTTTAACCTTGAAGTTATGAAGTCTTACAGAGGAATCTATAATAGACAGCTTAAAAGTTTAGTGGAAGGATGATCTACACAATGAATTTCTCCTTAGTTTTCAACATTGTTGATAAATTCAACAGCGCACCATTTCTGTATTAAGATAATACTGTTTTTCACCAAATAGAGTGCTAGAAGCCATTTGAGCAATTATTATGAAAATCTGTTTACTGCATGACACACAATTAGTGCTTTAGTCTCATATAGTCCTCAGTATCTCAAACCTTTCTCTAAAAATATTATGTTAATTCTGTCTTTACTGATATATATGCATCTTTTTTGATGTCTATATGGATAAATATGCATTCATTAGTAAGAAATATTCTCCGTTTCCTTTCTCAACAGGATGGACTTCCCTCATTAGGAAATGCCTGTAAGGTTTTTTGAAAAGTTCTTAAAATGTGTAAGATTAACTGAAAACTCAAAATCACTCTAATTTCCCAGGTTTAAACTACATTTTAAGTTATGCATGGGTTCCTTTTACTGTTTTCAAGGCACTGTGAGAATGTTACTATTTCTTTCTTCATTTGGGAATTAGAGAAAGGTTTTATGATTTCAGACAGGTCTTAAAACTTCTGAGTTGTAATAGCAGTATCTCTGACACAGGCATGAGTGGTAATACACTCCAGTTTTCACTCTGCTGCCTATGAAGATAAAGAATTCCTTACAGTTTAATATTCCATAAGAAAAAAAGTCCTTAGTATTTAATACTTTATCGTAGTTGCAAATGTCATGGTTTAATGTCCACTGGCAAAAAAGCACCATCATCACTCATTTCTCTGACACTAGAGTGGGGGACAGAATGGGAAGAGTAAAATTGAGAAAACTCATGGGTTGAGATTAATTGGTAAATCAAAAGATGTACATTCCAGCAAAGCAAAACAAGGAATTCATTCACTGAACATGGGCAGGCAGGTCTTCAGTCATCTCCAGGAAAGCAGGGCTCCATCTCATGTAATGGTTATTTGGGAAGACAAATTCCATCACTCTGAATGTCCTTCCCTTCCTTCTTCACCCAGCTTTCTAATCAGAGCATGATGACACCTGATATGGAATATCCCTTTGGTCAGTTGGGATCAGCTGTCCCAGCTGTATTCCCTCCCAGATTCCTGTGCTCTCTCAGAATTTCACACAACACCTATGCTGAAAATATAGATAAAGTTTAAATAATGAAAAGTCAAGATGAAATTAATCTTGTGCTCTGGAGGATAGGTCACTCAGTTATTCCCTAGGTCTACATACAATAGTCCCATGGTTGTGGCAGCTACCAGCAAAACTGATAAACTAATGGGGGTTTGGTGTAGTTTTTTCCTTACAAGGAAATTTTTTAAAAAGTAAAAATAAAATGGATGGTGACTAATGAAGCATCAAAGAAGACATATTAAAAAAATATCAAGAAGGTAACTCACTAGAAGAACTAAAAATAAATCAAAAGGATTTACATGAATAAGGGGGCGGGGGGGGGAAATTCCCTGGGGAATGCAGAGATAGTACAGGGTTGTAGTGGCGGTGGTGACTGGCATGTGCCCTTACCTAAGGTGCCTAAAATGTGTGAATGGTGAATGTGTCTAATGTAGTGTCTTGCTGGAAGCATGAAATGTATAAATTAGAATTCATCATACCTATGTAACTCCGATTCAAAAAATGATCAGCAAAAAAATTATATACTTTATCTCTTTGAGACTATTACATGTATAATTGGCCATATTTTGAGTATAGTACTGTCCTGGGTAAAGGCAATTTTGCTCTTTTCTGTAGATTTCATAGTGAGATCAGAAAATACATTATCATTCTTTATTTTCTTCAGTATACACAATGAAATTTGAATTTTATTGCCCAGATTTTATTTATTCAGATCTTGGATTTGCTAAATTTCAATATGTGTCACAACACCAGCCTTTTCTTGGAGTTAGGCAGTGGAAGGAGAGACTGAATAGTGTCAAGACCTTTTCATGTTATCAAAGTTCTGAAGGATTTTAACTGTGGGCTTCCAAATGTCTTTCAGGAGGTGGTTAAGCGATATCTCATACAGGTTACATGGCTTCTATTTTGTATTACTGAGAATAAAGAGTGTGTTGCAACTGTTTATGAGGTGCTTAATGTTATGTGTTTTCACAAACAGATAAGATGAACCTAACAGCACCCATAGTGGAACAGTAAATGCATAATTGCTAAGGAAGATCATTCCATAGTTCTCAACCATTCAGCATTCCCTCACCATTAAGCATCAATCTGGCTGGGATTTGAATCTTCACTTAACAGAAGATGGAAATAATCCATTACCTTCCATGCCTAATCTTAAATTAAAAGGTTTGAAATGACTGAGAAGTGGGGGGAGGAGGGAAAGGGAGGGGAGGTATTACTTTTTATAAAAGATTCATAACACTTTTATGATTCAGTGAGATCACTGAAATTTTATTTTGCTAAGTATTAAAATTTAAGGTATGTTTTGACATTTAGAAGATGCTTAGGGCTATGAATAAGTTGGGGAACTAAACAGAAAATAAGCTGTGCTATGCTTTGCTGTGCAGTTATAAAAGAGCTGTTTCATTTGGTTTCTTTTGTGCAAACAGCAGTTCTGAAGCTCTAATTCCCCACTCAACACCTGGAACAGTGATAAGAGTTAAGCAATCCCATTTATTATGACTTAGACTAGGACTGGTTCACTTATAGGTGTATCTGCTACTGTAATTATTATGTTATTTAGGATGTTGGAATTTCTGGCATTTTAGGAACTATCGGTTACATTGGTCTTCATCAATTCAATGAAGACCAAAGTTTTCAAGTACTTCTTTCATGCAATTGTGATGCAAATGTTTGTCAAGTATTTGAGTATGGGGTTAATCTGTCTTTGTAGCTTATGTGTAAACAGGAGCGACATATCTGGAATTTGAAAAGAAGATTATTACAGGATAGATTACATAATTTATCCTTTATTTGAGGGAAAAATATCTTTGAGAAAGAACTGTTCTGTTCTATAAAACTGTCATCAGAATAGCTAAAGGCCAAAATTTACAGTAAAATTCCCTTCAAAAACATAGTTATCAAGCTCTGCAAGCCACATTGAGATTCTGATTCTGTCAAGAGCACTTTCTAATAACACAAAATTATTTTTCTGCTCGCTGCTTGGTAGTTATATGTGAAATTGCCCAGTAGTGAACAATTACAAGGCACGATAAGGCAAAAGTTTTGCTTTCTTTGTTTAAATGAGCTTGTCTGAAATGTCAAATCACAGTACTACACACACTTCAGGCTGAAGGACTGACTGAAGACCTCTCTTCTGCATGGACTAATTCAGTCTTGAGACTCAACTTACACAGAAGATGTTCCAGGCACTAGTACAGTCCTTCGGCTGATTTAGGCAAAATCCTGTCTCTTGTGTGCTCCAGTCCAGGAGAAAAGCCTTGAAAAAAAAGCTGAATGACATGAAAATCTCCTTGATGTAACTAATTAATTTAATATATATATAGTTTTCATATGAATATTGCAACTTTTTAGTTTTGCAATTATGTTTAAGAATAAGGAAAATTAATTCTACATTACCAATCAAAAGAGATTAGGTAAAAGTCTTTTATTACTGCTACCAAATTGCTGAGGTTTTGCAGAATTTTCCTATCCAGTCAAATATTAACGTTTTAGCAATAAAAAAAAAAGTAGAAACTAACAAATGGGATAAAGAATTTGTCTATGTCAATTTTATTTTATATAACAGTTGAAGCTAACAATCTTGAACTATCCCATCTCATTAAACAAACCAGTTCATTAAACATATCAGTGCTATATTAGAATTTTGCAAATCATATTGCTTCTGCTTTTGTGAGAGTTAGAGAAATGTAAGGAGAGGTTTTAAGGAAACTCCAGACACTCTAAGGCTATGTCTCCAGGGAAAGCTATCCTAAAGAGAAAAGCTGCTTTGTGCTTCAATGAAGCCAATCCTCCATTATACAAGAACATATCCTATTCTCTAGGGTCCCGTGTTGAAAATATTCTGGTGAAATTCATAAAATGAGTCTTATTTTTCCATACAGCTGAGGCAGAAAATATCCTACATATTCCTCTAGCATCTGGAGCATTAGTTATTTGAAGAACATCGTTCATGAATTATCTTGCTTGATAAATTCAGATAAAACTTCTCAAATCAGAAAAGAGTTCAATAGT
>LTAT01000001.1:44866568-44876615 GCA_003286495.1 Chlorodrepanis virens | reverse complement strand
TTTTGATAGCTGAGTTACTAATTCAAACAGAAAAAAAAAAAAAAAAAGAGGAATTGTTGTCAAAAGCATTTTGGGCACAGAACCTAAAAACATGCTATGGAAAACAGCATGCCTGCTCAGTAGGATGATTGCTACTGTTTTAACAGTCCCCTCTGGTACAACTGGTGTGTATATATATATATATATATATATATATATATATACACACTATCTAATTTCACCAGTTACTTAAATAAATTCCAAATTATGTATATATTGATTCACTTGACAAGGCTGATTCCAAAGAAGCCATTACTGTCAATCAAAGAAATGATATGCATTTTCAAAATATTTATGTTTGGCAAATCACATAGTTAATGGGAAAAATAAGAAGCATATTTAAAATTACATATAATTTGAAAGACTATCTATCACTTCCTTACCCTGCATTACCACATAGATACATTTTGGCATGTATTTGTTTGCTTCAATTAAATCTGACATTAGGATATATGTAGAATAATCTGGAGAATTTTTTTTTTTTTTAATTTATGCTGGAGTTTTTCTGCTGTAGTTAAGGAAGAAAATTTCCATTCACCAATTCTGGCTCTTGCTGGACAAGGGTTTAAGGAATGCACGGCATAAAAGCTGCAGAGACCCTTCAAAGTTCATTGCCTGAATATGACATTACTGACAATGTAAAGGGAGCTACACACTTTTTGTAAGGTCCAGGAGACACAAAAAAGTCCAAAACATGATCTTCTCTACCACCTACTTTTCACCTTAGCTGGGGTGCACTCAAAGACCTGACTAGCTAAGAAATAATCATCAGCTATTCCAGTCTTCAGCTGCTCTCCATTCTACACTGACAGTGAATTCCATTCTGCGGTATTCCGTGGTTTTCCTGGGCCTTGTATGAGTCCAAATCCAGCTAGCTCAGACTCTAGCCCACACGGACCCGCATAGATGAAAGTAAAAGACGAGAGGCGCTCTTCTCCACGTGGGTGCAAGTATCTTGTTTATTGGCTTGGTGGCAAGACACAGGTGATGGGGTCACCCAGGTAGAGAAAGGCATGTGGGACTCTCACACAGGAGGTTTTATACCCAAGGGGATGGGGGCTGGAGAGAGAGGACCAGGGCCAATGGGATGCCATTGGGGAGGAGGGGCAAGGCACCTATGGGACAGACCAGGTGTGTATAACAGGAGGGTGTGTGAGGGGAAAACCATTCTCGTGACCTAACCTACACAGTAAAGATTTCCCACCACCCAGTGCAACAACAAAATAAACTATTTAGTGCAATACAACACATATGCACTGTTTTAATATATATCAAATAAGAAGAATATTTTAAAGAAAATGTTACCACACTTTCTAGCAACCTTAAAATCCAGGGTTTCAGTTCTAACAGAAATGGGAAGCAAGAGAAGCTTTACATATGATGATCTTTTGTTATTTTCCTCAATAAAATTATAGAAATTGTTAAAGAAAATGCTTTTATTCATATGCCTAGGAGGCTCCTTGAGATTTTTTTTTTCCACTTGGAGAATTTTCTTTTCAATTTGACTAGGTCTGCAGCTGTGCTGCTTTGCAATTGCTGCACATATATCCAAAGGCTCGACTATTAGAAAATGAAACAAAATTAATGTGCGCCAGGAGCTCTCTGTTAACTCTAAATGTTCTGTGGAGCCTATATGTTGCTGTTGTTGTGAATGATGGATTCAAACATAATGATTCTGGAACACGGGGAATAAAAATTGATATTCAGTCTTCCCATATCAATACAAAACTTTTTTGTCATGTTTGTGCAGTTAAATTCACTTTGGATTGACTCACACCACATGAGTGCTTGTTTTATATTGACTTTCCCTGAGGATTTAATTAGATAACATTTTATGTTACAGAAGGGTGTGGCATTAAGTAAACAAAATATCCTGAGCTCCTTAAAATATAATGATGGATAATAAGTAGCAAACTTACATAGAGTTTGCATATGGCATAATGAAAATTGTCTAGAATACTTAACCCTTATGCTACAGAAAAATAAGAAATTAGCCAGCTTTGTGGCAAGAGCAGCAATACCATGAAGTTCCATAGATTGTTTTTTCATTATCTAATACAGAAGAGTATAATCCAATATCTGACAAAAAGTTAGAGTAGTCAGTGCTTGATGGTTCACTTTGTTCATGTTAAAAAAATAATCACAGAGTTTTTCACCATAAAACTCCACCAATCCTCTCATGGTCCCCTGAACAATGAGTTCCATTTGTTGGTTTTCCAATGGAAAAACAATTTACTTATACTATCTTATTGTAAAAACTCAAGGTAATTACAATAATTTATTAAAAAAAAAAAAAGAAAGCAACAAGGGCAAGTAATGGTGTACTTTTCTTACCTTTCTATCACTGATTGTATTTAACAATCAAATTTCTAGTAATTCATCCACTCTGATAAAGACCACAAACTTCTTGGATTCTATTCAAATCTCTCCATACTCCTTTGGGGTGTGTTGTGGAATTTTCTTTATTTAATTTCCTATCTGCTTTCAATACTTCTATATATACACTGGCAACCATTTTTATTATGACATCAATTGATTTGGGGATTTAATAAATTGTTGCAGTTTATGATAATACACATTTAGTAAGACATATGCTCTGTTATAGCAGATATGAAGTAAGATTTATAGCTGTCCTGAACAGCTGTTCAAATTTTTTCAGTTACTGAGATATACTCATTTTAATATTTTATCCAGAAGAAAAACAAGGGTTTAAGAATTTTAAGGAAAAAACTTGGATAAAAAGAAACATATTCAATGGAAACATAAAGCTTAAAAGTGAGAGGAATTGCAGGTATTTCTACAGTGTTCTGTATAATCAGATTAATATTTTTATTTCTCCTCTTATCTGAGATATTAAAAATTTTTCATTAATGTATTAGAGTGATTTGAATATCCTAGAATTTAATAGTTTATAAAAACCCAGAATTAATATTCTTAATGACTGGTCAAGTTATATTGATTGACCAAGTTATATTTTTATTGACAATAAAAAATTTATTTATACAAAATGTGGATATCACATAATCCATTTATGCTGATTTGAAAACAAACATTGTAATGTCAGTAAACATTTTATTCCCATAGCAAGTCATTCAAGTCAGTATCACCTGTTTGTCCTTCCTTTTCTACTGAAGTCCACATAGTGATTTTCTGAGACTGAGGTGCAGTTTGTTTATTCTATACAAAACATCCAAAACAGTGGAAGGCAATGTCTCAGTTTATCAGAGAAGTATGTTTATACCAGGAAAAAGGATACATTCCATGGCCTAGAATGCAACAAGAAGACATATGAAAAAATTACCTCCTAGGAATTTCCAGGGGAGTACTGAATGAGAATAAATGGCACTGTTCTGGGAAAGTTCAAGTACTTGTTTTCAGCTGTTTGTTTAGTTTGTTTATTTTTCTAGTGATCTATTATCACTCATAAAAGCATTGATATATTCAGATGGTCAAAAACCTTTTAGCAACTGTACAAGCATTTCTGACTTTATGCTATATGCTTCCCAAAACGTGTAAAACAGCAAATTTACACGGGCAGTGGCTTTTTTTTTGGAAAATACTATGGATGGAATTCCTCCTCTCTAGTCCTTCAGAAAATGATTCATAATACTAGAAAGAGATCTGTACTCAGTCAGCTGTTCTCATGCCAGAAGCTTTAAAATACCAATAGTTGCCCACAGCAAAGTGCTGAGGGAGCAGCAGAAATTGTTCAACCAGATCCTATCACACACTGTCCAAATTAATGCAATTCCATTTTTGGGGCTTCTTGTAATTTTGCCATCTAAACACAACTATTTACAACTAGACTATGTAATTATGAGTAGATGACAAACAAACAGTAATTTAGGTGTACAGGGAAGATGAAATTTTGTTGCTTTTTTTTCCTCAGTAAGATGCTCTTTAAAATTCTATACAGAAGACTATTGCAACATGGTCTGAGTAGGGATGGCATGTCTGCTCTGAGTTTCTAATTTATTTGAAGGAAAGAGTGTGTACATTTTTTAAATCTCTGCTTTAATCCAGAGTCATCATGAAGCACTGGATCTAGCACTTCAGTTTAGGCCTCTATATTTACACCAGAAGGAAAAAGCAAAGTTAATCTAATGTTTTGTTCTTAAAATGAAGGGAAAAAAAAGAAATATTATATACATAACAGAGATTTCCCTAAAGGAAAATTTGTCCCATAAATTTCAAAATTAATTTATCAAAATCTCCATTAAAATTATTTTTCTTAAGATACTAGCCATTATGACTGATTAGTCAGAATCCAATTTTTGCGATCAGAAGTGCACTCCTGCAATGCTGAAGAAAATATATTTTCATATTCCTCTGGTTGATTACTTGTTAATCGCTGTATCAGAACATTTCAAGGTTAATTTAATATAGAGAGAGAAAGAGCCTGAAACTAAAGGGGAAGAAGAAAGAATCTCTCTAATCAAATATTAGTCACATGGAACAATATAGCAGGTGTTGGCAACAGAAAGCTTTCATTTTCCTATAACTACACAGTCCCAACTGCACAAATATGGGTGCCTGTGCCCATGCAGAATCCATGAAGTGCACACTGCTAAATAAAAAACTGGGGGGAGGGAGGGAACAAGGTCAAGCAATGCTCTCTCATGTCCTACACTTAGTTAGAGGGACATATGCAGTAAACCAGTGTGTCCCATGCGCCTTGAACCTGTACTGACCACAAGACCATGCTTTGCAGAACACATTGATCTGCACAAAACTAATGAAAGTTATCTCAGCAGACCAAATTCTTAATGTTATCCAAAAGTCCTTCAAAATATTTAGACCAAATATTATTTAAAGTAGTTCTAACACTCCTTTTTTTTTGACTAAAAAGTGCATGTGCTGGTCTAGTGGTTATTTATTTCCTCTGAACCAGATAAGCTCATCTTTTCAGTTCCATCTAACTGTTCCTTCTAACCTAATTTAACTTACATTAACTAGTGTTTACTCTTAAAAAATAGAAAGACATCTCAAAAACATTGGTGAGAATGTATAAATAATATATGCATGGTTTTGAAAATGCTGCAGTTGAAAAGCACGTCAGAGTTAATTGAATACAAACACAAGAAATTAAGATGCTGTCAGAAAACAAACAAACAAACCCTTCATGTTGAAAAGGAGAATAGAAGCACAAGGGGATTATGCAGAGACTGAATCTATTTGAAATGGAAGAAAGTAGTCCACAAAGAATGCAAAGAGATAGTATTCAAAGTTGTTGAAAATAGAAGTGTCATTCTTTTATGACAAGCTTATCAGTTTGACTGGACAGAATATATAAGTGGTAATAAATAAAACATAACTAATATTCATATGTCCTATTCTGTAATAAGAGTGAGTGAGAGTTTTTTTCCCAAAACTTCAACATTATAATTTTTTCTTAGAAATGTGTGCTGTCAATATAAGGTCCTTTTTATATGTTTTATGTCCTCTGATATATATATATTGAACATTTCAACATGTAAACTTACCTCATAAGTAAGTAGGTTAAATTATTGGAACAAAATCTTTATAAGGTCATACTTAGAGGTCTTTCCTGTGAAAGGTCTACACTTCTGAAAGGCACTTAAAAAAGTATAAATGTACATTTTTGCATTTATTATAAGATAAGATTTATTGATTTTTCAGCAGAGGGCTGGAATTTTTTGTGTTAGTGTGATTTAAGAATGGAAATGCATGCTATATTGACATTACTTTACCCTTTAAGAAGTTCAACATCTTGACTCTCTCCACTGAATAATAAGTGTTTATTTTACTGTGATAATCATGGACACTCAGCTGAAACTAATTATAATTTTAAAAAAGAGTAAAGTGTTTAAGTCATGCATTTTTTATGCATGCTTTCTGGTTAATGAAGAAGTAATGTTCATGAGGCCAATTTTATTTTTTAAATTAAGACACAATTTTGCTCTAGACTGTGAGGAGCATGGGATGTATACCAGGTACCAAAGTACAAATTTCAAGTTATGCACATCAGAGATCTATCTCAGAATGCGGTGCACAGGAGCACAGGCATGAGGAGGTGATAAAAGAAGGAGCACAGGAGACATGACAAGTGTGAGCAATTCATTCATAAATCAGTGCTGACCAGAACCTAGACAAAATTGGTTTCAGGAGTTCAAATGTAAGTAAAGCGTCTTACATAGACAAAAGACGCTAAAAATTGTTTTACTAGGATTAACAAGGAGTTGCAGACCAATGAAGATAAGCCAAGGTGAAGAAAGATATTAAAGAGAATAACCCCAAGTGAATCCTAGACTGAGAAAGAAGAAGCTTTTGACATAACCAGCACATCTCCCTGTGTGAAGAAGTGCAGGTGTTCAATGTTATCCTCTCCCTTTCCTCCCCCCATACATGAGAATAAAGTCATCAGCTTTAAGGTCCAGAGGAGTAGAAGAGGGTGAGCAGAGCAGATGGGGCAGGATTAGAAGCCAAGTGTGGATAAACCAATTTTAACTGTTCAGGTTTTTTGAACAATTATCTCTACAATTATCTTCTATTCATGAACTGAAAAAAAAAAGTGTTTTGCAGTGAGTATATTTTAAATTCGATTAAAAAGAAAAAAAGTGGGGTTGGCTAATCTCCAGTGTCTTTAATTACTTTGCTCTACAAAACACTTGGTTTAAAGAATTGCAGAAACCTGTAACAAACCCTAATCACCTAAAATTCTTAAGTATTCTTGTTAACACAAAGAAAAAAGGAAAGGATTGGTTTGCCTGTCATTTCTTTTTGGGTTTTATGATAAAAAATTGCATTTTTCATAAACTTAAGTAATATTATTGACAGTAATTAAACTAAATATATATATGTAATATTTATTTTATTAAAGGTAGTTAATTTAATAAATTTATGCATCAGAAGCCTCCAAACATCTCAGTAATAAATAATCACTGCATGAGGTTGAAAATATACTTATTTTAAGAAGCACAAGTATTTATATTCTTTTAACTTAGTTTTTGTTTAGCAATGGAAATACTTGGCAATAGAACAAATTTTTCTTATCTAATAAAATAGTTTTTGTCATCCAGATGGTATGTATTTACTATCAGGAGCAGAAGTCTTGGGACTTTTTCATGCTCTGAAAGTCACATTTCTATTTTTTTACTTGCTATCTTGTGTTAGTGGGTGAACTCCCTCTTTGTTCTTTTCCTTTCCCTTTCTGAGGGGTTGTGTACTGCAGGCCTACAAAAAGCCTACATAAATGTCTACATAAATGCCCTCTGAAATTATTTCTGCCTAGATGATTTCTCAGTTCTTACTTAAGACCTATCTGGAAAACAGCAGCATTTGAGAGCTTCTGTGTCAATTTGGTGGACTAAATATAAAGGACAGAGATGAGAACCACTGTGTTCATTAACATTTTCAGTCCTAACACTCAGACTCTTTCCCTTTACTATTGTTATTATTATTCCTGTAACTGGTATTATCGCTGGCATTGCCATTTATAGTCCTGCATTTTCACTAAGGTATCAGCAGTGTTGCAAACTTTGAAACAGATTCAGCGAAACTTAAATATTCTTACTGATTTGGACAAATCAGAGTGGGGTTTACCTTGCTTTCTGGCTTTACCTCTGGGTTTTTTTGGGTGTGATTGGTTGATTTTTTTTTTTTCAAGTGTAGGGAAACATTCAATTTGCCACTCAAAAGTTAAAAAAGGCTTTATAAAAATAATAGTTAAAAAAGAAACACAAATATTTATTTGTTTGCACATAAAACGATGCCATTTTGAGATTCCATCATCGTCTGGCGTTTACAAAAACAGACAAAAGTTTAATTCAATTATTATAATATGAGTATGAAAGATACTTTTATATGAGGGTGGTGTGGGAGCATGACCATTTCTAAAGTACAGTTTATGGCAATACATATGAGATTTTTGTTAAGAAGGAAATCTTAGTTTAAGTGTCTCCTAACTGAGAGTAGGACAATCCTGACAGAAAATCTACAACATATTCTAATTTGCTCTTAAGTCTAATTTTACCCCCATTCACTTTCCCACAATCTTAAACATTTTTCAGGCCTACTTGTCAGGTTTCTTATCTTGAAATGTTTTTGCTATTGGAAAAATCATTATTAGAGATAATATTAATTAACTTAATCCTCAAATCTTGCTCTACTGTTTATAATCCATAAATACAGGAAATTTTTGGAAGAAAGGGATTTACTTTCTCTAGGGAAAAAAAAAAATATTGTGTGCAATTATAATCTCCATGAAAAAGAATTCTTGGACTAGACATCCTTTTTGGATGAAGGTGACTTTTCAACTGCATGTGCTTCTGTCTCCAGAAACAATTTAGAGCCTTTATAACCTCCCTGTGGGATTTTGAGGACTCTGCCACAAAATCTTGTGTGACTCTTTCAATTATGTGCAGAAGGTCACCCACTTCCTAAAGCCCAAGAACACCATATATGTTGCCATATCACAGTTCACAAAAACCCCCAAAGAATGTAGCTTATCTCAGGCACAGGAGTAGCTTAAAATTAATATGCAGACAAAATTCATGTCTTCAGTCATGAGGCCTGAGCAGCATATTTAAACAAGTCGTTATGCTGTGCTGTTCCTATATATACTCATTGTCTCAGATAGTCTTTGCAACCTCCACAGAAATAACTGCATTGGGAAGCAGCACTGAGAGTGGTGATGGAAGGGTTTATTTTAATTTTTTTTTTCTTTTTAAAAATTTTATTTCTAGTCTTTTAATATCTTAGAATTGACTGATTTTTTTGTTTTTTTGTTTTATGGGGAACTAAAAATGTTAAATGAATAAAAAAGTGAATAAAGTGAATAAAAAGGTTATGTAAGGGGGGACAAGGCACAACAAGAAAGTTTTCCCTTTGAAAGTCCTCCAATGTTGTAGCTCTCACCTAAATAATGTCTTTTAAAATAATTTCAGAAGTTTACTCCAACAATTTTAGTTTCTGAGAATACCAAGATTAACTGAGTTGTTTAGAGCAAGGTACTAATAACACCAAGGTTGTGGCTTCAATCAATACGTCATTCATTTGAGTTACACTTAATGATCCTTGTGGATCCTTTCCAATTCAGAATGTTCTGTGATTCTGTAAATATCAAGATGCTTGATTTTTTCTTTATTTATGATGTGACACTCCCATCTTCACTTAGCTGTTCATTTGACAGACAATATTGTTTGCTACAATATTTGTGTAGAACCCGAATCTCTAATTGTTTGCAGAAACTACCTATTAGATCAAGCTATGCAGACCAATTAGGCATAGAACTACATCACTTTTCTAGATCATTCTCAGGGGTTTTTGGAGGACAGGTACCAAGACCCCGTCAAAATTTGAATTTTTTTTCAGACTACAGGTCTGACCTACTGTAAAAACTTTTGATGAAGGAGACTCAGGCACAAATATTTGTATTTATTCACCATGCCTCTAAAAGGCATTTTAAAAGGGTTAATTTGTCAGATATTTGAATGCAAACCACAGACATGATGTAGATTCTCTTGCACTCCAATGGAGTAAGCAAAGTGCTGTGAATTTCAGGATCCAGACAACTGGGAGTGTACCCAGTGTGAGATTAG
This sequence comes from Chlorodrepanis virens, assembly GCA_003286495.1. Taxonomy (NCBI): domain Eukaryota; kingdom Metazoa; phylum Chordata; class Aves; order Passeriformes; family Fringillidae; genus Chlorodrepanis; species Chlorodrepanis virens. Next base: position 44,867,016 of record LTAT01000001.1, on the reverse strand, counting down.
GTGTTAGAGACTCTGGATTCCAAGTGCATATCAGCACAAGTCCATTTTAGGACACGTCCAACAGAAGCTCTATTAATTACAATCATAGCGAGAGAATACTTTTACAGCAATGTATTTGCAGAAACGCAATCTATATACTGTTTCAGAAAAAAAAGGGGAAAGAAATTAAGAAAATCAATTATTTCAATGTTAGTAAAGTGAGGAACTTAAAAAATGCTCCTTCACTCAAAAAGCACTAAGGCATAGGGACCACCCACATCCAGAAATTAAATTTTACACTTCTTTCTAATTAATTTTCATTTATATTCAGAATACTTAGTGGCAGCACCAACTGCATTTCACACTTTCAGAAAGCAAAGATAATATTATTCGAGTTGATTGCCATCTTGCAGAACCCTGTATAGATAGAATCAGGTCCAAAAAGGTGAGACCAAAAAAAAAAAAAAAA
>LTAT01000001.1:44820909-44866558 GCA_003286495.1 Chlorodrepanis virens | reverse complement strand
AATCCTTTCCTTAAGATTTTTTCCTCCTGAGTTGCTGAGAGGCCTCAGGAACAAACTGTAAACAATTCTTATCTGCTGCTGTGGAATGCAACAGGTGGATCTGTGATTGGTCTCATGTGGTTGTTTCTAATTAATGCCAATCACAGTCCACGTGTCCAGACTGTCTCAGTCAGAGACAAGCCTTTGTTATTCATTCCTTTTCTATTCTTAGCTTAGCCTTCTGATGAAATCCTTTCTTCTATTCTTTTAGTATAGTTTTAACATAATATATATCATAAAATAATAAACCAAGCCTTCTGAACATGGAGTCAACTTTCTTGTCTCTTCCCTTATCCTAAGACCCCTGCGATCACTGTCACACAATGGCAGTTACAGGGAGACAATGGGAACATGACTCTGCAGCCTACTACATGGGATTCTTACAAAAGGGTGGTGAAATAGGATTCTGACCCTTGTTGCTAAGGCTGCTTCTTTAATTTGTTATGTAAAAGCACTGCTGGGAGCAGGGAGCATAACTCATGCAAGCACATGAACCAGTAATTTGTGCAAGAATATACTCTTTAGAGTCCTCCTGTAATAAAGAAGCATCCTTCATTTTTACTTCTCTGGAAAGGTAAGCCTTGATGTCTTTGCTCCACGTAGAAGACTTTATGACAACGGGAGGAGAAAGCTGCCTGATAAAGACAAAACATTAAGAATCCCTTACTTCAGGTGCTAGCTGAAGTAAGGTCATCTGGTACAGCTCAGCAAGCCCAGGCACCTGGTCACCTTTCTTTCCCCACATCTTATACTCAGGTGACTGTTGCCACATGGCAGGAGCTGAAGTTTTATTCAGGATCAGCTACCACAGGAAAATTCTATTGGGATCACACGATCCAAGAAGATTTTCTGGGTTTGTGTTTCCAGTAAAGAGTATTTCTAAATATTTTTTCATCAGTTTGACTATTCCCGTAAAATATTTTAAGGTGAAAGAATCTTATAATAATTAATATTGGAGAAGACCTCTAAGATCATTGAGTCCAGCCATTAACCCAGCATTACCATGTTTTCATCGCTAAACATTATCCCCAAGTTCCTTCTGAAAACTTCCAGGGATGATGGTTCAACCATTTCCGTGGGCAGCCAAATAGCAATGCCTGACCATCACCAGATTTTTAGTGAGTGATAGATCATTCAATGCGGGTAATATACTTGCCAGAAATATATGATTCAACATATAAAAATGCAAAGATTCTATCTGGTCATCAGGATGCCAAAAAAATTGCAAACTATATCTTTAAAAGTAATAAATAAAAAACAGAGTTAGAGTTCCATTAACTCACAGTTGCAATAAAAGAATGCACTGTGCTATGATTTAATGCTCCTTGCAAGTTAATATTTCAGTAAAAATACTGGTTGCACTTACAGAGTTCTTTTTCACTGTTTTTACTGTTTTCTTGTACTGCATCAATATGCAGATATCCAGTCTCTAAGAGCCACCATAACCTAGGAGTAGCTGCAACTCTTCCCCTTGTCTCTCTTTCTCTCACAGAATAAAGCAGAAAATCCAGGACAGTTTTGAAAGTATGTAGACAAATGTAAACTGGAAATAATTTTTATTTCATCTCTTCAAAATTAAATGCTTGGGATGTAGCTTGGTTTTCTATAATAAAATTTTGCTTCATTAAAAAATGCGTTTATTAAAAAATGATAGAATAAGCTTGAGTTTACAAATTGTAGCACCTTGTGCTGTGATTGCAATTTGGAGTGATATGTTGCCACTTTGAATTATTTTGCATTGGAAGCTGTGGGGTTTTTTAGAATTGCAAGTTAATTTGGCCAACAGCCAGAATAAATAAAGTGATACAAAAATATCTCTACGTTTATTGTACTTGAAAGACTGGAAGTTTTTTTATCTTCAATGTTCCAGAATAATTTTATGTAACGGCAGGAGGTGTGTAGACTTCAAACTAAACTACTCCTTTGATGTAACTTTTCAGAAAACTACATAGAAGATTCAGTCCGTTTTAATTACTGAGGCAAAAGAATGAGTTCAAGGGATCAATCAGTGAAAACCCTATTAATTGACCTAAAGCTAGAGGTTAGACAATTATTATTATTAGAATACATATTAAATTATTATTAGAATACATATTTAAAGTTTTGGTTTGATTTAATTTTTCCATTTCCAATAAAACTTTAAGGCTCAAACAGCATCTGGAGCCTCAGAAGTTCTTTCTTCTACTTCTTCCATTCCAGTAAGTGTATTTAACATTAAAGTTTGACTTCAATAATCTGTCTTTTTGTTTTGAAACAAAAAAAAAAAAATTAAACCTCAGAAGTTCCTCTCTAGAATTCATAAATGCTTCTCTTTAATTTGTAAAGTGCCATTGCTTAGATTCTTAGAGAATACTGCACAGCTCATACATTCCTTTCAATATCATTTAATTTACTAATACCTTGGTTTCTGAATGGGCTGAATGAATCCAGAAGCGTCTTCATAGGTTCATTTCTCAGTGCTTAAGAAGCCTTAAGCACTTCAGAAATTATTTAAAATAATCCAGTATACAAACTAATAAACAGCTCCAAAAAGCAGGAGAAAATACAAGTGTCTGAAGCCATATTTGGTTTGACCTGCATGTGGTTTGATGATAGCTACTGATATCTTGCTGTTCAACATCTGTGCTTGAGATTAGTATTTAGCTTTTGTAATAAATAGAGTTTAGGACTTTTCCATAAGATTCCTATACTGGGCATTATGTCCAACGTGAATGATACCAGTTTAAGAGTAGATGGAAATGTTTAGAGATTATATGTGGTGTCTGTAGAGGTTTGGAAATTTTTGGCAACTCTAGTCTTTTAATCAGGTGAGTGTGTACAAATACTTACCTCTGCTGAAGAAAAGCACACTTCTTGCCATTCTCCAAGAATTATCCTCCTTCATCTATTGAAAGGCTTCTACCTAGCAATTATTCTTGATAATATTTACAATAATTATAATTTTTAAAATATATTTGCTTTTGTGTTTTCATAAGCTTGTTTATCAAGCTTTCAGAGCACTTGTTCATATACAGGTGTCTATCCTATGTTAACAGTTTTCTTCATTAAATAATCCTTGCCTTCAATACAGAAAGATAGCTATAGTATTCCATATAAGATTTGTAACTGAGGAACAAGTAAGAAAGCAGACAAAGGGGAAGGTCTGCAAGGAATTTGTCAATTGTTCAGTGAGAAGAACAATGAGTGATGAGAACAATGAGTGAAATTTCAAGTTCATAACTGCATATGTACATGTCTGATGCTTGACTTTTTCTAAGTGCTTTGCAAAGGTTAACTAACGACTAACGAATTTGAAATTTAAGTAAATTTTCATCTATCATTTTGATCAAAAAAAAAGATATTATTAGGCTTAAAAAAATCATAGTTAATGCTAAATGGTACTGTGGAAATCTGTGTTTAACCTTCTGATATAATAAATAGATTCTATCAGTAGCTTAAATCAAACTTATATTTGCCATAATTAATTTGAAAGTTGATCTTTAAATGTAGGATGCATATTGACCCATTCAAAAATTTATAATAAGAAAATTTCTACTGCTCTTTTCCTCAAAGTATCTAGAATGTTCTGAGGAAGAATCTATCTTTACAGATAGCAAATTATCTTTGAAAATTACAGGAATCAGAAAACCTTTGTTTTTGTTATACCTGTATAAGGCACTTGCCATAAATGCTCACTGTTATTGTCATACTTTAGTAGCATGTTTCTCAGAGACCTCTTTAGATTATGCCTTGTTTAGATAATTTTGCATACGGATATGGAGACATACGTTCTCACCAGTATTTATATTTTAAAACAATACTGGACCTAATGAGAATTTATCTGATACTCCATTAAAACTATTTTGTTCTAACATTAGAAGACAGTGAAGGCTGTAGATAAAGACAGCATCTTTTGCTGAACCAATAATTGTAACTGGGAAGAATTTAGCAAAATTTAGGTACAAAATTCTTTACTTTGGTCTAAATACAGAGAAAAGAAAATTTCTCTTTAGTTTAATATGCATAAATTGGGCATTCTTTGAAAACACTGGTAGTTGACATCTGAGAGAAGGGAGTTATTTTAAATGGAAGTGAGGAGGGAGAAAAACAGAGAATTGGGGACAGAGAGGAAGGACACAGAAGGAGAGAAGTTATGCAGCCTAAGGAAAAAGGAAAGATTTGTGTCTTGAAGTTTTTCTATACAGGATTCAACCAAGCTTTAAATTTTAATTTACAATCTCATCTTTGGAAGATAAGCTGGTGATGAGTGAAATTAAGTTCTTCCTTACTAACTGCTACATTTTCACTAGATTTTAGAGTGTCTTAAGTACTACACATAAAGTGAATTGATCAAAAGAATGCTTTTTCATCAGGAAGATCTGGTATCATTTGATTTGCCACTGCAGAAACAGACATCACACAACAGAGTGATGTGTATCACTTTTGGAAGTAAGGCTTCATCTCAATCTAATGCAAATGTTTTTTCCCTGGATAGCGATTATAATTACTACAGCAACTGTTAATGAAATTTTTGTATATGCAATTACAACATTTTCATGCTCTGGAAGACAACTGTTTTAATATTTATTAGTTTCACTGAGCCTAAAATAATAAAAGTAGTTGAAGATATTATATAAGTTCATAGCCATGTTCAATGATACTAATTGCAAAGAACTATGTAAAAAGACCCAAAAAACTAATAAGTTATCCAGATGAAATTTAAATTTAAAATTAAATGTATCAGCCACAACAGGTATCTGAAATCTATGTTGATGAGATCTAGGCTATTATTTTTGCCATTTCAGGATTGAATTAGCTCTGAGTTTTAATGACTGTGTGTATTCATGTAAAGTATATCTAGGGAAATGTTTTCTTGCTGTTATTTGACTTCCATGTACTACCATTCCTTACAAAATAATCCAGCTGGAGATAGATTCCAGATCCTTATATAAATTCTGTCACTTCTGTTATATGTTTTGTGTGATTTAAAAATCCCAACAGAGTTTTCTTCTCATGTCTTCTGCCTCCAGCTGGGGAGAGTTGAAGAGAAACAGTAGAGATCAGGATTTGGAGCTCATTAATCAACTGCACAAAATACTGAAACAACAACTACTACCACCGAGAAATAGGATGAGGGTTAGTTATCCATGGGGAAATGAAGACTCTATTAAACTTCCCAGTTTCTCAATATCCTGATGTTCCCTGACAAGCCAAAACTGCAGGTCAAATTCATCTCATTCATCACACAGTGTAAATCTGATGCTTTAGTAAACACATTTCAAGGTTGCATTTGTCTTAAAGTTAGCCAAAAACAACAACTTTCCCTTCCTCAAACCAAATTTTTCATTTAGATTCCTATTTATTTTTTTTTCCAACATTTCAGTTTTTAATGCATAACATTAAAAAAGCACATGACAGAAAGCCACTTGTGCAGGCATGCACTACAGCAACTTAATAGGAAAAAAGTACTGAAAGAAACAAATCACTTCCCCCTCTGGGTTTTAATTTTGCAATTTTAATATTTACTCACCTACCATGGCAATGGGACTAGAGTAGTGGGACCAAAACCCATTAAAAAAAGGAGACACAATTTTATTGAGTGTAGATAATGTCTTGTGAGAACTTGAAGGAACAGAATAATCCTGGTAACAATACCAAGGGAAGGAAGATTATTTGCTTTTTCTTAGGTTGCGTCTAAGGAAAACATGAACCTGTGGTTCATGTAATATTTTAGGAGTAATAATGAAGATTAGATAATGTACAGATTCTTTAGGCAACCATATATTTAGGACATTTAAAAATATTTTTACTGTATTAAAATTTCTCCTTGAGTTACTATTCATATGTAGTTACACTTCATGGTCATTAGCCTGAGCCATCAGAGCCTTGTACCAGATACTAGCTCTTTCTGAAATATTTTACATCTTCAGTAAGGCAAATCTGATCCAAACAGAAACCTGGTAAGTTCTGATACAGCTTCAGAGGTTATGCTGTCAAAAGTAAGAAGTCTGGGAAGAGAGTACTAAAGAGAGGTTTTCTAAAAAGGGGAGACACAGGAAAATGCTCACATTGTTCCTATGTCACAATAAAAGCCAAAAGCAGCTTAGTGTTCAAGAGCCATAACCTCAATTTTATGGATGTCTATACGTATATCTATCAATCTATCTATCCAGACATAGATATAGATGATATAGATAGAGATACATTAGAATCTTTGGGCACATAACTAAAGGAAGCCAAATTCATCACAGTCCTTCCTAAATTAATTTTGTCACCCAGAGCCCTCCTAATGCTGAGTAATTTCTATTCTGTCTAACCCTCTGAAAACTCCACCTCAAAATATACTTTTGTATTTAGCAGATGTATTCTGTAGTGACAAACTTTACATACAGACATATATCCATAAACCCTTAGCAGATGGATATTTATCACTTAGAGTTTGTCTACAAGCACAAGGTACTGGTGACCACCTTTCATGAATCAGTTCACTGGTTTATCAGTTCATTAGTATTTCCAATAATTTTAATGGAAGGTGAGAAATCAAGTACCTAGCGTGAGTTTATAGAGGTATCTAAAATCCTTCAGGAAGTCAAAAGTCTGAGAAAAAAGGGAGGCTTAAAATTGATGTAATCACTTCCGTTCTCCTACCTTTCTTTCCAACTCAGAACTGAATTTCTGATTTCAGGGTGGAAACCTTCAAATGGTCATCTTTTTGAATATTAATAAAATATCAACCAAATGAAGTAGATTCTATATATGTCTTAATTCTCCAAGTACTTTACCATTAATGTTGCTAATGCTCTTCAAAGGGACGTCAATTTATGCATTTAAAATTCTATATTTTGGATTGCTTTATCGTTAAGTAAATTTGGATAAAGCTATGGAGACCAGATTTATTGCTCTGGGTTTTTTAGTCTGTTAAAGATTATCTGTGCAGAAAAGGATTTTTTATTTCTTCAATGCCAAATGGAAATGTTCTGAATAGTATTTGTTCTGCATAGAGCACTGTGCATTTTATTTTAGTAGATATTTAGGAAGCTGTGACTCATTTTTCACATAGAGTCACAGGAAAAGAAGTCTTTCTGATAGGTTTCTTGCTTGGATTTTGTTGGTTTGTTTATTTCTTCATCTGTTACATGCTTTGAATAATCCTTCGGTCATGAATCATCAACCCTGAGAAGGCAGAATTTTTCTTGCACTTTTGCATCTTATTACGCTATTTTTTGTTAAATATCAGTATTTGACTTATAATTCCACATGAAGCAGAAAAACACGTAATGATTTCACTTATGAAATAAAGAATAATAATATTTATTTTTTAATTAAATCATCACCAAGAGAATAGATATTGAACATTAAAAAAGAAAACCTTGATTTAATTAACAAAAATATGTAGAAGTACAAAACAGTATTATGCTGTGAAAAACATCAAGCAACCTCCATGTTAAACTTTGAACCATGATTCATACAAGTTCACCTTATTTCAGAAGCTGGACAGAGAATGCATTGAATGCATTAAATGCATTGAGAAGAAGAACTTGGGAGTTAGCAAAAAGCTCAACATGACCTGGCTATATGCTTTTGCAGCCCAGAAAGTGAACTCTATCCTGGGCTGCATCAAAAGAAGTGTGGCCAGCAGGTCAAGGGAGCTGATCTCCTCCTCTACTGTCTTGACACAGCACCTGGAGGGCTGTGTTCAGTTTTGGCATCTCTAGAGGATATGGACTTGTTGCAGTGGTTCCATAGGAGAGACACAAAGATGATGCTTCAGCTGGGGCTGCAGCACCTCTGCTATGAAAATAGACTGAGAGGCTTGGGTCTGTTCAGCCTGGACAAAAAAAGGCTCCAGGGAGACCTTATAGCAGCCTTTCAGTACGTGAAGGGAAACTACAAGAAAGCTGGAGAGGGACTATTTAGTAGGACAAATAATGATAAAGCAAGGGGCAATGGTTTTAAACTTAAAGAGAATAAACTTTAACTGGATGTTAGGAAGAAATTCCTTACTGAAGAAATTTTTTGCTTCCATTTGAACATAAAAGTCTTTGAGCCCAGCATGGATGAGGCTTTAAACAACCTGGTCTAGTAAAAGGTGTCCCTGCACACAGCAGGGGATTGGAATTAGATTTTTAAGATCCCTTTCAATCAAAGTCACGTTTTGATTCTATGTTTCTATGATTTCTGAAGGAAACATTAGCAAAATTAGAAAGCACAGGAGATTCCTATCTCAAATATGAGACCTGATCTGTGTGACTGAAGGAAGGTCATTGAGGATGAAAGGATAATGATACAGAAGTCAGGAAAAAATATGGTTGCAGCTCCATGGACAGACCCTGGTCAGAACACCTGACCTCCTGTGCACAATACACTCTAGAAGGGACTAAATGAGGATGGAGCAGGACACTGTAAACTGGTGGGGCACAAGTCTTGGCTTTCCTGAAGTGCTGACAGACTAATCAAATACTAAGAGTTTGAGAAAATCCTCCCTTTTCACACAACAGTGACTCTATCCACATATAACTTGTGTAACACTGATTTGTTCTCAGATTGTTTTTGTCTACACCTTCAGTGTTTCATGAGACAGTCTCTATATATATCACCACACAACTTCTTAAAAAAGCTAGTATTTCTATAGTTAGACATTTGTTATTCTGCTGATATCTGCAACAGTTAATATTGATAAAAAACTATTAAAAAAGACAATTTCCTTGATTCCTTACAATGAAAAGAGTCATCATAATAGGTAAGAAAATTACTTATTCTAGCTAACAGTGATAATTACAGAAAATCTGCTTAGATTCATGGGGTGCAAATAATAGTCAGCTATCAGGTTTCAAATTCCTATTTCTCATAAAACTTTTCATTTTTGAGACATTAAGCAAGTACCCCCTTTACTTTTACACAGATTTTATTTAGAAAAGTTTGGAAATATCAGAGTGCCTGCTGCAAGGAAGTCTGCTCATCAGCTGTCTTTCATTAATGTGCCGGTATATTCTAAGATCATAAAGTACAGAAGAAAGAGATGGAGAAGTAGAATCTTGCTGAACTTTTGTCCTGAATATTAAGATCCTGTGGTTTCTATCTTGAAGGATTGATAGCTTTTTTTTTCCCCCTGTTTATTTGTCTTTCTGGTCTAGAAGCATCTCTCCTCCTCCTAGAGACACAGGATTAAATTGAACTATCTTGTCTGAAAGCAGCAGAGACAGTAACCAATTTGAGTTTTGACATTTAGAGATTGATGGAAGAGAAAATAACATAGGTAAAAAATTTAGGCAGTGATGAAATAGTATGTCTGAAGCCAATTACTCAGAAGACAGCCCTTGTACTAGCAAAGGAGAAAGCTTTACTTTAAGCCACAGAAAACAAATGTGCTTTATAGATGATAATAGCATCTCGTGAAGAAAAAGCACTTTCATTTCTAGAATATTTGGCTATATGGCAACTTTTTTTCATTTTTTTTGCTTAAAAAAAATGTATAAGGCTATTATAGGAACTGATGGGCAGTGGCACAGGAATCAGAAGGGAATCACTTTCCTGCTAAAAATAGTGGTTTGGGAAGAAATTTCTTTTAGGTAATATTTCAGATGTAGCATTTTTAATTTTCATAAAGCACCATTATAATGCTGAGTTTAGTTTTGGCTCTTGTAAAGAACACTGTTCTTTAGTTGAAAGCTTTTATTGGTCGTCTGAATTTCTCCCCTGAGTGACCTATTTGGGAATAGCTGCATTAAGCTGAATTAGGTGCTTATTAAGGCAGGGTTTAATAACTGGTGTTTTCTTTATAAGAAAATAAATGGTTTGGCATCAAAAGAACCCAGCCCAAAACCAAAACCAAAACCAAAACCAAAAAACTAATAGAAAGAAAAGTAAGTTAATGGGGGTTTTAAAATTAATAAATACCATTCAAATATTAGATAATTCATATTTTCATTTTGATGAGACAGTGAGCTGAAAACAAAGAATACTTGTCTGAAACTTCAGCCTGAAAATCAGCATTGACAAGGGAATAGTATGGTGGGAAAGGAAATCCTTCAGTTATAGCAGATGAATGTTGGAAAAGATTGCAAAGGGCAGGTATGCAATCAGCCTCAGTGAAAGATTCGAAGCCAATTTACACCACTGTGTGAGACCTGGCTTAGAAATAATAAAATATTTCCACCTCTAATGCAGAGGCATTGGCTAAATGACCAGGCAGAAACCTGTCACATCCAAAATACTCTTTTAAGAAAAATCCATTACACTGAGAACTGCAATACATTCTTTTCTACTGCCCAAGGAAAATACAAATCTGTATTTCCACTGGGCATTTTGGACATGAGCCAGCCATGTCTGCTCCCAGCCATAGACTGAATTGTATCTTGAGCTGCATAAAAAGAAGTGTAGCCAGCAGGTGGAGGGAGGAGATTCTCTGCCTGTTCTGCTCCTATGAGATTGTCATAGGTAGAAAGGGAGGTTCAGACAAAGTTTATTAAAGAAGCCCTCCCAGGGCTCCAATTGAGTCACAGGGCACAGAAAGGACCCCCTTGCTTTTTAACTCCTTCTCAGAGAGGAATCTAGGTGTGGCTGGATCCAATCCTAACCCCAGACTTAGTCAATTGCTTATGTCTAAAGAATTATATTCTATAATTGAAACTTTATAGAACTTTTTTTCTGCAGGATTAAGGATGACAAAGCAAATACAATTATATAAATAAACCAAAGAATTTATTTAAATTATTTAATTATTATAATGATGATAATAATTAGACAAAAATATCTTAATCAGAATTATTTGCTACAAAGCATGGATAGTTATAGCTGCTAGAGTAGTGTACTACTTTGGAAGCAATATTGAAACAATTATATTTAAGCAATTATATTGAGGCAATTATAATAAAGCTAGCAAAACAATTAAGTTGAGATTGGTGTTACTCACCCATACCAATGACTGTGGGCAAATCTGTTGCTCAGCCTCAAGGAGTAACCTTGAGGGGTGCTCCCATTCAAGGGAAGGATCCTCACACATCTTAGGAAGATACACTAGAAATCCTCACTGTGCAAAAGTGGGACTGGCCTTTTACTGGATAAAGTGATTGATTGCCAGTCATATATATTTTTAGGCAATGTGTTGTCAGATTTCTTCAGCCAAATAGACTTTGTGCTGAAAAAAATGTTACCAACTTGTTGGTTTCTTCTGTTCAACACTTTTGACTCATTTCTGTATCAAGGCCTGCACATCCTTGCTGCTCAGCCTCATTCAGGGAGCATCTGTCTTGCATGTCCTCATGGTGAGTCTGATACAGCAGTCAAGCCGGTCCCAGCATTCTTCAACTCTAACAACAGCAGACCCTGGTATCCTGCTTGCAGCAAGAGGGTATAGTGTGGCACAGTGTGGGCGCAACTGAGGTGTTGTCCTACGCTGCTGACTTCATCCCTGGGGAGCATGATTTCAGGAAATTGACACACCCTTGAGAAGAGGACCTGTTTGCCTCACTCTCTCCACTGGAGAAGCTCTTGCCATCAGCCATGGGTACTCTATCTTTTGATGCCATCTTTCCCCCACTCATCCTTTTGAGCTGCAGCTCCAAAGTGTGGTGCTGAAAAAAAGCATCACAGCCCAGAACTGAGGTGGTGCTGAATGGCAGTGCCCATGGAGCAGGCTATATCCCTGTTTAGGCAGAGCATCCTGCTACAGAGACTCAACTAGAGTAGTACTGTGTCCACCTCTCGAGTTCCCTGTAAAAGAAAGGCCTGGACCTGTTTGAGCAGGTCCAGAGGATGGCCACAAAAATCCTCAGGGGACTGGAACACTTGTTCTATGAGAAAAGGTTAAGAAGATTGTGGTGGCTTAGCCTGGAGAAGAGAAGGGTTCAGACAGAACTTATGGTGGCCTTTCAATAGTTAAAGAAGGCTTATAAAAAAGATGGAAAGAACTTTTTGCCAAGGCCTGAAATGACAAGACAAGGGGTAACAGTTTTAAAGAGAAAGCATGTAAATTTACATTGGGCATCAGGAAGAAATTTGGAATTTTTTTTAAAAGGCAGTGGAACAGGTTGTCCAGAGAAGTTGTGGGTACCCTGCAACTGGATGTGTTCAGAGTCAGTTTGGATTGGTCTTTGAGCAACCTGATGAAGTTAAAGATGACCCTGCCCATGGCAGAGGGTTTAGACTGTACAGAACCAGAAGTCTCTGTTGGAATTTTTTGTCATAATTAGCTGCTTAAAGTTACTAAAACCACAAAAACATACAAACATACCTACACCTTACTTTTACTGTATGAAATAATGTATTTCTACTATGAATTTCCACCGTACATTTCCAAAAGCCTAAAGTCATGATGACAAAAAATCCATAATTTAATCTTACTTTCTGTGATTAATAAATTATAGAATTTCATTCTTTTTCTTCATACAAACATAGGTAATTAAATTTAGTTTATCTCTCTCTTCAGGCCAGAAGTCACACAGTGGAGACTCTCAGGACTGTACTTCATGATCCCAAATACAGAGAGATGAATTGCAGTAGGTCTGGAGCCTTGCATATAACAATTTACTTGTTCTAGAAGGTATGGTTTTGACACAGCTGGTCAGCTGTTTAATCCCTTTCCCAGCAGTTTTGTGTAGCAGCATCAGTGGATGCAATCTTTCCGAGCACCAACTGTTAATGACTTGTTCTAGTTGTCCCTTATTTTCAATTTGCATTTGTCTGTCTTGGCTTTTGTTAGGCCCTTTTTGCTGTACTGAAAACATCATTGTAAAGAGTTAGGTTTACAAAATCTGATTAGATCACTTGTTTATCTCTCTCAATAATTTTCTTAAAACTCTGAAGTCTGTGGGTTTTGTATTTTTTCCACCTTTATACTTTCAACATGAACCCTTTAGATCTCTGGAATAGCTGTCATTTAGTGTCATGTGAAAAAATAAACTCACCCTCATTGTCCCTCTTCTTCGAACTCCATGCTTCCAGCACACTTTTAATTTGCATATAGGCATGGAGTCTGTTTATTCTAGAATGCCAGCATTCTTTTGAATGTCATCATTTGGCCAGAGATACTGGGATCAGAAATGAGTCCTATGATAAACCACTCTTATCAAATCTCTGCCACTAGAAGTAAGAGCTTTTCTTTATGTTTGACACCTCCTCTCTTGTTTAAATCAAGCCTTACACTGGTAAAAGATATGGAGTAAATTGGATATTGTAGTCCCAGTTTTCCAACTGACTGTTGGTGTAATCTGATTTATAGAAATCTCTTACAGCCCTGAAAATATTGATCTGAGAAGAAATCTCAAGACAACGAAGAGGCTGAGAACTATTTAGTCTCTCCTTATATATCACTTCATCCACTGGCCTGTCATTGATATCACCCTGTCAGCCCAGTACTCTCTGACCAGGTTCTTTTAGGTTTTTCACATGGGGGAAGTTTAATGTTTCAATATAAAATTTACTTAAAGATAATTGACATTACAAAAGATTTTGATTTAGCATAATGCAAAGTATTGATATCACAAGACAAGCACAACGCAGCAATTGTTGGATCACAATGCAAACACGATTCCTATTGCTGGTCTTTGTATGTTCACTGCCACAATGCTGTGGCATTCCTAATTGCTGAGAGACATTACACTGGTCGAAATCAGTTCAAGGCTACTTCTCTCTCCAATGCTCATTTTGACAGTTGCTCAGTTTTTGGGAGCCATTTCCCCCAGGTTGGTCTGACTAAATCAGGAAGATTCACTTTTTTTGATTAACTCAGGGAAAGCCATTTAGACAATCAGCTGATACACTTTGACTGATACAGCCATGTAAGTAACACAATGTCCACCTGCTGGTCCCTTTAGTGTTCAGGTAAATTCAGCTTTCTTTACACCTATGCTCACTCCTTGTATCCTACCCTGAACTTCTTGAGCACATCACCTTGGCCCATCTCCTCCATGCCTTCTTCCACTGTAGAAGCTTATTGATCAGTCACACAGATACATCCCATTTTCAACCAGAGTTTTCTCTTCTCGGTAGAGAAATTACCTTGTCATAATAAGCATGTTGTGCTCCATCAAAGGAAGCAGGAGACAAAGATAAATCACAGATACAAACTTGATTACAAAAGCCATTTACCATTAGCTCACCTTTGCTGAGTGACTTAACCTGAGACAGATTCCTTGGCATACATGCTTACCTTGAATGATCAATGCATATGACTCAGGAGCCAGAGTACAGGAAACCTGCCCTTTGGGATTGCAAAATGTGTTTAAAACACGTGTTCATTTTTTTTTAACGGTTGTTTTAATCTCATGTGACCTCCAGCATAAATTTAAGCAGCCCATGGAGCTGTTCTAGCTAATGTCTCTTGATATAGTTACCTCTGAAGGTCTTTGAGACCCAGAATTGAAGACTTTGTTACTCTTCCGACCCTTAGCAACAGGTAAGAGCTGTGGGATGATGAAATGCACCATAGGGGTGGGATGTAGTTTGTTTTTCGTTTGTTTTTAAATTGCAGTCAAAATGGCATTGGGATTGAAATTGTTTAGTCTGAGTTGAGAAACTGAACCACATTCACTGGGCAGAGTGAATCAGAAATTTCTATTAAAAAAATCAAATATGATCTTGAAGGAAGTAATTCCCTCAATACAAGATCTGGAATATTGGAGGAAATTGCTTTATTTTCAAAATAGTGCCTCAAAAGACTACTGACAACCTCTGGGAAAACCTGCAAAGTATTAAGTCATCCACTCCTTCAGCAAAAGAAAAATTGTATTGGTTAAGACTGTACAAACTTTTTCCTGTCTGTAGGGAATAAGTGATGGTACACTTTAAATTACCTCGACATGTCTATATTCAGAAACTGTGTAGATCAAGCCTTACTAAAGAGAATGAGCCAGAGGTCATTAAAAAGTCACTTGTAAAGTTATTGATATTTTTGAAGAGAGCAAGGAGCACTTTGTACCCATTTCTTAACAATTCATCTCTGATAAAACTGAGAGACAATAAATGAAAAGTTGAAATACAGTAAAACCGACAAGAATCGAAGCATACATCTATATTTGAGTCTAACCTTTCATACTCTTTATCTCTATTTTCAGCAAGGGTGTGATGTTTCCACATTCAAAAAAGAAAAATGAAATTATTTTCTTCATATTTGGAATAATTTTTGCTTCTGCTACAGAAATACTGGTAACAAAAAGAAAAGCAAAACACTCCATACCACTGACATTCAGATACATGTCACTGGGGAGATACCAGAAATATTCATCTTCACAGATTTTGGGCTTTTTGAAAGAAATTAATTTATTATCAAATTTCTTTCAAAGTAACAAAAAGCTGAAATTCATGTGTACTGATGGCTAGGAAAGATTCCTAGCCAGCATGCTGTGATAACAGATAGAGCTTACCAGTTTTGTTGTTCTGTTTTCAAATGAGAATGACTTGACTCTGTGGGTTGAGGTTTTGGGGGTTTTTAGGGAGTTGATTGGTTGGTTGGTTGGTTGTATTTTTTTTTCAATAATGGTACTTGGAAGATACCTTCTTGATATAGTTGATCTTGGAAAGGCTCTTTAAGAAGTTTGCAGTGTTGAAGATTCCTACCAGATTGATATGCAGATAAATTATTTAAATTCTAGAAGGAACCTAAAAAGAATCTTTTACTGACAGACTCTTAAGGAGAAAATATTGTTAGCTCTGAGTTTGACAGAGGAGTATGGGTTCTGAGTGGACAAAATTTTGATGTGTTCTAATTCAACCTACCTTTGTGTCCTAAAGTAGCTTTTTCTGTATCTATGATTATGGAATTTCAAAAAGACATGTGAGCTCTTCAGAAGCCTTTGAGGACTACCGAGAGAAAGGATAAAACTTTCCAAAAACTGCTGTCATAGAACAAAGATGCTGGAGTTAATACAAGTGAAAAAAAGAAGTTCCACAGTCTGTCTGGGCCTTTCGGACACAGAAGATAGGTGAGATTTTGGAAAGCTATAGTCATTGTGTCAATAGAATTGACATTTCAATATAAAAGTGTTACCTACAACTATGGGTAATGGTAGCCTAGAATAACAATATAGAATAAGGGTATATTGAAGTCTAATCTCACATTATTCCAAGAGGACTGAACTACATAGTATAGAAGTTTTATATCTCCCAAATTAAGGATAGTTCTCATAGAATAATGGCAAAGTTCTTTTTTGGCCTAGATGCCTTTATCTTTAAAGGTAAAAAAATATTTCTCCTGAGTTAAAGCATCAAACACCAGCAAAAGGAAGAATTCTGCACTTAACCATGCCTTCATTATTTTGTTTTGCTTGGTGTGGGTGTCCATATACATTAGTTGTTGAGAAATGTCATGTGCTTTAATTCCTTCTTCAATCAATGACAATTTATTTACCAATTGTGCATTGTCACCTATACTCCTAAAGCGGGGTGTGTTGATATTGTTGTTCTAACTGCTCTAAATCTTATGTCTCTCATTCATTCTTGGGTGGTAGACACATTGCAGACTCGGGGATTGAAGAATTTCAAGTCAGAATTTCAACCTTCATTTCAGAAGGTTTATGCAGTAAAAGGAAGATTTGACGATTATAAGCATTTTCTTCAAAATAAGCAAACACCAGCCAAAGAAATACACAACCAAACCCCAACTCATAAAACAAACCCACAATGTAACAAATGAGAGGTGAAATCTCAGCTCCAGCATAAAAATACCTGGGAACATCTGTGGCCTGAGGAAACTGTTGCTATAGTTTTTAGTATGTTTGGGATTTTATTTGAATTCCCAGACAAGAGCTCTGTCCTCTTCTTTACATGCATAAATTAACTCCATGTTGCAAAAGAAAATAACAGGATAGTGTCATCATTGGACCAGTACATTACTAGAACAAATTCCCAGGTTTTGATTTTGCAAACAGGTGCCAGAATAAACTTAAGCAATTTAACAATTTAACAATTTAAATCAGATTTAAACTGCGTCAAAAGCAACGTGACCTGCAGGTTGAGGGAGGGGATTCTTCCTCTCTGTTCTGCTCTTGTGAGACCCCACCTGCAGGATTGCATTCAGCTCTGGGGTTCTCAGCATATGAAGGGAATAGAACTGTTGGAGAAAGTCCAGAGGAGAGGCACCAAGATGTTCAGTGGTCTGGAGAAGCTTTCCTATGAGAAAAGGCTGAGAAAGTTAGGGGTTTTCAATCTGCAGAAGGTTCCAGGAAGACTTTATTGTCATCTTTCAGTATTTAATAGGGGTCTGCAAGAAAGTTGGAGAAGTGCATTCTTCAGGGACTTGAAGTGACAGGACAAAGAATAATGTCTTTAAACTGAAAGAGGGTTTAGATTAGGCATGAAAAAGAAATTCTTTACTGTGAGAATGGTGAGGCACTGGGACAGATTGCCCAGAAAAGCTGTGAATGACCACCCTTGGAAGTGTCAATTAGGGCTTTGATCAACATGGTCTAGTGGAAGCTGCCCCTTCTGATGGCAGGAGATTGGATCTAGATGGATCATTAAGGTCCCTCCCGATGCGATGCAAACCATTCTACAATTCAATGAATATTGCAAAAGATGTGCATTTTAATTACATAGATGTTTCATTAGTCATGTAAATACTTATTTTGACATGAAATGTTGAAGAAAATATTTTCCCTTTTTTCCTGTAATTTGTTCAATGTTTCTCATCATTGCATTATTTAAACCATAACTGAGCACAAGGAAATGTCTGAATAATTCTGGGTGGTGTTGGCAGCATTTACACAGAAAGAAACCCATCTTCCACTTATTCCATTGAATATTTAATAGGTTAAAATTTAACTGAAGGGTTCAACTGATGGTGAACAGGATGGGGCCTTCAAAAATGATCTCACCTTCTTTCAACTGATTTAATATTTATGAGCATTCAGTGAGAGTCTGAAGAGTGATTTTTATTAGAATTCTAAATGCTTTTAAAAGTCTTTTCTCTTTTTTCCTTAAATACAATTGTATAGTTTTCTAGTTGTTATAGTGCTATCTTCAGGTTGCCTGTGGCCTTCAAAGTTCTTTTATACAGGTATAAGAGAATTTTAAGTTGTATTCAACCACTGGCAGAACAGCAATAGCTTACTGAAAGATTATAAAAAACTGCATACCTCTAAATCAATATTTTTGTAGTGGTGAGCCTTGATAAATCTGGTGTAATGTGGCAGTGAACAAATTACCATATACTCCAACTCCACATTGAAATGAATTTTTAAACTCTGATTGCTTCAAATGATAAACAAAAAATACTAGCTGAAAAAATCCCCTTCCACTTATTAATAAATAATAATGATACTAAATCTCTCCTTTTATAAGTTTGTATAAAACAGTTCATATCACATGTCTTGAATACAACAGCAAAGCATTTGAATGAACACTTTATAAATCCTTTTACATGATATTCATAAGTAGATACCAAGCGCAAAATTCTTGATATAGAATGTTTCAGCTATATTGAGAAAACTTTAAGAAAACTTTAAGAAAATAGCCATGGCTAAAATTCAGAACTACATATGAGTTAAGAAAACAATTTCCTTTTATAATAAGTACTTTTAAAGAAGAAACACAACTTCAATTGTGCAAAGATGTGAGTACTACTTCCTAATAAACAGCAGAATAATGGACAACAAGGAAGAGATTAAACTTTAAGGTTTTTTCTGAAAATATTAAGAAAGAAGGAATTCTAACTGTTATAAAAGCATTTATTTTATTCTGTTTCACAGAAATGAAATATTCAGATTCTATTCCCTGCTATAATAACATAAGCTATATTAATGAGGGAAAGCTTCTGCTCTGCAATTTTACCAGAGAGTTCCTTGGAAAGTACTTTGAAGGCAGTCTTGAGAAGTAAATAAAAGTGGTATAAAGATTTTGTGCCATTCAAAAGAAAAAAAAAAAAGGATGAAAGAAAGGAATAAAAGAAAGATGAGTTTCAGTTCACTGCAATGGTGAGACTGAACTAAAGCAAATTATAAAGAGTAAAATATGAATATATTTAGTCCTGAGGTTATACAACAAGAATTCCTTCAAGCAACCATAGAATCCCAGAACCATGTAGGTTGGAAAGGGACTCTAGAGGCCATCTAGCAAAATCTTCAGTTCAAAGCAAATTCCATTTGACTATGATGTTT
Source organism: Chlorodrepanis virens (assembly GCA_003286495.1). Lineage (NCBI taxonomy): Eukaryota > Metazoa > Chordata > Aves > Passeriformes > Fringillidae > Chlorodrepanis > Chlorodrepanis virens. The sequence continues at coordinate 44,847,449 of LTAT01000001.1, read as the reverse complement.
TGTCCAGTTAAAACTGAAATGTCTCCGAGGGTGGAGATTCTTCAAACTCTCTCAGCAACCTCCTTGTGTTTCCTCCCCCACGTAAAGAAAAAACTTTTCTTATATTGAGACATAGAAACTTGTGTTTGTTACTTCTTGCCAGAAGTCTCAAGTTTCTAGTCCCCTCCAGTTTGGGCACCTCTGTTCACTGTTCCCTCTTCAGGTGGCCTCCAGTTGTCTCTTCTTGGAACAAGGTCTGGTCTTTGAAGACCCCGTGGATCTCCAAAGGCACAGCCCATTCACCTCCTGCTGCTGCCCTTCCAGTGACTTGGCATCACAACCAGAGCAGGATTCACACAGGGTTAGGTCCTGGAGGGAGACATTTCTAGGGCAATTCCAGAGCAGCAGGCACTGCCAGAGAAGAGGACGGCAGCATAACATTAAAGCAGTTGTGACTAGGTGGGGGTCTCTGCTGTGGTAGGAAAATCTACTCCAGTTGGTGTTGGAGATGGGGGTACCTCCACCACGACACAGTTTTGAATAAAGATTCAGGCTCCCTTTGTGCCATAATTGCACTATGACAACTGCTACAGCTGTGTTAACTGCCTTTTTTCCCCTCCATTTAATGATATATTTTCAGAACCTCATGTTGCTCAGATTTATCTTGTTAATAGCTGTGTTTTACAAGTGTCTCTTACCAAATAGCACTAATAAAAAATTGGGAAATTGATTAAAATACTGCCAAGTACATAAATAAACATGAATATTGCTATGTTCTTTTTTAATTCTGAAAAGCTGATCTATAATAGAGTAGTGGATATAGATGAGTTTTGAAAGTATATTGGATGTATCTTTCAACAACATGCACTGTCATTGAATCACTTCTTGTACTCCAGTTCTGCATTGCCTCTAACAATATTCACATAAATTTAGAAGGACAGTTGCTGGATTTATTTTTCCCATTATTATGTAGCTTTCAAAAAAAAGTATGGAGTTTGTGTTTCCTTAGTTTAACTTGTGGATAGATTTTATCAATAACAACCAATAGTAAATAAAGGTACTTGTTAAAATTATTGTATTATCAAACTGAGACCACTCACAGTGATAAGCAACATACTGACTTCTTGGAATTTCCTATGACTAATACATGCAGAGCAGAACACTATCTTTTAATTCAGTTTCTTTTGCTCAGTTTTTATACCAATTAGTGTATTTAAATATTAAACAAATACATACATAGATTTTGATACTCAACAATCAAGTGTAATCTGGAAAAACTTAAAATACTGTCAGTATAATTTATATTTTAATGCTCAAAGAATATTCTATCACATTACTTACGGCATCTCTTTGCGACAGTGAGAACATAATAGCCTTATTTTTCTCTTTAAGCAAGAAGAATTTCCACTGCCTTTCTAATTTAGTTATTCAGTGACGTTACAGTGTTTATGTTTTGTTCTTCATTCTCTTTTTAATAATTCTCTGTACTCTGAGTGTGTTTTGATGACAACAGTGTAGTATGCTTACAATTCCAGATTATTATCCAGTCCTGTATTATTTCTCTTGAAGTTGAATTTAAAGTCTTACATCATAAATATATACTAGAATCTTAGATAAGGTTTTTGATCAGTTTTTCCACACTTATTTTTGCATTTCTCAATAGTGGAATACATATTACTTCAAAGGTGGCCCTAATTTGAGGAGAGGGTTGGACTAGGTGACATCCAGAGGTCCATTCCAATCCCAGGTGTTCTGAGTATATGTCCATGTTTGGATATGATCATGTTTGAATTCAGTTAATCTAATTTCAAACATGGATGAACATCTGTGTCTGCTGTCAGTATCTATCTTTCTAGTCAATGGAGAGATTCACGATGTTTCTGCTTCCTCAGCCTAAGTATCTAGTGCCATCTGAGACACCCTCGGTTATCTGAAGTATCCACGCTGTGCTGAAAGATATGGCAAAGGGCCCGTGCTAGATTTGCTGTTAGTTGGAAACCAGACAAAAATACCTCTAAACATCTCACAGTCAGGAAATATAATTCTATGTTGAGGGAAATTAATATCGGGTACATAAACACCATCTAATTATAAGTATCCACATTAAGGTGAAAGGATTCCATTCTAGAGATGTACTTTCTCTTCAGGAAGTACAAAAGGGGTGTTGACAGCTAGCTTAGATCAGAGCTGACTAAACTTCAGTTCTGATGAGATCAATCCACTCAGGTTTTAAGATGTATCAATAGAATTCTATATTCTCTAGAATATTCTATAGAATTTCACAGTCAGCTCAGATTTCATTCTTCTATTTTGCATCTCTGGCCAAATTTCACCACAGTAAAAAGTACAGCTCCCAAGGAAAAAAAGTACAAAAGTACAGCTCTCCAGTCTTGGAGATTTTATGTTAGCTTTCTTTTGCTGGGAAAATTGACCAATTATTTCTATTCTGTGATATTTTAAGACATTGTTACTCTACGAAAACTAGCTATAAGCTGATGGTGATTACATCCTTTAAACACCTTGGACAAATGATTTTTTTGAGGACAATAAAAAAAAATTACCACTATTTAATAAAATTAGTTCATTCTGGTCCATCTGCTCCTTGACTTCTCTAAAAATCTTTAATAGTCTTTGTAGAAGGAAGTTATTCCTTAAAAATCTTTATCAATCTTCTATAATAAAATGACTTTGTCTATGTCTCAACTTACTTTACTATGTATTACAGTTTCTACAGACTCACACAACTCATAGATCAGACTCACTGGTCTGTAGTGGCCCAGGTTACCTTTATAAACTTATACAAAATAAAATCCCTTCCCTATCCCTAATTCCTCTGATATTGAAGTTGTTTTAACAAACACATTGTTCCATCAATAGTAATTCTGACATAATCTCCCACCAAATGCTTTTGAAATTAATTTTGTCTGTTCAACTGATTCTATTTTAGTATTTTCTTAATTTATTTTACTTATAAAATGAAATTTAAAGGAAATTTAGCTTTAAATGCTTTTACTTTTAGTTTTTCCGTTCATCATCTTTCTATCTTTCAAAATATGTTTTATAAGACAATGATAATGAGTAAAAAAATGGCATAATATTATTTATATCCTTAACCATATTTTGTACATTCAAGATATGCTTCTGGTCTCACTCTGTTTAAGAAATCAATGATTCTGTAGATTATAAATATGAAGAGACATTTTTAATATCCCTTCTGGCATTCTCTCAGCCCGGTGAAGGTTGCCAGAAAAAAAATTATTAGCATGAAGGCCCTCTAGCCTCGAGGCAGACTGATGGGGAGGTGTGTTTATTCTTCATCACTCAGTCACCAAGAGCTGGAACCTGACTCATGAACACTGCAGTCCCTTTCAGTATGTGCATATCATCTTTCCCATGGGAATCAAGGAGCAAACTTTGTTTGCAAAAATTGTTTTCATAATGTGTTTTGAACCTAAATGGACCTGAAAAACTACTGTAAGGGTATAAAGGGAAGAGAGAGGACCTGTTCCCTTGACCTGGTCATAGACCTCTTCTATGCAGAGGGTTTCTGGAAGAAATTAGAGACAATTGCTTTCTTCTATCCTTTAGACACCTCTCACATTTGCCATGACCTTTCAAAGACAATTAAGAACTGTCTTACAATTAAATTGAGCAACTTGCTCAGCACTTGTGGCTCTATCCCCTCAAATCCCATGAACTTGTGTGTAACCAGAGTTTTTAAATCTTCCTCAACTTGGTCATCCTCTACTGAGTGTGAATCTGCTTTAGACTTTCCCTCATGTTTTAGGGCCCTAAGACTCCTGAAGGCCAGTCTAATTATAAAGATTAAGATAGCAAAAGCATTCTATACTTTAGCATTTTCCTTGTGTTTTTGTCACTAGATCCTCTGCTCCATTCAACAGAGGGCCCACACTGGGCTCTATTTTGCTTATCTTGCTTATATTAATAATTAATAATGTGTTGATTTTTGTGTGTGTGTGTAATTGATGAAAAATGTTCCCTTTCATGGTACCCTGAAATTTTTTTCAGAGCTAGGAGGTGAATGAAACATTATTGGGTTTTTTTCTGCTTCATTAGATTTCATTCAGAGTCTGAATTAATGATATTTGATGTTAGTTTTTATGAAATGTTATTTTTTTCACCAATATCTGATGTACATTTAAAATGATAAAAACATACATGGCTGGTGATGGACAATTAAGGAGACTTCTTTAAATAAGGAAAAAATTAGCAGGTTATGCTCCAGGCATCTGTGTGTATGTATTTGTATTCATATCAGCAGGAAAGATTGTCACATCATGCAGGCAGTTGTAGAATGTGACAATATAATGCACTTCCCATATATAATAAACAGAAGAAAAGAAAATGTTAAAAAAAAAAGAAAAAAAAATAGAGGCTAGAGGGGTTTTTTGTTTGTTTTAGCCTATTTCTAGGCCTACTCTGTTTCTAATACAATTTCCTGAAAATGTTTATGAAATTCGTTGCACTATTTTTAGCTTAAATTCAGAACATTACCTTTATCCAATTTATTGTCAACTACTAACTAAATGAGCTTTTCCATGTAAGTGATTATAGTTTATGAAAAGACCTTCTAACAACTTTTAAGTGCAATGAATGGATGATTAAAAAAATAAGATTGTCATAGCACAAATTATTTTCAAATCCTATTCCCAAAGGAAAAGTACAAACTTCTTGAATTTAATAGAGATTAGAACTTTAGATGTATTGCATTTCTTTAGTTTTCCTTTTGGAAGGTTTTTAGCAATGCTGAAGTACTAAGGTGACTAAGGACACAGTTCAAATAGCATAAATTCAGGCATGCCTAAAGGAGCTGTCTGGAATTCTAAAATGCTATCATAGCAAATGGGGAGGTGCATGTCATTTTAAGAAACAATTTGGATGGCCATATATACAAATCTAGTACAAATCTAATTTAGAATGAGATGAGTCATGCCTTAGACGAGCTCATTTCTTTTTTCTATAAAAGTATTCTGAGATACCTTATTTAGAATGATAGAATATCCTGTGTTGAAAGACACTCACAAGGTTCACTGAGTTCAACTCCTGACTCCAGACAGGGCAAGCTAAAAGTTAAATCATATAGCTAAGAGCATTCCCCAGATGCTTCTTGAGCTGTAACAGGCTTGGAGCCATGACTGCTTTCCTGGGGAGCTTGTTCCACTGCTGGATCAATGAACTCTTCCCTAATATTTAATCTGGACCGTTAGTGATGCAGCTGTAAGGCATTCCCTTGTGTCCTATCACCAGACACTAGAGAGACGAGGTCATCACCTCCTTCTCTGCTTCCTCCCATGAGGAGTCTGTAGACAGCAATGAGATCACCCTTCAGCCTTCTCAAAGCTGAACAAACATACTATGTTCAGCCACTCTGCATAAGTCATGCCCTTTCACCATCTTTGCTGTCATCCTCTGGACACGTTCTAATATTTTTACATCCTTCTTGCATTTAGAAAGGCAAAATTGCTCACAGCACTTGAGGTGAGGATGCACCAGTGCTGAGTAGAGCTGGACAATCCTTTCCACCAGTAAGTTACACTGTGCCTAACAACCCCCAGAACAGAGTTGGCTCTTTTGATCTTGAGGGCATATTGCTGACTTATATTGAGCTATTCATCAAAAAAACTGTCCAGGTCCCTTTCTGCACGTCTGCAGTCCAGGCTCTTGTCCCCCAGTCTATGCATTCATCCAGGATTACACTCTAAGGTGAAGAAACCAGAACTTGCTATGTAAATTTCATATGATGGGTAATTGTCCAATGCTCTGGTCTATCATGATCTCTCTGTAAGGCCTCTCCATCCTTCACAGAATCAACAGCTTCTCCTGTCATAGTATTGTTATCAAACTTAATTTGAGTGCATAAACTCCTGTGTCCAGGTTATTGATAAAAACATTGAAGAGAACTGGGCCTAAAACTGAGCCCTAAGGAACATCACTAGTGACTGCCTGCCAAACAGGTTTTACCCCTTTTCTGTTTTGCTGTCTTAGTGTCTGTATCAAAACATTGTCTTCAACATGCTGCGGCAATTTTCTGAACCTGTTTGTGCATGATGTGTGATAGTCCCAAGTTACGATCTAGGAAGTTGAAGTCATCTCTAAGGCCAAGAGCAATTGATCTAGAGATTTCTTTTAATGCCTTATATAGTAATACACTGATGTCATCCTACTGGATGGATGACCTACGGTAGATTCCCACAACAGCATCTACTTTATAAGCTTTTCCCCTAAACCAAACCCAGAGGATCTCAACCATGTTGTACCTAATTGCAAGCACTGTTCAGTGTAATCCCTCCTCTACACCTGTCCTCACTACCCCTCCTCCTCATCTGTCCTCCCTATTTATCCCTTAGAGACATACATTCATTGGAAAAGCTCTTGGATGCTTGAGTGAATATTAATTTTCACTGGAATTTGCAGTCCTAAAACCTGTAGGTGGTTTTCAGAAATTCAGTCCTACAATTAATGTATCCTAGGTAATATCAATCTATTGAACAATTTTTAATCCATAGAAGAATTTCTTATTTCTTTACCTGTAAACAAAAGATAAATAAAAGTTACCTAAATGGCAATGAAAGGACCCAAGCCCTTCTGAAATCAGACAAGATTTCACTGTGTCTTTTTAATCCTTGGAAATTACTACAGGGCACTGACAAATAAAACAGTTTACTATCAAGATGTGTTTCCATAATCAAATATGCAGATCATACGTAAACTGGCATATGACCCATCATAATCATGTAGCCATAAATATGAAGGTACTTTGAGGAAACCTAATTTGTCGAGGGAGGATAGTCCCTCATTTGTTGAGGGAGGATAAGAACACTTCTATTTTGTTTGTTTAAGCCATTTTTAGAAACCTCCAGAGGGGGAGACCTCAAAAACTTTTATTTAGAAAATACTTGCTTTTTTCCCCTTGCCCCATAATTTTGCTATTACCCAAATTGCTGAAGAAAACAATTACTTCACCAGTTTTGCTGCAACATTTTCTAAATTGTGTTCGTCTTCCTAGATCTTCTCTTAAAAGGCATGATTTCTGTTTTCTTCTCAATTCTACTTCTGCTCCTTTTTTTTTCCTTTCCTCCAGCCCTCTAATATCTTCCTTGAGAGCTGATGCATAAAAGTCAACATAATAAAGTATCTTCCTTCCTGAACATTTGCTTGATTAGGGAAACTGGGGAAGAAAAGGGACCCCTTTAAAAGGTAAGATTTCTTTTACATCCTTATAAAACACACTACTACATTTGCAGTCTCACCAACATCAGATGCTAGAAATCCACTTTTCTTTAACTATTTCTATTTGCTATTACTATTTTTGACTGACATACAACAATCTTGTTAGTCTGCCTCCGAATTAGATTTTTTTTTTCAAAAATTCTTTTAAATCCATTATAACCTCCACATTCTTCTCTACAATTCTGCCCAGCCATTTTCTCTTCATTTTGTAGCTATGTATTCAATTTCTCCTTTCAAATGCTTTATTGAGTGTAATCCTATTGATCTGGGGATAGTTGTCCAAAACTTTTATAAACTTCTGACATCATCATTTTAAGTAGTAATATTAACCTCACCAGTCTGGGCATCATACACTGTTTTCTTAAGTGCAGTTTCTATCAGTCAGCTAAGCAAATAAAAAAACTGAATAGCACTAATCTCATAATCAATATTTACAGGATTGCATTACCAGTTAGGTAGTAAACCATACTTAACCTCTTGCATCAGTAATATTTTCCTGAAATAATTGCATATACGTAAGGTGTTCTTTGTGAAAATATCTTCCTCAGTAGGGAAGATGAGTAGAAAAAGAGGCTAAAGGAAAGCACTGTTAAGATTTTCTGACCTAATTTTCTATCTATAAAGAATTGTGGTCTAATGCATCTCAAATTTAGAGAAAACTATCAAGTAAAAGGAAGAGAATTGAGTAATTCTTGTTTTACTTGAATTTAATATAGACTATATTGATATACTGAAATATATCAGGCAATCTTATTCAGAGTTGTCTTCAGTGTTAGACACAAACAAAAAAGCCGCTTCTATATTTGAAAGTAGCATGCACAGCCTTACTACAAAAAAAAAAAAATTTCCTATCTAAAAAAAAAATTATCTGCATCAGTAATCTAAATATTGATGACCTACAATGTGTAGAATGAAATATTATATTCATAATTTTTTTTCAAAAAAGAAGCGGGAAATGTTTCAACCTAGATTTGTTTCTCTTTTCTGTTGAACATATCCAGAAATATCATTAAATTCATTTATCTACCATTATGTACATGGGTTTCTGAACATTTATATACACCTAAGAGTCACGTGTTCAGACATGACAAAACACAGAGCCTCATATTACAAGGATAAAAATTAGGATGCAGATGAAAAGCACTAAGTGAGTTAAATAAACTGACACCTCCTTTTCTGAGAGGGAGAAAAGCTGTCCTTAATATTAGACAGTATATAAAGTTTCAATACTTAGGCTTTTCAAATAAAAGGAAAGAAGTTTTGTAGAAGTGAATGATTAGATTACTGACAGATTGAAATGTGGCTAAAATAACTTTAGGCTTAATGGTACTGCCAAAACATAATCTAACTAACTGCTGTCAGTGCTCTCAAGGAGCAGCTTGCTAAACATACATATTTATACACATACCTTTCTTTTCTCATATGACAGCAACATCTTACAAGGACCACGGGACAGGCTTTTAAGGCATATGAATGGCTATTGTCTGCCTTCCATTAAATGCTATGACTAAAAATCTTTTATAAAACTGTGTTATGCAGTACACTAATAATCCTGTAAAATACAAAGTATATATTTTTAGTGAAGATTTTTTAAGAATCACTAAATAATGCTTGCTCTACTAATCAAGGAAATGTGGCAACTGGTATAAATCCTGAAAATGAGAGAGGATTTGAATAGGAAGAAAATTAGACCTAGTTCATCTCTGAATCTGTCAATTCATTTATTTTTACATCTCCTGGATCATGCTGAAATTTCTTAATGTACTTTCAGCTTAAACATCATCTAATCATCAAAAGTATATATTAGGAAGCATAAAATTACTCTGTTCTTTGCTCTTCAGTGCCAGCTGCAAGCTTGAATCATAACAGAAGCAGGACAAATACAGAAATCAAGAGAGAATTGCTAAAGCTAAAGCCATGTATGGTCAGAGCTATTCTTTCTAATACTGTTTAAAGTTCACTAAAACCAGCTTTGGTTTTTCATGGACGTGCTTAGCAAAACTGTCCCTTTAATAACATTCCGCTATTAACAGCATGTGGGAAGGATCTTAGCTGAAAGAGGCTACTGCCTGTCTTAAGGGTTAAAACACTGATTAGCAGTTTCATTGACAAAAGAGCTACACAGCAAAAAACCCCATAGAATATGTTACATAGCAATGGACTTTTTCTTGACATCAGTACACTACTGCAAGATTATTCCTCTATACTCTACTCTCAGTTAAAAACAAGGTCTAACAGTAAAAAGAATATTTCACCCTGCAGGAAAAACAGTAAAGACAGCCTGCTCCTGCTGTGCCTGAACTTGAGGTTACCTTGTTGTTGTTGTCCTACAGAGAGAGGACAAAATGGTAACAAGTATAGCTCTAAAGAAAATAGTCTAGTTCTTTACACAGAGAACAACACAAGAAATTCACTATTTAATATAATTAAAATACATCTAATATCCCCCATTCTGAAGGCTCTGTTTATGCCAAGTAAAACTTACTATAAAAATTGTATAATAAAATGAGTTTAATACACAGAGTCAAGGCCTTTTCTGCTTCTCACATCACCCCACAAGTGAATAGGCTGCGGGTGCACAAAAAGTTGGGAGGGGACACAGCCAGGACTGGTAACCCCAGGCTGACTAAAGGGATATTCTATACCATACAGCACCATGTTCAGTAATAGAAGCCAACTGAAGAGAGAGGAAGAAGGGCACAGTCCAAGTAATGGTGTTTTGCCTCCCCAGGTCACTGCTCCATGGGATGGAGCCTGGCTTTTCTTTCACCTGCCTGACCATGGAAAGTTGTGACTGAATTCCTTGTTTGCTTTGCTTGCACCTGCAGCTCTTGCTTTACCTGTTGAACTGCCTTTACCTTAAGCCATGAATTTTCTTACTTTTATTCTTCTAGTTCTCTCCCTCATCCCATCAGAAAAAAATGAGCAAGCAGATGCATGGTGCTTGGTTACCAGTGGTCTTAAAATATGCAACAATTCTATAAAATAAATGTCAAATTACATGTTCTATAAATATCTCAGAGCATATAAATAGATATATAAAAATATATTATAGAGTTCAGTCCTGTAATGTCTTGTTAATGAGCTATTCTTTCATTTTGGTTAATGAATGGACTGACAATGAGTGGCTCTGCTTTTAAAGCAGCACACTAAATTCCAAAAGGTTTTTAGTGACTTACTTTAGTGTAAGTCACCAAAAACCTTTTACAGCAAAACTTAAATGATGTTTTTCTTATCCTGAAACAGTTTCTTAGAAAGATTAATCAAAAACTCTTCCCTATCTAGGACCATTAGTTAAGTAACCAAGTGTGTAAGCACAAATTCTACATTTAAGTTTTCTTACCTGTTTGTTAGCTTCTAGCCTACTACAAGCAATGTATTTAAACATTCACCTCAATGAAGAAAATACAGGGGTACAGTTATTCTCTATATTTCTGTGCTTGTAACTCCAAATACAGTTTTAAGATATTTCTGTATTTACTGTAAGCTGATAAAGTGAAGATAGATAGTTTGTAAACTGACGTGTACGTTAGTGTAATAGTATGCAATTTTCATACACACTTTATGGTATATTTCCTATATTGCTGTCATAGGCAAGAAAAAAACCTCTAGAAGTGTGAATTTTACCTATTCTAATTTGCTGATACACAACACAAGTGGCTGATCTCTTTTTTGAAGATATTGAGGGGAAAAACAAGAACAAAAAAAGGCATATTTCAACACACTTTCACACACACCCACACACCCACACACACACCCACACACCCCTGCATCTACATAAATATTGTCTTTTCTCTCCTTTTTCAATTTTACATATTTTCACCATGTCTGCTTTGTGCTCTTGCCTGGTCTGCACCACCCAGGGCCACCACCCCTCATTGTTTCCCCCTACCCAGTGTGGACTGTGGCTCTCAGGGGTGTCCCTGCATTGGCACAAGCCCCCTAGAGACTCCACTACCTTTAGGGACTTCATGGAATGCCTTCCTAAAGCATGCCTCTTCAGCCTCTAATAGCTGCTAGCATCTTTGTTAGATAGGTTTAGGTAGGGGCCCTTATTGCTTCTCTGATTGGATCAGTTTGGTGTCACATAATGAAATTTTGATGCACAATTAATATTTTCCACTGTGGTTTTCCCTTGTCTTGAGGCAGCCTGGACTCCATTTGAACAGACACACTGCAGCTCATGGTGTTTCCTCCACATGCCACGACTGCTTCAACACCTTTCTGCTACAGACTCCACTCCTTGCTCCAGTGAAACACATATTGAAGAATATAAGATGACGGTTAAAGAATCAACCGAACATTATGCATTTCAACTGTGAATATACAATGGCTGAGAGTTAGATGAAACTGTTATTCTTGACAAAAATTGTCTTTTCTTTTGAAAAAAAGATTTTAGCTTTTTATTTCCACTTAGGGCATTACTTCAGTTATGGTTGTCTCATTTGTAAAATTATTTTATGCTGAAGTGTTCACCAAAGAGAAGAATTTTGTGTTTCTTTATTCTTCTGTCTATCCTTTTTTCTCAAAGTTTTGTACTAAATAAATGAAATGTACAAAGGAATGAACAACTAACAAAAAGTGAAAAGCAAAACACATGAGCCATTTAATATTTTTTTTTTTTTATTTTCTTCCATGATTTTGTAAACTTTCTGTTTCTGGGATATTGTTTCATAACCAGACTGTTTGCATCAGTTTTTAATCAAGTTTCATAGTTTATATCCTTGACAGTAAAATCTGAAGTGCATTTTGTATTATTTCTGGATTAATTCTTGAGGTTAAGGTTTGCAGTAATTTTATTTGTTTTGTTTGCTTTCATTTCAATATTTTAGCTAATTACTTTCCTTTGAACTTGATTTAACCCTGATTGTTCAGAACTCAATCATTTAACAAATTTTGCTTGGTTGATTAACTGCTCTTAATTCACTGGAAAAGTGCAAGGTTCTGGGTAAAATAGCAAAAAAAAAAAAGAGATTTGATTAATAATTACTTTTAAAGGAAAAGTGAAGGTATTGAAATATTCTTTCTAACAAAGTTAAATCAGTGAAAGTTAAAAGTTTCCTAATTTCATGGTTGATCTTGGAATCACATGAGCACTTAAATTACAAAAGAGTGAACTAATCTTAACAGTGTTTATTTTTGTCTTTATTTGGGGAAGATGTAAAGCTGTTCAATTACTTCACTTAACATAATTACATAATAATGAAAACATAATACTGATAATTTACACCTTTTTGGGTCACACTCAGAAGTCATGAGCACTGATTTTCACAGAAGATCTTTAAGTGTCTAATCTACAAAACGGAAAAAATTTGTCTTATCCAAAATTTTAACTTGAGGAACGTTTTTCTCCCTATTCTTATTATTCACACTGTTTTCAGAAAACATCAATTCTAACACAGTTTTTATTGCCTCATGCTAGTCTAATTCAACATAGCTATAAATCTAGATTTCATCTTTACAGAAAAGGAGGCATAATAACACAGTTAAAATTGTTATACACACACTTTATTCCTACCACTTTTCCTTATGTTAGGATCACCCTTTCACTCCCTTGGTCCTGAGGCTTTGTAAATTCTCTAAAGAAGCTTATGGCCTGTTATTAGCAACACCAATACTGTATTACAGGCCTCTGTGTTTCTAAATCAATCATACCAGGATTCAGGTGTAAATATAATAAGCAAATTTTGCCTTACCCTTTTATTACCCAAGGAAATAATTTCTACTGGAAAGGATGGATTACAGAAGCAGAATGACTTTTATAGATCATCAGTGCATGGAACCCAGGCTGAGAGAGAAACTCCATCAAGATTTTAGAGCAGATGAGGTGAAAAAACTCTTGCTATTGAAAGCAGGACTGTCACTTTTGTGGTAAGGACTGCTAAACAAAACATAGTAAAACAAAACAAAAGAGAACAAAATTAAAGCCTTCAATGTCTGAGAAGAGGACAGGAGATGTTGCAAGCTGTCACCCATGTCTCTGTAGTATTTTGGTTTCTCATAATCAAAACAATGAGAATACACAGAAATACACTGCAGATTCTGGAAAGAATAGCTTACTGTCTGTTTCAGTGGCACGTTTAAATCTGTCTTGCCTTTGTCTAATTTGCATTACAGAATTTTGAGTCTTTCATACTCCAGTGCCTCTCTTCAGTTCCTTGGAATAATGCATTAATTTGTTGAAGTTCTCTCTATTTAAGATTAGAGCATGATGGTGTGCAGATAGCACATTTCTCACAGCTCTACCTCTGAGTACTGAAGAGTTATGAACATAGTGAAAGTACACCTTGTAATATCTGTTTTGAGTTCAAGAACAGATTTGAGTGAGATGGCTTTAGATTAAATTTGCTTTTCTGCAGAGGACTAACACTCCTACAGCCCTCTCTCAGGTTGCCATTAGTCATGCGAGAGGAAGAATTCTGTAAATTTATGCATTGTACATTTTTAGTAACACAACAATAATTCTAAGAAAGGAAAGACTCACTCAAGAGGAACAAAGTTATTTTCAGTTTCTTCCTCACAAGTTAAAAAAAGTAGCTCCAAATTTCCCTGAGAATTTCTTGATTCATCAGGGTATAGGTTTGTCCTATAGGGAAAAAGATAGAAAATCTTTTTCAGACTTTATCTTGTCTAGTCACACAGCTGCAAAAATATGAAGTCACAGGAAGAGATGAAACATACATGTGCATGAGGTAACATGAGGTAACACTGGGTAGGGACACTCATCTGAGAATAAGGAGTTTTGGTGTCTTCCTGCTATTATTCTTGTGCAATACATAAACTTCTCAATGCTATTCAGTTTCACTTTCTGACATCTAGCACAAACTACACAACACGGTTACAGCTTATGAGAAGTAGGATATACAACACGGACACCCATTGCTTCTGTGTGGAGGCAGAGCTCTTGCTGTAGTCAACAGCCCGATCTTTCTCTGGAGGAGGAATCAAGAGTTAAAGGAGAAGGAGGGGAGGGTACAATAATGAAATACAACCAGGGGGTGAAGTTTGGGTCTATAATGAGTTCCACCAAAAGAAGTGGAACAAAGTAGATCAAACATACCAAGAGACACCTTTCTTCTAGAATCAAAATAGAGTAAATCAGAATTATTATAAAACAGAATTCTTACGGGAAAATGCCATGGAGATAAGTCACAAAAAATTTTATAGCAAGTGTAAGACACCGTAGGTTTCCCAAGTTTAGAGGTAAAAGCTGTACTGGATCTGGCTAGGATGGGAGTACTTTTCTTGAAAGCCATTCACCTTGTACCATGTTTTACACTTGTGGCTAAAACAGTCTGCGTAGCACAACAAAGCTTTATCAATTGCTGAGCAGCGCTGGCACAGCATCAAGACCACCTCTATTTCTCACTCTGCCACCCGCCAGTAGGGCAGCTAGAGGTGGGCATGGCTTTGGGAACAGACACTGCAAGACTCCGACCTCAGCTACCAGAGGAGTATCCCCTACTATGTTGTACTCAATCCCATACTCATCTTACTCAATAAGAGCAGGGTATAGGGTTTCCAAAATACCCAGCAAGTCTGTATGGGACCAGCCATTCTTCTGCTGGTAGCAGGTGGTAAGTGCTCAGCTCTTCATCATTGATTTTTTTTTGGTGATTTTTTTCTGTCCTTCCTCTTTCTTTTAAACTATTAAAAAAATTAAAAATAAAACTGTTGAAACTTAAAAATAAAAAAAAACCAAGGTTTTTTTTTATTTTTGCTCTTACAGTTTCCCTCTATTTTCCTCTGGGGGCAAGGAATGAGCCAGCAGCTGGTGGGTGTTAATTGTTAATTGAGGCCAACTCACCACAAAAGTGAAACCAGGCTGTAATTAAAAGGTCGCATCCAAAAGAGATTCTGTTAGAAAGAATGTAATTCTTGTGTGCTTCAGCTGAGATGAGAAAGAATTTTAATAAAATTACTAATTTGAAGGAAGCTGCTGTTGAAATGAAAAATATATCATACAGAACTGTAAGATAATAAAAAAAAAGTTACATTTAAAAAAGACTGATTAAAAAATTAAAGAAAAAACACAGAATGAGGAAGAGCAGGTGTAGAACTGAAAGAAAAAATGGGGGATGAATTGACACAGAATCTTGTTTTATTACAATCTTTCACTATAGAGTCCTTTCTTCTTTCATGCTGATTTAAAAATTCATGCAACTTCACTAAATCTCACTGAATTAGAAAAAAATTCACTGAAGTAATGCAAAATCAGTTAATGCTTTTAAAAGTTAGACAATTTAACATATTAAGGAGAAAAACATATTTAGTATTCCTATAGTGTAGATGCAGACTGTGTATCATACATATAAATCAAATACATACCGCACGTGCAAATTATGTATGAGATGATCTGTATGCACATTCTGCATGCATATATAGTCTGTATATATGTAGATAAAAGATAAATAGCATACACATCTCTGTATGTCTACATATTATGTAAGTATTATACGTAGAAACAAAAAAACATATGTAGGCAACAGTAAATTCTGCCTTTGTTTTTGGCTAGGTTTTTTTCATCATTGCTGTACCAAGACTCTCTTAGTCCCAAATAAATGCACAGCAAATATCATTCATCCACAGCTTATATAATGGCAAAGGGACTACATCTTTCTAGAGAAGGAGGATAAACTCTCATTAAAACAGAAAAAAGGAAAAGAAAAGGGAAAGGGGAAGGGGGAAAGAATCATAAAATGATAAATTCTATTTTCTATTGTCTTTTGTTTGTTTTAAGGAAAAAGGAAAAGGAAAGGTAAGGGGAAATGGACAGGAAGGAATGTGAATTACGACTTACTCTCATTGCTCTTGATTTTCCTATCTCTTTCATTAGGAGTCAATAATGATTTCAGCAATATTGTATCAGAATGTCACCTATCATGTATTCGTGATAGACATCACATTAAAACAAGGACAACCACAAACAAGTAACTGAGGAGAAATAAAACAGAAAATTTACAAACCATTGATACTGGGTGTTGAACATGGTATATCACTCTGAGTTGTAAATGCATCTACACAATGCACTGGGTCAGAGAGTGACTTCCAGGCTAAAACCTTTGCTGCAGTTGCTGCTGGAATGCTGGCTCTAGGGAGCTCCTCCACTGCCTTTTCACTGAGCTACAGCAGATCTTACATGACAGAGGAAGAGCAGATAGCCAACGTAATTCTCTGAGGCAACTTCAGTGATCTCTGCAAAGGCTCTAAGAGCTCTCTGATTCCTCATCTTAGGAGAGCCTTGAAACCCAGACCGCTCAAGCACTATTAATGTCACCAATCTTTCTAAGAGCAAGACTGTGCTCCTGAAATTCCAGGCAATTTTTAGGCTCTGTTATTCTCAAATCAAATAAATAAGTAATCCAGTAGTAGTTTGCCATAATTACCAGAATTATTAATAATAACAACTTCTAATAATAATTAGGTCTATCCATTCCATTTTCTTATATCTAATCACTATGTTTGACACAGTAACTTTTCTGGTGGGGGAACAGACTAGAAAAGTAAATGGTATTATTTTTGTTGTTTTAGATACCTTTCAAATAAACAACTTTGCTCTCCTTCCATTTCTCTTTCTCATGATGAAAGTAATTCCTTAAAATTTATATAAAAGTATCTGAGCACAAGTTTGTATTTTTCAACTACTTCATCTTTGGTTCTAGATACAACTAGATTTTCATCCAAGTTGGCAGCTGCAGCCCTGAGAGGCTGCAATTGATCTTTGAGGATATATTTCAAGACCATAAGCTTGAATATCCTCAGTTCAGATTTACTTAATATTGAAACATATCTGTATTATACAGGGACTTTCACCTTCTGGAGGAATTATTTGAATGAGGTTTTCCTGGTACAATCTTGAATAAATTACGAGCTTTTTTAAAGCATTTCATTTCTTACCCTTTCACAGAAGGGTAAGATTGGAAGGAGCAGCAGTAGGTCATCTGGTCCAATCTCTCTGCTCAAGCAGGGTCCTCTAGAGCACATGGCACAGGATTGTGTCCAGACAATCCTTGAGTGCTTCCAGTAAGAGAGACTCCACAATCTCCCTGGGCAATCTGTTCCAGTGCATGGTTCCCTGTACAGTAAAGATGCTCTTTTTTTAATTCTTGACATACTTGGCCAGATTTAATTCTAAGCAGACCTTGGCCTTCCTTCTCTCATTTCTATTTACTCTAACAACTGTTGCGTATTCATTTCAAGATTTCCCAGCAGATTTTCTATAGAAAAAAAAAAAGCAGTTCAGCCACAGCCCACTAACCACTTAGGACAGAAAATTTCATATTTCTCTGCAATATTGAAAAGACTTGACCTGACATTAAAAATCTACACAACATAATATCTTCTACAATGTATGTTATTAGTTGCATTTGGATAGTGAGGTCCCACATAACTTTTTTCCTTATGGTATTTCCTCTCAGTTTCACATATATTTAAATCATGAGTATAGTCTCTGCCTCTTTCCTTCACACATGCACATTGGACCAATCCTACACTGATACATCCAGGCATTACTTCCATAGTACTATCAATCAGTGTATGCTGGAAGGAAATATGTTATTTTCTAAAATTATATAACTAAATCATATTTCTGATAGTAATTGGCTGGGGTAAGGATTATGACTAATTTTTTAAGATAGGTGGTTGACAACCACTGATATTGCTTCTCTCTATAAAAGTAGAAAACTGAATGACTGTTTTGATCTGGAAATTCAATAATATCACAGATAAAATTTTGCCCAGTTTCTATAATGGCAGAAATTGTGTCTAGCTTCAGAAGTCCTTTGGATCTGTTTTTCACAGCTGCCTTGCACAATCTGAAAATGAACGGAATATTGAAATCAACAATAAGGTCTAATTACATTAACTCAAACATGAATGCTATTTGATTTTTAATACAGATCTGACAGAAATTCTATTGCTGCTCCCAGTTGTCTTGCTATACTTCCCTCATATTAGAAAAATATAGGCATATTGATATTTTCCTTCACTGTCTCATTGTGGGCTTTCTAAAAACTCATTAAGTAATTAACCTTTTCAAAACACAGAGTTTTAACCTATCTCTGTTTTTCAAATTAGACCATCAAAGTAGTTTTAAAAGTCACATCAAAATGGAATTTGCCTCTGAGTAAAAATTTCTTGGGGGAAAAAAATCTTTGCAATTTTTGCCAAATTCCCAGGTTTTGTCCAAGAACAACTGCAGAATTGTTCATTAAAATTACATGCACTCTTTGAGTAGTTTTAATACTTGTTTTACTTTTTTACTTAACAGAAACATAAGGAAAATTAGCCTACCTTTTTATACTACATCTTGAATCTCTTTGAAAACTAAAATTGTTACTGCTATGAAGATTTTTTTTTTCCACAGTGTGCTTTTTTCAGTTTTCACTTTAATGCTTACTCTTTGAAAAGCTTTATTCCATGTGTAAAATCTTCTGTAAATCTATTTATCATCTTAATCAATGTCATCACATTGTTGCATTAATTTTAATATGTTGTCAGTTTAAAATTATTATAATTTTTATTTCATTGACAAAATTTCCTTTACAATCTCTCTAAATCATCTTTGGAGACAATTTTTTAGCCTAATACAGAAATAAACTGCCCTATGAACAAAGTAGTTTCCTTGTGGTTTTCTCAGTCAAGAACCAAATGGCCTGTTTAAATACATTGTCTTTTATCTCTTGCAAAAGAAGATCAAAAGTTTCCATAAACTTTCCCAGTTACAGCAGCATCAGTAAAGCAAAACACAGAGAGACCTACTGCCCTGCTTACCATTTTTTAAAGGTTTTACTGGGTGTCTGCATTTTAAAGTGGAAGCTTAGTTCTGGTTCACATTTTCCCCTCTTAATTCTGCATAATTAGAATTATTCTTTTGTTCCAACTCATAACCTATACACCTCTTTGTATCTCTTCACCAATACAATTTCTCCTTTTAAACTTTGCAAATCCTGTAAAACAAAAATACTTATTTTAGTGTATGACTGACACTAAATCCTAGTAACAATTCTCATAGTCATCATTATGTATTTTTCTTTTATGAGGGAAAAAACCAATCTGTAGGAACAGCTATTGATTCTATTCTCAATTGGCTTTTCAGAATTGCATTCCATTCCATTCCTCTTCCATTCCTTCACTTTATATAAAAACTTCTGGAAATAAGGAGATACCCTTGGACATCAAAGCTATAAATCCCCTTCTTTCAGAAAGGCAAGAAGGAGGACTCTGGATGCTTATAAGCAATGAAAAGCCATGGAAAGGACATGGAGCATGTCCTCTTGGAATAGCCTTTCAAGTATGGAAAGAACAAGAAGGTCATCAGGAGCAATCAACATGAATTTACCAAGACAAAATCATGCCTGAG
Organism: Chlorodrepanis virens; assembly: GCA_003286495.1. Taxonomy (NCBI): domain Eukaryota; kingdom Metazoa; phylum Chordata; class Aves; order Passeriformes; family Fringillidae; genus Chlorodrepanis; species Chlorodrepanis virens. The sequence goes on along the minus strand of LTAT01000001.1, from coordinate 44,827,858 downwards.
CAAGCTGAATGCCAGTGAAGATGAGCAGAGTGCCTCTGTGAATGAACCGAGAGCTCTAAGTGCAATATACACCTTGAGTTTACCAAAGCTTATAAAACAGACTGCAGTCTCAGGAGGCTAAGGAAGTATGGCCTGGAAGACCAAAATCTGAAGGCAGATGAATAGCCTAAATTAAAAGGCAGAAATAAGTGACAAATCTCCAGGCCTGAAGGCTGTTTTGCTAAAAACAGATTAAAAAAATTAAAAATTTGTTCATTCATCTTGCATGCTTTAGTGAAGTAATACAACTAAACCAGCGGATAACTCCTTCATACAGCAGATGTTAGAACTCTGCTGGGGGGCTCATATTTATAATGCTAGAGGTTCTCTAGGGTAAAAAAGACCTAAATAACATCAGCAACCAGTCCTGCTATACTCATATTTCAGAATCAGAAAAAAATTCCTGAGCAGGTGCAGGCTTTGAATACTTTGGTATAGCTTTACAAAAACTGTTCCATAAATCCATTAGGGTGCTAAAGTTGATGACAATTTGACAGTTGAGAGTTTTGAAGGTAGTCCTTCAAAGGAAAATTGTGGAAGAAGGATAACACTTATAAAGGCCTTGTGTGTTTTCGTTGTGTGTGCTAAAAGTTCCTCAGGCCTTTCCAACCCCTGGAAAACAACAATCAGGCAAGATGCTTCATCTATCCAACAGCATTCCTAATTTTTACTGCCATCTGGGATAAGAATTTCTTTAACTGAGTTCATTCCTTTGGAAATCCAAATTCTTTGATATAACCAGGGGTTCTTTCTAAAATTTCTCAGTACAGTAAGGTGCAGAAAGCCCTCAAAAGAGAACTTTTGATGCTGTTGCTGCTTTGTTTCTTTTGTTCATGCTGTACTAATGTCTAACTCAGGGCATTACATTTAGATGGGGAATGGAAGGATAAAATTACCTCCAACATCTGCATAATCTAATTTCTTACTTCATTTCCTAATGGTGATGGGGAAGAATTCTATTCTAGAGAAAGAATACTTTTGTAAATTATGACAGAAGCTGATGACCCAGCTTTAATTCTAACAGATCTGACTGTAAATAAATTTGTGCGAATTTCCTGCAGACCAGATTATAATTAAAACTAACCTGAGTTTGCATGGGAATTTTTGCAGGGTTTTGTCTGTATTTTTAATGTAATCCATCTGAAATACATAAATTTTTTTATGGTAAAAGTAAAATGAAATCTGGCAGTCAACCTTTGCAGCTTTTCATGACTGAAGGCACAATAAAGCAAGAAACTTTCAAGAAATTTTTCCTTTAAACTATTTGATAAACAAGCCATTTTTTCTGATAATAGATTATTTGTGAACCAGTAAAGATTTATACAAATTTATTATTTAGCTGTGAATTGTTTCCATGAAAAACTGAAATAAAATTGCAGTCTGTGAGTGTTCTTAAACTTCTGGTTTTATTCTTTATAGCTGTTCTTCATTTCAGTGCAGGACAGCTCATCTAGGTGAAACATAATCTTTTTTTTCTGACTGCCTAACAAGCTCTTAAATGGGAAAATAAGCCAATGGATGATGAGTATCAAATGGAAATAAGACATCTTATCTATGTCCACATGAAAAATGAATACTTTCAATGAAAATATTAATTCCTTAAATATTTGTAAGAATAGGGTATTTAGATCGGACTATCCAGAAAATGAACAATAAAATGTACAAAAATGTCTAAGCAGAAATTGAATGAATTCATCTAAAGATGACTCCTCTATTATTTACATAGCTATAATCCTTAATGCTTAGAATACATCCAACATGTTAATAGGGTTTTTTTGCATTTGATTTTGAACAGCAGATAGGAGAGGACAGTCTCCCTCTTTTATGAACCAGAATACAGTGAAAATACTCATTTCACCATGCCAAAAAAGACAATTGTTTCATAAGTATCTGCTAGGGGGTTTTTTTTGAGAAAAACCTGCTTTGTTTGAGAGCTGTGAAGGAACCACTAAAACCAAGCTGTTATGTTTTTATAAAGTTGCCTGCTACAGTTTTTATGAGCCCAAACTCTACTTTACGAGTATAATAAAAGGCGGCTAGCATTCGTGTGTGTGTTTGATTTGTTCAGTGCAGGCAGTATAATGAGGTCTACAGGAGTTCTCTTTGTACAGCTGAGTGGCTGTGTTCTTTTTACTCATTATTTTTTCTCATTATAACTTCTAATAAACAAAAAAATACATAGAAATATTGATTATGGGAATTTTTGCTATTAAATTACTTTTAAGCAATCTAAAACCAATAACTTCCAAATTACTGAGTACTGGAACAGTTTGTCCAGGGATGGAGAGTCTCCCTTCACTGGAGAAATTCATGAACCATCTGGACACAATCCTGTGCAATGTGCTCCAGGATGACCCTGCTGGAGCAGGGAGGTTGGACCAGGTGATCCCCTGTGGTGCCTTCTAACCTGAGCCGTTCTGTGAGTCTGTGATACGTACTCAGGTGTGTACAGTTCTGCGTGCCCACACACATGTGCACTCACATTTACAGGTGTACAGAAGCTGACTTCCCGTGGATGAGAACCAGAAAAAAACTGGGATTGGGGATAGAATTGTCAAATCATGACAGGTCCTGCAAATCAACACAACCAGCTGAAGCTAAGCTCTGTGTGTCTTTCTTTCTTCCAAATTGTGATGGTGTGGTAATGCATCAGCAGAGCAGCATAACAGAAGGTGATGTGTAAAAGAACTGGGGTGAGAGAAAAAATTCAGTTTTTTAGAATTACTTTTGGGCACAGTGAATGACTGCAATATTAACGAATCTGATTAAGTTATGATTTAATTTCCTCTGGGCAAGAAGGGGGTGAAACCAGTGGGTAGACCAAATAATGGTCTCAGATTATGAGAATTTCAGCTTTATTTGAACTAGGAACTAATAGCTCTGGATTTCAATGAGGAAAGATGGCAAATTTTTCACTGTTTGTGCTAAACAAAAGAGAAATACCCACACAAATTCAAATGTGCAATTTCCAAATGAAACTAATAAATATGTAAATAAAACCTTATCAGTTGGAACAACAGGAGGATACTCTTCATGTCCTTTTAAAAACTTTGCCAAATACTTATTGCTTCTCTGAGACAATAGTTCTGGTTTCAGCATTAGGGACAACAGGACGCTAACCTTTCAACCCTGACTATATTATGCATCTGAGGAACAATGGGACACATAATTTCCCTCTACAAGAAACCATGAGTCCTGCTTTAAAAAAGACATTTGGTCTTCCCTATCATGTCTCATCATCCATCCCATAATCCAATATGTAGACACTACAATTGCTCTGTATTGTATAATTCCTTACTATTGATATCATATTGATATGGAAACAAAATTTAATAACATCATTACAACTAATTTGTTCTTTTCCCATTACCTTAAGTGGTTCCATATTTTACTTTTGATCCTACTCCTCATTGATGATCCAATGTTTATTTTGGACTCTATTATTTTTGTTAACTACTAGTAGTTAGAATTTAAATACAGAGGTAATGACACAAATAGAGAAAGTTTAATGGTGAGAAACACACATATTTAAAAATATGTGTAGGAAATAGAATTGATAGAAGAGACACATAAAAATAAAATATACTAAATCATATGAAAAAGAAATTGTAAACAGAAAGCATGCACATCAGTTAAGGGACTGTAATGAGTAAACTGGATGAAAATAGCCAACTTTCAGTAAAAAAAAGTAAGTCTGAAACTGAATCTAAATACCTCTTAAAACGACATAAAATCATTTTATAAGTGCCTTAATTTCAACCCTACATTACGTACCCTAAAGCACTTGCATTTTATATTGGATATACTAAACTCTGTTTTTAAGAATTACTAGAAAGCTTCTTCAGCAAAACTTCCACTGAATTCTACATCAAACAAAATTTGTAGAAATAGGTATTTTATCTATTCTATAGTATCAGGGGAGTTTATGCATTATTATAATATGATTAATTAAACGCATTTAAAAAATTAAAGAAGCTATCCTGAAATACTTGGCCAAAGGCTAAGCCCCCAGCCAGTTGTTCACTTGCTTTCCTAGCTAGAGTAAAGGCTCCCCTAGGGGAGCATGAGCTGAAAACTCACAAATAGAGATAAAGACAGTTTAATAAGTGAAGCCAAGTTCCGCACACAAGCAAATCAAAGAGAGAATTAATTCACTACTTCTTATCAGCCAGCAGATGTCCAGCCACCACTTCGAAGGCAGGGCTTCAGCTTGTGTAACAGGCACAAATCCCATAACCATGAACACAATCACTACCTCCTGAGCTTTTATAGCTGAGCATGATGCCATATTGCATGGCATATCCCTCTGGTCTGTAGGGGTCAGCTGTCCAGGCTGGCTCCTCCCAGCATCTCGTGCAACCCTGGCCTACTCACTGCAGGGCAGAATGGGAAGCAGAAAGTCCTTGATGCTGTGTAAGGACTCTTCAGCAATAACTAAAACATTGGTGTATCATCAGCTTTATCTTTGTGACAAATCAAAGCACAATAGCATACTGGGGCTATGAAGAAAGTTGATTAAGCCAGTATAACTGCTGGGAGCTTAAGGAGAAAATGCCAAGGACACATTACTGTGTGGCACGTTTGCAAAATATTCACACCTCTCTGCTACACAAGTACTATCAAAATGTGTCGATTCATGCCTTTAAAGGGATAGATGAGCTGGGAACTGCAAGGTGAGGATTTTCATTTTACAGGCATGCCTGAGGAAAATAAACAGCATTTATTGCATTTTTTTTGCTCGTTATGGATACAAGAAAGAGTAATGACTCGTTCCATAACTTGCAATTGGACAAAAATCAAAAGGGTCAATGACAGAGGCAGTGACAAAAGACAGTGATAATAACAAACATAAAAGCAGACTGAATCTCTAACATGAGGGGCCTTGTCTGCAGACATGCATGATTCAGAGCCTTAAATTCTAATTGCTTCACAGACTTCTGACCAGCATGAGTTTGAAAGATACATTTCCCTTCAATTCTACGCAGTAATTCTTATAGGCCTTCTTCATTCTGCTTTGATGCCTATAAAAATACCCTTCCTCATGACTGTTCAAAGAGTGGCGTTGGTTGTAGGGTTAGGGACATTATTTTGCTAAAATTATCAAGAAATTTATTTCAGATCAGGAATTTGTGAATTCTTTATACAGGAACTTGTCCTTGAACCCACCCTGACATTAGGAATTTAAATTAAGACCTTGAGTTTGGAGCAGAGAGATTTTAGCATTGGGCCAATAGAAACTTCATGGAGTTCAAGGATCAGAAATGCAAAGGCACATAGCACCAGGGGAATCTGGGAAGCATCTGGCTGAAAAGCAGTTTTGATGGAAAGAAAAAGGGGAACATTAGGCTGAATATAAGCCCATCATTTTGCTTTTATATTAAATTTTAAAAAATCTTGCCCCTCTGTGATGCAGTAGGGGAAGCATGATCAGGTAAATGAAGAACATTGTTATTTCTCTTTACTCGATGCTGGTGAGGTTGCACCTGGTACACGGTGTCCAGTTTGGGGTCACCCTGATAAAAAAGAATGTGGAGAAACTCGAGAAGGCTACCAGGATGGTCTGCAGCCTAGAGGACCTAAATAAAAACAGATTGAGAGAGCTGGTATTCTTCAATCTTGCATAGAGGAACCTAAGGCATGATATAATAATGCTCTGTAACTACCTGAAGGGCAGTTATCATGACAGAGATTTGATTTGAATTATATTAAAATGCAAATTACTGACATACTTAATATGCTAAGTGACAGAGTAACTCTAATGCTTGATAACTGCACAGAGTGATTCAGTATTTCAGTATTTCAATCTGCTTACATTACAGTTGATGACAGTTACATTACTTATTAAAATCTTGAGAAGAATTGTTAAGAACAATTATTTTTTTCAGGAAGCAAATCCATGTTTTCCTCCTACTTATTGATATTTATCAAATCCTGAAGCAATATTATGTGACAAAAAGTTGTGAATGATAGATGTTTCAGGTATTTATGGCTTTGCTAACCATTTAGTATAAATTCTTTCATTTAATATAACATTTTTAATATAATTTGGATTTAACTAGGTATTGAGACTTTCCCCTTAGGCAGTTGCTCCTTCATCAAGCAATTGTCTTGGATAGGTAATTATTCTTCATATTCAGTTTAAATATTATATTTTACAAATGTCAAGATATAATTTTGCATTATAATCTCCATTTCCATCATGGACAGTGCATAGTTGCATGAAGCATTCTTTTTTCCTGATATTTCTTCAAATATGAGTAGCATTAAAAAGATCCAAATTCTACATTTGGAACAAACTGGGACATCAGAGACAATCTAATAAATTGCTTTCTTTTTAGTGTTATCTCACCTGTCATTAAGTGGTTATGTTTGGTTATGTTTAGGATCTTAGTCTAGGTTACATTTCAACATGGAAAGATATTTACCTTGGGAATCATTAAGGTTTGTTGTCTCCCTTTTTCTTTCCCTCCCTCTATAACTACATAGAGAACTTAGGTTAACTCAACTTTGGGACCTCACTGACTAAAGTATTTCATTCACTATAGACAAGATAAACACCAGCTGGGATTTAATAAAAAAATGTTCATTAAATGAAAACTACCTTTTGCACACTTTAGCAATATTTATCAATCTGTTTCTGTTCCAAATTATAAAGTAAATTAAAACATGAAATATAAATTACCTCTCCCTACAGTTAGACAGCTTTCCAAAATTCTGAATTAACTCAAGGTAGAGAAACTACCTTTGACTCTTTAATGCACTATATTTTCATTCTGAATAAAATAACATCGATTCATCTTTAATTTCATCTTTAATAGGAAAGAAGGAAGGAGGGAAGGAGGGAAGGAGGGAAGGAGGGAAGGAAGGAAGGAAGGAAGGAAGAGAGGAAGGAAGGAAGAGAGGAAGGAAG
>LTAT01000001.1:44780826-44811894 GCA_003286495.1 Chlorodrepanis virens | reverse complement strand
CTTCAACTGTGCTTATTTGAAAGAGTCTGGCTGTTTTTCACTCTATTCCTCTCTCAAACACTAAATAGTTGTAGACAGCAAAAAATAAGGTCTTCCCGGAATCTTGTTTTCTGTAGGCTGAACAAACAGTTCTCTCATACTCTCCTCATATCCCATGTGCTTCAGTCCTCTGACCAATGGCCCATCACTAGATTCACTCTAATATGCCCACACAGCACTCTCTAGATGAGTTTTCATTTGATGATATCATTTTACATGTGGCATAAACTAAATATGGTGGAAATAAACAAAGAGATAAATTTTTAGTGGTATTAAAGGTCATCCCTAATCCTCTGATGATCATTTTCCACATAGCCACTATAAGAGAAAATAGTAGATATTTTTCATTGTCATTACTAGTTTCCTGAAAACAACTCTTAGAAAAATAGCAAGCTAAGAGCCCAGCTAAGAGCTCAGCTAGCTTAAATTTCTTCCTCCTAATTGTCTGACTTCATCCCTTGAAAGTAATTGAAAGTGAAAGCGACTTGAAAGTGACTTATTTCATTATTACCTTATTGTTTCAGCAACACAAATTGCCAGGTCTCAGGATTTAAAGCCATATACAATCATGCTAAGTGGCTAAGAAAAATTTAGGTCATTTTAACTACTAGAAAGAGGAACAACATTGTGCATTTGAAAACAAATCCCAATGACAACTTTTAAAAGGTCTATTATTTAAATATGTAAATATTTTAATTAAAACACAAAATAAAAAGACTTAAGATACAATTAAAGCATGAAAGTAAAAATTAATTTGTAAATTTTTTAAGTTTCTACTTTACCGTAAATAAATTTGTATAATTAAAATCCTTGTCCTAGATTCCATCTCACTTTAGCTACATGAAACAGGAAAACATGGCAGCAGCTTATTATTCAGAGTTCCATTTCAATCAAAATAAGGTGACTGGCACCTCCAAAGGACAATTAAAAAAATGAATGAGGCAACCTACCCCTTAAAGTTAAAAGGTTTGGCAGACATCCAACAGTCTTGGGTAGATAGTACTTGAGGGTTTTTCCCACTGTTTTTAAAGATATTTGATATTAATTCCATCTAAAACCAATGGTGGTATGGTATGTTCATTCCTGGATGAGAAAAAGAAATAAGAACTAATTCTGAGACACATCTGAGGCCTTAACATCAGGATATTTTTGTCTCTTGAGGTGAGACTTCGCTATTTTTGCCCCTGTAATTGAAAGTGTTATATGCCGGGTGAAGACAGTGGGAAAATTGCATAAGGATAGTGTGTGTGATGTGCCTAAAAGTCATTACATTGGATACCCATGTAATTTAAGTGCCAACCTGCATTACAGAAAAGTCATATCATGCTGTAAATCACTTATTGTACTGTTGTTCATGCAATCACGCTGAAAAAGAACTCCATGTGCTAGAATATAGCTAGCCACAATAAAAGGTTGTATACTGGGAAAAGTGTATTTTTTAACAGCCCCAGAATTTCACGACGCACATGCTGTTGTCCCAAATCTTGTTCTTCTGAAGAACATGTCATCTTCACCTTTATTGTCTTTTTGAGTACGTTCTTTTTCAGCAAACAATGATTTTCTATTCGTCAGATAGGTTACATACTTCTTTCCAGACATTCCAGTCCTTTAAAATAAAAAATCTTATAGATTTATCTTTTTTTTAAGCTTTCCTAAGTATTGTAAAAGTCACAGGCTCAAGGTCAAAAACCCCCTTTGAGCCTGCAGCTGTATTTGAGATGCATATAATTTGCTAATGCACATACTGCTCCATACAAATTATGTCTAAGAGGAGCATATCACAGCCATCTACAGTGATCTCTGGAGAGGTCAGGGAAAACAAGGCAGAAGGTAGGTGTGTACCTTCTACTTAGTTTCCATATCCTGACACGAAAGGTGGAAAGCTATGAAGCTTGAAACAAAAGCAGATCTTTTCAAAGCTCTGTTGAACTGGGTGGGGATTATTTCTGAGAATTCATAAATTTTAGAACCTCACCGAGTGCCAAAATCTACAAGAATGCCTGAAAAAAATTAATTGACTTTAAGTATTTTGATGAATTATGACAAATTAAGCATTTATTGATTTATTAATAAAATGTAACTATTTATCCACTAGCTATATATTCAGAATCAATATCCTTAATGTAGCAGAAAAATCAGTTATAGCTCAAATAGAAAATGCTAATAAACACCTGCCTTGTAGGGCTAATCCGAGTATTTACACCTACACATAGACACATACATTCCCTGGGTGTAGGAGTTGCCATCACTCCTTCCCCATTTTTGCATATCACTGCCACTTCTGGTGCACCTGCTGGTGAGGTGACTTGAGATGTGTCCCATACCCTGAGATGGGGGTCCCATTTGCTGCCCCCACTCTGCCAGCCTACCTCTGGATGCCTGCTGCTCCCAGTGCCCCATGGCAGGCTGCCCTCTATGGTCTGGACAAGGGTCAGGGTGCCCCAGGGACACTTTTGGCAGGGACAGACTCCTCGTGGTAGCTACTGATTCCTCTTCACTGTCTCGCCCTATGTCAGAAATGCCCCTCTTCCCTCGTGTTTCTTTTAAGACTGACCTCTTCTGAAGTGTCTGTAATTTCCTGGTAGATGTTTAATCCTGATGATGGTCATATTCTTGTCAACCCCCCTCAGACAGTTTTGTGTCCTGTGCACACCCCTTGGTTGCACTCACGTACTTAGCTGCTGCTGATTGGACCGTTCAACAACGGTGGGGTCTCTGAGTGCCTCCATAGCTTCCCTTCTCCTTCACATGAATATTTCCTCTCACAGTCAGGAGTCGTTTGATGGGGGCCAGCAGAATTATGGGAGCAGTTACATTTTGCTTACAAACAATGCAAAACTGCTTTACCAGAAAAGGAACTCTCTTGCCTGGTAACACGGCTCCTCAACCACAGTACAACTTCAGCAAAAGAGCTGTCTTTTTCTGCCCCAGCCTCACAGAGAGGCACCAGGCACTTCTGGCAGCCTGTGACCTGGAGAGCTGTCTGCCATCAGCAGATCATTGTGGCTGGAGGCTTCTGACATGGCTGGGCAGTGACTGCAGCAGCTGCAGGGGAATGAGCTCCACAGTATGTGTCTGCACCATGACTGAGGAGGCTTATACTAGTGCACTAATGAAACTGGGACTGAAAGGGTCTTTTTGTGCTCTTCTGCACCAGATACTGAGTCTGTTTATCTGCCTTTATTGGGTCGATTTGGAAAGGAGCCCATCCAGCTCACCCTGACTGGGCAAACTGCCCTGCAAATTGCTGTGCCATGCCCTGACTCCCACTGCTGTGCCGTACCCTTCCTGACATGCCAACACCACCCCCACCCCCACCCCCCCAGACATGCGCTGCTGACGTGCCGTGACTTTTGGCATGTTTAAATTGTTGGTCTGGTCTGTTGTTGGCTCTGTGTTTCACCCTAGAGCTCTGGTCCCTAGCCCCTTTGCACTAGGCTTATGCTAGTTGCTTCCTGTACATTTATTTTTGATAACCCAGAAAGCCTCCTTCAGGAGAAATTCAGAAAGCAGTTATGAAAATCGTTTGCTCCCTCCAAACAAATGGACAGCTGACCTAACTACCCTCACCATATTCCAGCATATAAAGCAACACAGGACACTTCCCTTTCATACAACGCCCCCACGAACACGCCTCACACATTGTATCTGTGAATATGTCTCTATACATTCTGTAAAAATGTTATTCCTGCAGGCTGCAGAGAATCCTACTTGTTATTCAGCTAGCTGGTTAGTTTGTTGACCTGCTGTTAACATCTATAAAAATGTGATAATGATTGAAAGGCCCAAAAACATGACTAGGACTCTGAAAAAAGCATGCTTGGGTCACAATCAGAACACAGTGGCAAAAAGAATGTTTATTTAACTTTGAAAAATCCCTGACTGGTACATATGAAGGCTCACAATTAAATGTGGTTTTCTGATCCATATCAGCATACATTCACATACTTATCTCAGCTGTGCTAGCTTCTAGGAGTTTGGGCACCTGACTCAACCTGTGGACCCTTACATTGGCAGACACCCTAAACTTGCTTAAATTTAGTAGCAACGATCTATGGAGAAATCCCACTCACTTCATCTCAATGTTTTTACTATTCAGTCTTTTGGAGAGGGAAGAAGTACCAGCCTGTATTTTGTGTGTATGTGTGCTTCGTATCAATAAATATTTATAGTTATATTTTAAGTGGCATTGTTCCTTTTCTCTAGAGATATTTATGGAACCCTTGCCCACTTTCCCTTTTTCTGGGGACAAGTATGGGTCTTCTAAGGATAGATGTATGAGGACTAAAGGACTCCTGTCTGAAGAGGTGGAAATCTCAAGAAGGGACGGGAATACAAAAGATACAAGAAAATTGTAATTTATTTCAAGGAAAATTTGTTCTTGGGGTTAAAACACTGTACATATTGACTCTCCATTGAACTAATTAAAGTCATAAAATTATTGAGGTTGAAAGGGACCCCTGGAGATCATTTAGTCAAACTGCTCTGGTCAAAAAGGTTTAGCTAGAGCACGTTGTTCATGTCGCTGGACATCTATCATGTGCAGGAAGGTTTTGACTGGCTCAGAGGATAGAAATTCCATCCAATCTCAGACTAATCTGTTCCTGATCCCATTATGATTTTTTTTTCTTTTACATTTAATCTGAATGTCCTGTAGATTAATTTATTACTATTTCCTGTCACTAATAATAATTAGTTATAATAATTACTATTGTCTTCTCACTGTATACCTCTGAGAAGAGTTTGAATTTGTCTTTACTCCAATACATCAGGAATTTATACACATTGATTTAGTCCCACCCCCAATATTTCTTTAAGTCACCCAGGAGAACCAGGGCCTTGGAACATGATACTTCTGTCAGTTGTACAGAGATGCATATCTGCCTTTTCTTCTTTGTGCTGAGTCTGGCTGGGTTGGAGCTAGTTTTGCTCATAGCAGTCTGTTAAGATGCAATGCTTTGGCTGTGTGACCAGAATGCTGTTGATAACACATTGTGGTTTAGCTGTTGCTGAGCAGCACTCACACCTCAGCAGGCCCTTCTCTGCTTCCCATGCTGCTCTCCCGGCGAGACAGATGGGGGAGTAAAAGAAGAGGTGAGAGGACATAACCAGGATAGCTGACCCAAATGAACAAAGGGCTACTGCATATAGAGCCATCTTCAGCCACCAGAATCCAAGGGAGGAGTGTTTTGGATTGGTAGCCGTTGCTTAGGGATTGACTGGGCATAGGTTTTCTGTGGGAAGAGACAAATGTGTTTGCACCACTTCTTTCATTTGCATTTCTCCTTTCTTTCTTCTTCATCATTCCTCCATTTGTTAAGCTATTTTTATCTTGTCCACAACTTTTGGGGTCTTTTGCTCTTCCTATTATTTCTCCCCATGATGTTGGTGGCAAAAGAAGTTAGTGAATGGCTGTGTACTGCTTAGCTGCCAGTCAGGATCAAGCCACTACATTCTTGAATTAATTGGTGAAGGAAAATACACTCACAAAGGTTAATGGAACTGCAGAAACTAAGCCAGCTATCTAATTTATATGTATGTGGAGAAGAGATTGAGTGTACTTGTTTTACTCTGTGTGTGTGTATAGAAGGGATTCATTTCTGTTAGCAGAATTTGGAAAGGGCTTAGTTAGCTATTCTGCTTCAATTATCTGAGGAAAAAGTGTAAAAGCAGGATTTATGAACAACTAGATATGGTTCTTGTCATTCTCTGACCATGAGGACTCAGATATTTTGTGTCATGCTCTGCTGTTTCCTACCTTGAACTAAATGACTGCTAACAATGTTAGCTTCCTGTCTGGAAGTGTTAATCACGATACGAGCAGGATAGGACTTGATGTATAGGAGCTGAATAATGCTGCCTTGCTGGAAATAAATTTGGCTAGAATAGCCAGTTAGCCTCATCAAAAAAACTGCTCCTATTAACAGCAAAACTGATACAACATGGCAACCAATGCCACCACCTAGACTTGGAGTTCAGCCTGCTCAACAAGCTGGCTGAAATAAATATTCAACTTTAACCTTGCAAAAAGTTTAGGGTCTATTTGGAAAAAAAAAAAAGTGTGATACTCACCTACTTAAGTGTGTATGATAAGAGACACAAGATAGTTCTGGATACATGCTGACATTCTGGAGGTTCTAGATGGTGATACCTTGAAGATTCTGACCAAAAAAGTATCTCCCACCTTACTCACAGTGCCACCATACTCCCATGGTGGAGATCAAACTGAAATTTAGTAATAATACATCATTTACAGAATCACAGAATAGTTGGAAGGCACCTCTGGAGACCATCTAGGTCAACCCTAGAGCAGGTTACACTGGAATACGTCTGGATGGGTTTTGAATATATCCAGAGAGGGAGACTTCATGACCTCTACTTGACAGCCTGTTCCAACTCTGCCACTCTCAATGTAAAGAAAATTTAGTTGCTTCTTCAGTTACTTCTGTCTCAACAATTTCTCAAAGTATAAAAGAATAAATTACTGTCTCTTTCAAGCAATTAAACTATAAACTTGTGGAAAATGTTACATTCAGACCAAATCGATGTCCTCCCAGAACTAAGGAATTACTTTGGAAGAAGACACTAAATCTTCCAGATCCATTATACCTCTAGGAGGCTTTCCAACATCAAATGATTTCTTACTGCTAGTAGGAGTCCAAAATTGCCACAGGACTGCCACAGATATTCTCACATGATAAAGTCACTGAGCTTAAAATAGAGAATTTCAGATATGGCCCATCATATGCTAAAACTTCTAAAGGAACACATGGAACAAAAAAGTTTTAGGACTTATGTTTTCCTGTCCCAGAAACTCTTTTCTGTGGTAGGCATGCAATCCAGGGCCCTGAAGTAACTAATCCAGGGCTGCAACACTAAGTACATATTTAAAAACCTTCTATAAATCAAAATTTACATTTCATAAGTATCTTCCATTACACATTCCTTATGGCTTTTTAATGGTGGTCTGGCCAAATACTACAGCAATCATCTGATACCATGGACACAAATAGATTGCTTAAACACATGTGCCTAGGGCCATCTGAAACTCTATGTCATCTTAGATATCCCCATGCTACTGTCAGATCTGACACTTGATTTATGAGACACTTCTACTGTAAACAGAGGCCAGGCATGAATCTAAAATTACTCATCTTCAAATGACACTAGAGACCTATATTTTGGCACTTACATTGAGCTCCATCATTTTACTCTTGTCGAAGGAGTTTTATCCACCTGTGATTCATAGAATCCTGTTATGCAGCACAGCTGTGTGACCATGCCTCATTTTAATATGAAAATGAATTATTAATATGTGGGAGCATAAGTGAGCTAAAGCCTTTCAGAATAATTAAAAACAAAGGCAGAAGTATAGCTGTTCTGATAGTCATAGCTTTTCCAAAATTCAAGATAAAAATCACTGCCATGGAAATGTATAAAAGCCTAAGGAGAAAAAAAAAATAAGTTAGAAAAGGATTACAGAGCCCTGAGAGAAGTCATAAGGGACTCCGGAACACACACTGTTTTTTTAACAAGCCTCCCAGCCAAAGAGAAGCAGCCTGAAAGAGCCACTCAAACTTGGAGAATCAACAATTGGCTACAAGATTGGTGCCATGGTCAGGGGTTCAGCTACTTAGGTAGTGAGACTTGCTTTGAGAAACTTGCTCTGCTGAGGGTTCATGGAAGTCAGATTCATCAAATGAGCATGGGGAATAAAAAAAGGAGCATAGCCATGCACATGCCTGTGGGGCTAGAATCTTACTGTCATTGTGGAGCCGCAGTGGGATGTCTCTTATGACTGAAATGATTGAATGGAAGAGTACATGCTCTTTAGGAAGGACCTAAAGACAGGGGAGTTGAGGAGATGGTGTTGCCCTCCATGTCAGTGAGCAGCTGGGGAACATGGAGGTTCACCTGAAGGTGGATGAGGAACTGACAGGGAGTTTATGGGTCAGAAATAAAGGGAGAGCAGGAACATAGCGGGAATGCTACAAATGGCCTCTCCAGGAAGACCAAATGTACGAGTCCCACTGTAGACAGACTGGTGCAGCCTCACATTCATGAACTCATGGTACTTGTGGGGAAATTCAATCCCACTGGTATCTTTAGGAGGGACAACACCGTGGGTCATAAGTAATCCAGAGGGTTCCTGGAGTGTGTTAATGATAACTTCCTACTCCAAGTGATAGAGGTGCCAGTGAGGAGAGACCTTATTCTGCTGGACCTTATTCTCACCAACAAGAAGGGGCTGGTGGGGATGTGAAGGTCAAGGGAAGACTGGGCTGCAGTGACCAATGCTTGCTCTGCAGCTGTCTTAATGGAGATGTTATTTCATTTACTATCAGCCCTTCAGATTAAAATTGGACAGTGTAGACACAGGTGTAACAGGTCTTTGCAAAAGAACACGATAATAGCAAATTACTAATAATTCAGCATGGCCTACCTGTAGCACCTAAAACGCTAATTTGCAAGTTTCTAAATGCCTGTGAGAACATGATGGATAAGTCTTAGGCATTTTTCACTTCCCTGTAGTTTTGTCAACATTTTCCAAATAGTGTTGTCAAAGGGGACTACTTTCCCCTGATATCACACATCAGAGAGATAGTCAAGTTTTGCCCTTTACCCTCTACATTTTGTAGTTGCATTTCAGAGACTCCTGGCAATGCATTCTGAAATTGTCTAGGGAGTAACAGTTTTAGGTAGTCCAATTAGGCTTTACAGTCCATTTGCAAGTGTAACTTTTCAGTTGGATGACTTGCCCTTCATTAACATGAAATCCATTCATGCAGTTATATCTTTTATTTTAAGATTGGTGTGACTTAAGTTTTTCTGAGCCGTTACACAAGCTTAAGTCTGTGAGTACTAAAGTACTTGTAATACAGTATTTGAGAAGCAAATATTGCACAAAAAGAAAAGCAGTATAATAATATTTCTAGGAGAGCCAGAGTCCAGTTATAACAGAAAGAGCTGCGGATAACCAAGTATGCCAGAACTCTATTAACGATGTACGAAAATCAGGAATATCCTTAATTTCCTCACAACAACTTGAACTACCTGCTTCAGTTTCACTTTGATTTGTAAGCAACGTATTTTGAATTTTTTTGTTTCTCTCTTTTTTTTAATGCTTAAAATATTTTTAATTGCATGATTTAGTTGAATAATTAGAAAAAAAAAACAAACTGATTTAATTCAGACATTAGACATGAATAGAGGAATTAGCATCTCAGTTCCTTCAGCTCCAATAATTTGTAATAGTTTTAGTTGAATAATTAGAAAAAAAACCAAACTGATTTAATTCAGACATTAGACATGAATAGAGGAATTAGCATCTCAGTTCCTTCAGCTCCAATAATTTGTAATAGTATAGAAAATATCTCAACAACCATTTCATGCTAATCATGTAACTTAGTGAGAGATGAGAGGTGTTCACAGTAGTATTGGATCCTGAGTTTAAAGATTTAAAAATAAGATCTTTAGTTGGGACTCTTTTTTTTGGCAATAAATTAATGTTTGAAATATTCTACCAAAGAGAATATTTTTCTGTGTTTGTTTCCAAAATGAAATTCCATGTATTTAAGTGTTCAAATATATTACTATTCTGTGGGTTGACTTTTAATTCACTATATATCATTTTTTTTCTATGTATTGAACATAATTATATTTATCCATGGCAGTATTGCAGTTTTCATATTCTTCTTTCAGATTTCTTGTTGATTTTTCAGGCAGATATGGGATTTAAGTTGTTCCCTGGCATTATAAAAGTACAAGTTGGTGTTTTTTTTATTTGACATTGAATTGGTAACTTTTTTTGTCTTCATTAAAAAAATTATCTGTTGCATCTAAATGTCATGTTTCTAGTTTATTTTAAGTCAAGTATGTTGGAAAGCATAGATGAACTTTTACAAGGCCATAATTTTTTATAAACTAAATATGGCACCTTCTGAAGCAGAATCCATATGAAATGGAATTTGCTCTCATGCTGAATACCGACGAGTTTGTTCCAACAAAGCAGATGGAATTTTGACCTCGTACATTGTGTTCTCTCTGATTCACCATGTCCTTTCACAAATGGAAAGAATTATGAATTGTTCTGTGGCTTTGCTAATAAGGAACTGTTGTAATTTAAAAAGGCACAATTCTGCAAATTCTGAAGTACATTACATTTTAAAAAGGTACATAAGGACTATAAGCAGAGTTGTATTACTTTGCACTCTCCATCTGCATGGCAAGTAGTACAAGGTATTGCCACATACAAGCTAGACATGTAGGAAAAAGACATTACTTTTGGGGGCATCAGGAGAAAATCTTGAATACCATCTGCCTTCTAAGACATGTGAAGGGAATTTCACATGACAGAACATGAATGACTTCCTCTGCAAAGTGAGGAAACAGATTGTCAACATTTTTTTCACCCAATAACTTATTGTTAAGTCACTGGGCTCTCAAAACCCATGGCAATTTCTCTGACATATTAGATTGATTTATTTATTTACTTGCTTATTTATTTTGGCACAGAAAATCTTCTGTCCTTATCTTCCAGAATGTTTCTTAAAATATAAAACCCAAAGAAAAATAAGGCACAAATTTACCAAACACTGAAAAATACTTTAAATTTGAAGGCAGTAAAAAAAACTTGCTTAACTCAGCTGGATGCTTAACTGACATACTGAGTTTCTGCTGACTTCTGAAGGACTGCAAAAGATTATGAGATACAATATGCATCCTGTACTTAGAATTCTTAGAATAAATAAGCTCAATTATCTGATATTTTTATGTGCAATGCATTCTGTAATATCCAAATAATTAATGATATTTCATAATTTTCCCATCAATTTGGAAAATGTACAGCTACGAGTTCTATGCATATTTTCATTAAAATCTTGGAATGTCAAAATGGTAAAGAGAAAAAAGAGAAAGAATATGGTTTTCATTAGTTTTGGCAGTTACTTTTAGCATAAGTGTTCCAATTAAGGAATGGCAAAAAAAAAAAAAAAGCTTTATAATTATTTTTTTTTCTTTTTTGGGCTGTTTTGATGTTATAATTGCTGGTAATAACACGAGTTGGAAACATTTTCCATAAAAGCAAAAGAGTTTAATTTCAACTTATATAATGACTCTCATAAGAACTCCATTTACAGACACTTTAACACTGTGAATCATTAATCTCTTTGACAAATTACAACACAACTCTATTAGATTTCCTGTTACAGACTTTAACAGATGTCTAATTAGAAACTGAAAGTGAATTCAGATTAACTAGTACTTGGCATATGTATGGCATCAAATCATTATTTATTGAGATAAAATTTCCTCTGGAGTAAGAAAAATTATTAACACTTTTCTCCATTTACAAAAAAAAGAAAGAACATTTAAATATTGCATAGACACAGCCTTAGTTACTAAGCAATATTTTAGAGAGATAAGATAAATATTCTATAGCATTCTTGACAAAATTCTTTTGCAGGGATAAATAATTGCCAGGATTTTCAAACTTTTAAATGTATTAATTAGATTAGGGAAAAAACACGGATAAAACAAAACTTCAAACCTTCCATTACACAAGTGTCATACAATTATATCAATACATGAAGACCTACACCCTTGTAAATCACTGAACATACAAACATAATTTCTCTACCTTTTGATTCAATATCTTCTTTTTGTCAACTATGGGAATATTTTGCTTACAAGTAAAATTATTCTTGGAATTGTACATTACTATAATGCAGAAAAATTTCTAACACTGTAATTGATTTAATTCATCATTTCTGGGCATGGAAAATTTAACATAGCTATGGTTAGTTCACATACAGTTTTTTTGATTATCAGATGTAGTATATTTGTGAGCTTGATCTTGTCACATGAAAGGCAAGAACAGGTTTATCAGTGGATACAGAAATCATACCTAGGATTTGGCACCTTCACTATTTGAAGTTTTAATTGCTTAAATAGAATAATAAAATAAATTTCTTAAGAAAAAAGAAAAAATGCCAGACTTAGAAAAAAAACCATCATGAATTCAAGTTCCATAGCAACATTAGTTCATACCAGTTTTGAACTGAATTTCAGAATATAACATTTCCAAAATACTTGTCTTCCTTGCGTAAACTTTTTTTGATGTATCTACAAAGTAGATACATTGCCTTAGGCCATATCTACTTTAAATTGTAGTTTAGAACATAAATATATTTTTTGAACAAATTTTCCTGATCATGCCATGCCAATCATTGTCAGACTTTGGACACAGTTTTAAAGAGGATTGATGACTGTTATTATATAAACTGTTATTTTCTACAGGGTTTTTTTTGCCCCAAAAACTCAGCCCTTCCTATAGAGGAAGCTGAATTGGAAATAGTTCCAGTGCTCATCAAATGCTCTCCAACACCTGATGCAGAAGTGCTTGATCTACCATAACTCTTCAAACAGCATGCCTGATGTTCCGGCTAAGCCATCAAAAATATCTATTCCAAAGGGAACACAAGCAAGCTTCCAACACTGCAGATACAGAGGCCTCATAAAGTTGGTTTTGATTTACTGGTAAATTCCTGCTGAAGAACAGGGATTTTTTAATGAAAAATATGTTGCTACTGTAGATATAACCTTAATGTTATCCACGGGATGTTCATGATCTCAGTATTTTGTTTTGCTTAAGGTGAATAATTCAGTCTGCTCATCCTCATTCGACCCACTTTTCAGCATATCCACTACATCCACTACAGAAGCACAACTGAGATGTGTGGACATACTTCTAAATATTTCAACATTCAGTACCAACATAACCATTTCTAAGTACCTGACTACCACTGCAGAATCCAAAAGCCTTGCAATCACATTCTGTGGGTAGTGTGTGACAATATGCTCTTGCAGCCCAGGAGCACATTTGTATCATGCACTGCATAAAAAGAAGGGCAGACAGCAGGTTTCACCCCCATGAGACCCCTCCTGAAGTACCACATCCAGCTTTGGGGGCTTGTAAGAAAGATGTACAACTACCTGTTGTAGTGTAAAGGGACATGAACATGGTCAGATGATGGGAGCACCTCTCGTATGAAGAAACATTCAGGCAGTTGAGATTATTTAACTTGGAGAAGGCTCCAGGGACACTTTCATGAAGGCTTCCAATACTTTAGAGGAAGCTTATAAGAAAGAGTAAAAAATTTTAACAGGGCGTATAATGACAGGGCAAGAGGCAGTGGTTTTTAACAGAAAAAAGGTAGATTTTAATCAGACTTGAGCAAGAAATTCTTTACTGTGAGGGTGGTGAGGCACTGGAACAAGTTGCCCAGAGAAGTTGTGGACACCCACATCCCTGGAAATGTTCAAGGCCAGGTTAGATGGAGTTTTGAACAAACTGATCTAGTGGAAGGTTTCTCTGCCCATGGAAGGGATGGTTGGAACTAGATGATCTTTAAGGTCCTTTCTAATCCTAAACATTCTATGATTCTATGACATGGTTAAACATGCAGGAAAGGGACTCTCAATAATCGGTAGCATGAATAGAAATGTCCCTAATCTGATCAGCAAGACTCTCCAAAAACCAGAAATACATATACTAAAAACCAATCATCCAGAATTTATTCATCTTGATCTTAAAAATTATTTGATATCTTTGGCCAGAATTAATACCGCATAATTGTTTTGCTCTTTTACCTCATTCTGTTAAAAAGCACACCACTCCCTCAAAAAGAAAAAAAAAATCAAATGAAACACAAGAAATCAACCTGTAACAAAATTTAAAAAAAAAAATATTTTACTTAATATGTACTTACAATATTGTATACTCTTCTTTTCTGTAAAACAAGTCAAGCCTGTGTTCTCTGAGGATTTTGACAGGTTATTTTTCTTTGACTGACATGTTCCTGTGCATCTGTTCCTCACTATATAACAGACCTAAGGATTAATGGCTTTAGAAAAGAGTAATGAAGAAGGCTAGTTATGACCTTTATGATCTGTTGGTTAGGATATTTCTCAGACAGAATGAGATTATGTTTTCATCTATGCCTCTATTTTGGTTTTATATTTTATCCAATGACTATTTAATACAAGTTTATAGAGGCTAGATCTGTAGACACACTGGCATCTTTTTGATAGCTATGGGTAAAAACTACACTAGAAACTGTGGCTGCTGAAATGTACTTTCAGCAGTCTATTGGGTGATGATGCCATAAAACTTCCAGTGAATCTATATCTTGAGCCTCTAGTCAAGCGAAAAGTTACAGCCAAGCATTTCAAAAGTGTAGCATTTACCTAATCCCTAATGGGGTTTAATTACCTTAAAGTTCATGCGGTCGTATAACATTCATTACTTTGCTTAGGTCAAACCTTTTCTCCTGAGAATAATGATGTCACTGCATATAAATTCAGAGAATCCCGCTTACCCGACAGTCTTGCAGGAAAGAAACCCAACACAAAACCTCCCTTCACTGAAGAACAGGGTCAGAACTGTAATCTATTTCCCATTTAGGCATTCATATTAATATTCATATTATTTACATTAATATTTAATAAATATTGATTATATTTTATCATATTTTAATTTAACATCAGTTTAAGGATTCCGAGTTAAATACCTTTTCGTGGTCTCCATTTTGTTTCTTGTTCCTCATGAGAGGTCATTAGGAGTCATAAGCCTCTCTCAGAGTTGTGATTATATCAGAATACATCTCAACCTTTTCAAAGCCCAAATATGTTCTGTTATTGCACTATAATTTTGGTAGTACTCTTCTAGTGTTATTTTTCTATTTATATATATTCCCAACTATTTTTTCAGGTATCCCTCTCAATTAATTTGAATGGACTTGCTCTCTGTCATTGATTTCCCTCCTTTTCCTGCTGCTTTCAAGTTGTTCAGAAAAAGAATTTTTCTGTGGTGCAGCCATTTAAAGCAGGTCTTTAGATTAAATAATGAATTAACATTTTACTTTCTATATTTGTGGAAGAGGAACATATTGATAAGTTGAAGAAAGAGATAACCACATTATCTGTTGTTACTTTCCCATTTCTATGATTTATTATTTTTATTATAGCATCATCTAGATTCCACCACCTAAGTTTGAATATTAATAATGTCATGCCAGTGGCCTTTTCTATCCTTTGGGCATATAATCGTACTGACTACTTTGAAGACATCATCGTTTCTGAGACAGGTAGACATCTTCAAAGGTTTTCAAGCTCAGCCTAATGTTCCTTACACAGGAACAAGCTCACACAGACTATCTGCTTTTGAAAAACTTTCCTTGCTTGCTTACCTTTGATCAACTTTCATTTCTTCCTTTTATTACAGAAACTTCCAGAAGCCAAAACAGACTTAAAAGTGAAGAGGAAGTGATTGCAACTAAGACTGTCAAAGACTCCACTGATTCAACAAAATCCCTAAGCAGCTTAATAATGTGAGAACTCTTGGGAACTCATGTGTAATGTTAAATGTTGTTATAAGTAAGAAATGTGCCTAAGGGACTGGGTCCTGGAGAAATTTCTACCACCGTTTCCTGAGATAAATTTTTCCTGAAAACAGATGGCCACAGTAAGGAAGATGTAACTTATATTTCTTTACATTATCCTGAGCACATAAGAGAGCACCTATGTTTGTTTTCATATCTTCTTTTTTTTTTTCAATAGATTTTTGTGTTAGTGTGATTATCAGAACAACCATAACCTATTTCCCATGACTGTCACATGTTCTACTGTTTACCATTATTAATGATCCCATGTTCACTCTCTTTTCAAAAACACCCAACAATGCTGACAGCTTTGTATGGGAATCAGTAGAATGTCACAAATATTCATGAGTGTTTCCCATCAAAAGTCTTTTCTAAATCCTCAGGACTTTGCAGCAGTATAAAACTGAAATTCCTGAATTGTTGAGCCTTCACTGATTAAGGCTTTAATCAAAGGATATAGAAAAGGAAAGGATGAGAAAAAGGCATGGAGAAATAAAAGGTTCTTTTCCTACACAAAAATGAGTTGTCACAGAAAAGCTGATGTGGCCAAAACTACTTCTTTTACTTTTTTTATAGCCTTGACCCATCTGCCATATGTACAGTGCAACCTATATAAGTATAAAAATAAGACACTTAAAACAAGCAGCAGGGTTGCCCTAAGCTCCCAAAAAAGTTAGTAGAGAGAAAATGCATTAAATACCTGACTCTTTTTGTGGAGATTTTCTCTGCAGTGACCATATAGAAAACTACTTTTCCATGAAGTTCCCATAGGTATCTTCCTTACTTCCTTAAGGTAAGGTGGGATACATACTGATACTAGTATATCTTCCCATATGAGACACATATATGTGAGCCTATTTAGATTATGCAGCAAGTAAACACAGATACATATGCACATATCCATATTAATATCTTCTCCTTATCTCTATAATATTAAATTTAGCTATCTGAAAGTACATCAAAGGAAGTATCTTGCAGGAATTATCACATAAAAGACCATTTTCTCCCACCTTATTCATCCAGTTCTTCTTTTTCAAAAACAATTCTATCAACATCAATGCTGTAATATTAAAATATATAAAAAAATTAGTGTTTCTTATTTTGAAATACTGAAATGAAATAATTGCATCATGACTGATTTCTTCTGAAAAACTTAGAGATAAAACTTATGACTCTTCAGGACTCAGAGATATCTGAGATGTTTGAATAATTTTTATAGTAATGAATAAGAAAAAATAGAACTGCCTTCATAAATATTATTGAAGGTGTCTCTATGATAGTCATATTTCATATTGAAGAAAATAATTTTCATCCAAGGTCAAACTATCCAAGGGTAGGATAAAGTAGAAAGATTTTACTTGCATATGTCTGTTGATAGGCAGACTGCCATCTTAATAATCTGAAATGTCTCAGAATATAACAAGTAGTGAATATTCTTATTATCTTCTTGTGAAGGTTTATAAGAAGATTTCATCATGAATAGTAATGGGTCTGACAAACACAGAGCTGTCAGAGAACAGTGGTAACTACACCAGACAGAGTTGTGTAGGCTCAGCACCCAATCCTAGGCAGACCAAATGTACTTCTTGTGAAACTGGGGCTCAGTAATTACCCTCTTTTGGGTGCCAACCATAGGTGTCATTTCTACTATGAGCATATAATCAATCCTCTCTATTTGAAGTTATTGCTCATGTGTGTCAGCCTGAGCTGCAGTGATCATATACTGATCATGAAGTATATGGGTCAGGTGAATAGTAAAGCCAGGAGCCTGAATTTTAGGATGCAAAATTCCACCTTTCCCAGGAGTTAGTTAGTTGGACCCGCCTGGGATATTACCCTTAGGGCGTGGGAATAAAAGAGAAGGAAATGTGCAGCATCAGTACAACATTTATTCTGGGCCTATAGGGGCTTCTATGTTTGTCACCATTCATTTAGGTTTTTGGGGTTTTTTTTAAACTGCAACCATTTATTTCTTTCGTGAACCATTTATTCAATCACTCTATTAAACAATACTCATCTGACTTCTGAATAATTTTTTAAATAATGTTCACCTTTTCAAACCAGACTCTAATAATATCCTCTTAAAATAACAAAAAATACAACATTTTTGCAAGTGAGGGATTAAAAGAATATCTTTCATGCCTAAAAAAAAAGTTACCATTAGAAATCCTAAGAAGAACATCTGAGTTAGTTTGTCAGTTTTTCCCTGTCCTAACTCTCCAAGTGCACTTTAAAATGTGGGTTTTCCTTTAGGATAGTGTTTATTCACTTGTCCTCAGGCAATTGCTGTTGCAAGATATGTTAGCAACATTCAGAAACTCTCATAGTAAAGGAAATCTGGATTTTCAGTAAGATAATTTTTTTATGTGTTGCAAAATAAACATAATCACAGTCATTTACAGATATGAATAGTATAGATAGAGTAAATATGTAAACAGAGATTCTATGGCTGTGGCTGTATGATTCTATTCCATGCCTATTTGAAAATGACTTATCTCCATTTTTAATGTCAAAAAATCCTGATTCAGACCATAATAGTAAAAATGCATTTATTTGTACTTTTACATGTTAATTTTCTTTGGTTTTTTAGCAGAAAGAATAAACTCAGCAGGCTTCTCTACTGCAGGATCTGCAAAAGACATAAGAGAAACTTACAAATTTGTGTTATAGCATAATCTTAGTATTTTCACCAAGAGTAGTCTGATGCCAAAAGATAAATTCAGTATAACACAGAAATTACTGTATCAATAAATAGAATCTGTAGACTTTCATTTTTCACTTGCTTTTTACCTCATACTTTTTTGAAATAGAAAGCGTGCAACTGCAGTCACACCTTGAGTAAATGCAATGGCACCCAGATGTTCAAAAGAAAAAAGTTGTAGAATCTGATGGATAAGATTCTGCCTGACCTCCACAGGCTCATAAGTTAGCAAGTTAGTAGTCCCACTGATGTTATTAGTTGTGACAGTACTCCAGAAAATTTTATAATTTATAAAGCCTAGTAGGACTGGTTGCTGTAATCATTTTTGCTAGAAGTTGTTCAGAGCCAATTACAAAAAAAACCCCAAATCTGAAGGAATCAGGGCTGCCATAACAGTCTTTCATAAGTAGGTCCTCTATCCTACTTGCTTTCTTAATTTTATTCCAGTTTTAATCTCAACAACTCATAGAAACTGATATTTGTACTAAAGGGCACTCTAGTATATGTCAGCAAAAGTAATAGTCTTACAATACAGTATAATTTACTTACTGTACTGCTGGAATATTAACAGATATAAATTATTTGAAGTATAAAGGTTATTGCCTTAATCTGTAATAATTTAGAAGTAACTTTTTTCCCATTAGTTTAGGCAAACTGCTGGAAGAGAAAGACTGGCTCTGGGTCACTTTATAGTAATTTAAATATAATTATTGATTTGAGGAAAGTGATGGCATATTTTCCAAGCAAATGCTTCTGTAACTGTGAGTTTTTCTAACACTCAACTAAAGTATTCAGCAGTTTTATTTAAATAATTGTTCTGTCAGTCATTAAGAACTGCCAACGATTACAAGAACAGTTGTAAGAATTATATTACCAGTGGCTCAATGAAATGTTATTGACAACTGCTTTGAGAAAAAAGGTCTTATTTCCTCTGAGTCATCAGAAAAACAGCTGCTCTACAAGTACAAAGAAAAAGTACTGGTTACCAACAGCAGGGACAGGGGAAGCTTTGACTGAATAGATTTAGTATTAAATCAGGCACTTCTTAAGCTTGAGAAAGAGGGTTTCAGATGTATTTGTCTTTAAATGATTTTGCTGTTTAAGAGAAGAAACTGGTTCCTGAAGTTATGTTTTAGCTAAGAGGATCATCCTTTCCTGTGGATGAGTACATCCATCCCATATATAACTCCCTAGAGTAACATTCTCCTTCATATATCTAAATTCAAAAGTGTCTGCTAGACATTTTAATATAAAATCTGTTTTTAAAAGCAACAAAAGGAAATTTTTCTGAGCTGCATGCTCATTAATAATGGAAGGTGTTAGTGATGCTGCTCGGGTTTAGTACTGTAAGGTGTTTTTGAAAACACAGATCACGCACTTTCAGTAGTTATTCTCTTGCATTCATGTTTTCTTTTGCTTTGATAATAAATGCTGCCTGGCATACTCTCTGTTTTTTTTATGGTTGCACTACATTTTTTTTTTTTTCTTGCATACTCTGCATTGTCATCAAAGATCACTTAAATGATCAGATAAAAAAGAAATGGTGGGATTTTCTTAAAAGAGACTCTGGGGTTCATGGCAATAAATCCATGGTCCCAGCTTTCTGAAGAGCTGTCTGCTTCTTCTTAAGGCTCACAAGATTAAGAAAATGCCTCATAAAGGAAAAGAAAATTAAACTTTTGCATGTGGTAAACAACAATTCTTCAGAGAAGTCCATCAGTTCAGCAGTTTGTTTTTTCTGCTAGCACAAAAAAAGTTGTATATTAGTCTTTATCTTTTTACATTAACCGTTAGAGTAATTTGCCAGCTTAAAGTGCACCTAAATTCTTTTTCTTCTCAGAAATTTAAACAAAAACTACAATATATTAAATTGAATGCATTTTGTTAAACATGAAGTTTTCATTGAAAGAAGTTACATCAAAACTAGTTTTGAAGATTGGTTGTTCATCATCTCCATACATGAAGAAGACCACTGGAGGTATTCTTGAGCAGTTATAGAATCTTTCTAATTATATTAAATCACTATTAGGCAGAACAAGTAAATTGCTCCCACACACAGCTGCACCGCTCCAATTGTTGCATGTGCTGCTCCACAAAAATTCATTTTGGAGATGATTGTGCCTTAATGGGAATACCTTATAACCCCATAAAAACTCTACAATCTTCACCCTGAAAAATTAACCATACATTTTAAGTTAGCTTTCCCTAATAAAATTGGTTCTAAACATAATCATAAATCTTTTTTTTCAATTTAGCTTAAATAAACATTTTCAACAAAATTTACAGCAAAACATGTATTTAATGTTTGATTCATAACTGTAAAATAGCCTGCATGTTGGGCTGATTATAAATAAGAAGCACAGTGTAAAATATGGCCTGATGTGCACTGCCTTGTCTCAAATATAAAACTGGAGATTTGATGTGTTATAATATATATATATATATATATATATATATGCACACATTTATGCATATTAATATTTTCCTATAATGCTAACAATCAAGAAATAAGCCCTCCTAATAGGGAAGAATGACAGAAGTTATATTCCATAACGATGAAGACATCCCAACAACCATTTTGATATCTTTTTATATCAGATTTTGATATTACACTGAGGAGCAGTTTGCTTTGCAATCATCTTGTAATAAGACATGAGGGTATTCCAAACCATCAACAAACATCTAAAGCTTGTCCTTGTATGCATTACTTACCTTCTTCATTTTCATTATAACAGGCAAGACACATGGAAAGCATAGTCTTTGAAGAAACCCTGACTCTAAGGACTTGCCTTTAGGCCTGCAAATAAAATGCTTACTTAATTGTGATTTTCCTTTTTCTTCTTGGGTTTCCATTAAAATATGATTAACCTAAAACTAAAGTAAGTTACTAATACTGATTTAATCATAATTTCATGTGAATTTTAAATGAAATGCAGCAGAAGTGTATCACAAATACAATATTACTTATAGCTTCGTGCAGCAGTTTATTCAGATTGTAATTTTAATTTAGTTTTAATTTCAATTTAATTGAATAACATAGTTGCCCTGAATAATGAGTATAGTAATTAAACTGATACATTTAGCGTTTATTTGTCTAGTTGAAATTATATGAAACTTTGGAGAGAAAAAAATGAAAGAAAAATCTGCTTGGTTTTAATCTTTCAAATTTGATATTAGGAATTTTATTACACGTGTTCTTTATTTTCTATATGAGAGATATGAGCTCCCTGATTAAATGCACTGGAAGCAATTATATTCTAATTGCACATTTGATTTTAGATTCATCATCTGAGTTCCTCCAGAATTCTGTTTCTCAGATAAGCTACATACAGCTGCAACAAATACTTGATCCTCTGGAAATACATACAAATATATACAAATTGTGGAACAAGCAGCTGGAGAGCAGCCCCAAGGAAAGATACCTGGGGGTTTGCTGATGATGTGTCAATAGTGTTCCTCAGCAGCCAAAAGGGCCAGCTGTGCCCTGGAGTGCATCACACACAGAATCTCCATCCAGTCAGGCAAGGTGATTGTCCTGCCCTACAGTATGCTGGTGTGGCCTCGCCTCCCAGAATCACAGAATGGGTCACATTGAAAGGGACCACAGTGGTGCACCTGGCCCAACCTCCCTTCTCAGGCAGAGTCATCCTAGAGCACATGGCACAAGATTGTATTCAGACAGTTCTTTAATATCTGCAGTAAAGGAAGACTCCACAGCCTCTCTGAGAAATCTGTTCCAGTGGAAGGTCACTCACACAGTAACAGAGATCTTCATCATATTCAGATTGAAGTTCCTGTGTGTCAATTTCTGCCCATTGGCTTCTGTCCTATTGCTCAGCACCACCAAGAACAGCCTGGCTCCATCTTCTTGGCACTCTCCCTTCAGAAACTGATGAGTCCCCTCTCAGAGACCTTTCTTGAGGATGAACAGGCCCAGCTCACTCACCCTTTCCTCCTAAGAGAGTTGCTCAGTCTGTTGATCATCTCTGTTGCTGTCCATGGGATCTCTTCTAGGAGCTCCATCTCCCTCTGGGACTGAGGGTCCCAGAACTGGACAGAGCGCTCCAGATGTGGCCCCACTAGGGCTAAGAAGAGGAACAGGATCACCTCCTTGGAACAGCTGGCAATACTTTTCCTAATCCACCCTAGGATTCTCTTGGCTTTCTTGGCCACAAGGGCGCACTGCTGACTCATGGGCAACTTGTTTTCCTCCAAGACCCCCAGGGCCTTCTCTGCGGAGTTCCTTTCCATCAGACTTTCCACAGGTGCTTTCGCTAACCTGAACTGGTGCATGGGGTTATTTCTCCCTGAATGTAGGACCCTGAATTTGCCCTCATTGAGTTTCAGAGTAGTTAAGTGCTGTTTTGGGTACCTCATAGCAGTCTACATCTTCCTCAAGGGGGAAAGTGGAGAGGGAGGTGCTAATCTTTCTCCGGTGACCAGCACAGGAGGAAATGGAAGGAAGGTGCATTGGGGAGGAAATGGAAGGAAGCTGCATTGAGGAAGTTTAGATTGGATGTTATGAAAAGTTTCTTCACTGAGAGGGTGATCAGTGACTGGAACAACCTCCCAAAGGAAGAGGTTGTGGCATCAAGATGGTCAAAGTTGAAGGAGCGTCTGGAGAAGGCTGTTAATCATAGGGCTAAGTTTTAGGTAATGCTGCAAGAAGCTTCACTCAATGCATCTCTTACAGAGTGAGACCTGCATGTTATTTGAAAAGAAGACTTAATTTAAATTTGTTGTTTGCTTATAATTTGTTATCCTCCAATACAAGTTACAAGAAAGAAGAAATATTGCAAAAATTGATCATGTGATCATTATATGTGACAAAATATATTGTATGTTTCTATATTTACATGTATATGTAAATAATACAATCTGTAATATTCCCTATTTTAAATTTCTTTGTTAATGAGGAAAGTAAAAAAAAAAATATATATTTTAAACTATAAAATTCAGCTATTATAAAGAATAAAAGAGTGATGATATTTCACAATCATGAAAATTAAACATGGTGTCATGCCCAGGAATACAAGTTGGGGAAAAGAAGGAGAAAAGGAGGAATGTTTGGAGTTATGGTGTTATCTTCCCAAATAACTGTTATGTGTGACAGAGCCCGGCTTTCCTGGAGACAGCTGAACAACTATCTGATGATGGGAATGTGCAAATTAATTCCTTGTTCTGGTTTGCTTGTCTGTGCAGCTCTGTTATTTACCTATGAAACTGTCTCTATCTCAACTTATGAATTATCTCAGTTATATTCTTATTCTCTCCCCATCCTGCTCTGGGGTAATGAGTGAGCAGCTGCTTGGTTCTTAGTTTCCAGCTGGGGTTAAACCAAAACAACCTGTTTTGTCGTAATAGAAATTACTGACCAAGACTAGCAAATATACACAATACCAAGGAGTACTTAGAAGACCCAGCTCTGGATCACAAGGGAACTGCCAGAAGGGAGAAGAAGAAATGTGGCTAAAGGCAGGGTCACAAATTATGTGGAACTATGTATGGGTAAGAGGAAGGAGAAAGCCTCTGTTCTTAAGAGTGTCTGGTCAAGGATATTTTCAGTGCTAAAATGGATAACGAGAAAGGAGGAAAACCTAGCCAGCCAAATTAATTGACAATGGTATGTTCAATATGGAAATGTTCATTTCAGTAAGATTTTTTGATCAACAACCTTCTCAAAAAGGACACCAAGGAAAAATAGCGTGATAAATAAAACATTTGGAGGCGTAGTTCTGACAGGAAAACATAATAGAGTAAAAGACAGGAAACACTTGTCAGGCACACAAATTTAAGTTTGTGGATTGATCTTTTGATCAGAAAAATTGCAAGCAAACAATGACTTTGAAAATGGTAAGGATGAGAACCTAAGGGTTGAGATTGCTCTTTGAACTGTTTCAATTAATGAGCAATATGTTTGAAGGGAACAGACGGAAGCAAAGGAGGAAGAAAAAAAAATGGGGTATAAGAGTCTGGTTGTAAATTGTGGCTGGTCAGTACACATGTCTGAGCAAGCCCTGTGCCTGATGACTGCAATCTGCTCTATCTTCTTCTTGTATCCTGAGTTTTCATTTGTTTCATAGCAGGAGGAAAATAAACTTCTGTGATTTGGAGAAAAGATCATGTTAGAAAAAGAAAGAGACAGGATGGGCCAGCACAGTTGCAGAACAATAGTTCATCAACAAGGATTTATGGTTCCAAACTGCTATACCTAAACCTGGAGAGCAACATTCATTTTCTGATATTTAAAACAGTGTTATGATTTTGAAGGGCTTATTTATTTCAACAATATTACATGGACTTCTTTTTCCTGTTGCAGACACAAAGTCATCAGTGACAAATTGCAATAACCAATGGTGTCTTGACTTTTTTATCTGAATTTCTTGAAAAAAAGAGATTTACAGGATAGTTTTCAAGTTCAGTGAGATCTATCTTTTTTTCATCAAAAAAGCTATTCTGTGACAACCCCAGGGGGCAGACACATCACATGAAAAACATTTATTAAATTGTTCATCGATTTCTTTATCAGAGGTAAAATGTTTTACACTCTCTTCCTTGCACTCTTCAATTCAAAGCATTATGCAGAAGTTAGGAATAAGAGGACTTCTTACCCATCATGTGGG
The DNA here is from genome assembly GCA_003286495.1 of Chlorodrepanis virens. Lineage (NCBI taxonomy): Eukaryota > Metazoa > Chordata > Aves > Passeriformes > Fringillidae > Chlorodrepanis > Chlorodrepanis virens. The sequence continues at coordinate 44,787,091 of LTAT01000001.1, read as the reverse complement.
GACCACAGGCCAAGGTCTTTAAGAGAGCAGAGCGAACTTTTCTCCTTTTGCTTTACTCTGAATGCTCAGAGTCCTGCTGCTTGTCCTCCAAGCTCAACTGTAATACATTTAACACCCAGCAGAGGTTGGCTAGAGGCCAAAAAGTGCTCAGTTTTCCTTAGTCTCCAAAATGTACACAGAAAACCTTGTTTGATGTCCCACTAAGAAAGTAGAAGGGACTAAGATTTCTCTGAACTCAGATTTCATCACTAACCTAACGTGCAGTCTCTTCTGATTTGAAAGAACACAATGCAAGAATTAATTTGGATGACTATAAATACTGTTTCCAGTAGGTATCTTGCTATTACAAATCCACTTTAATTCTTTTTCTTTTATTATGAAAGGATAAGCACTGTTCCCCAAGATATTTCCAGCAGGCTTCGAATTCCTTTGGGTCTGCCACCTATGTCCTCCCATTGCACCTGCTTCCACTCCTCTTCATCCTGGAGCACACTCCATGTCAGCTTGTTTCATCATGTGAAAGAAATATCATCCATCCTGTTAAATGCAGACTCTAAAACTATCTGAACCAGTTTGATTAGTTCCTCAGAAAAGACTGCAACAACTCCCCTAAAATGAAACTGTTTTAACATGTCTTCTAGACCCAATGGAAGTTCCCATGATCCTGTTGCCATTTGCCATAAGCAAAGACAGACAAAACTATGCTTTAGCCTTGAAACATGAGCAGCTAGAATATCAACTTTCTTTTTCTAATAATACTTTATGTTGTTTTGTTGACTTCCAAAGATATTTGGAACAAACTCCAGAGCAACTGTCCCATGTGAAAGCAGGTTAGATCCTTTAAGTAACATGATCTAAACTCCCTATAAGATGAAAAATTCTATAAATTCCCAAATTAATGGATGCTTCTTCCTCACTGTCATTCTGAATTCTCCAAGTAAACGCCTTCCCAGTTTCCTACATATGCCATTTATCCTGTGATGATCATTAACTATTTTCTTTACAATTTGGGAATTCTCTTCGTGATTTTCCTTTGAATGACTACAATTTTAAGATAATTCTTAGCATCACTGCAGCTGTCCTTCACAATTTCTCACCCTGAAGAGGGAGGACAAATCCAATACATGCCTTCAGATATCATGCTGGTTTGGGGATTTGTGTTGCTATGATTACCTCACAATGTACAGCTGGACATTTTCCTTATACTTTCTCTGCTTTTCTATGAGTTAACTATGCCTTAATCTTGTTCTATGTAGTTTTCTAAAACCAAGAGAACACAAGTAATTAATTTGCACAAATTCTTCTTGTCTGGAAAGAAAATAGAGCAAACCTTTTCTGTTTCAATCTCATGTTGTTTCAGTTTACTGTATTTCATCACTTCCAAAATGTTTTATGATTCCCATTTTCTTCAAGAATTGTTAATTCTCTATTTTACGTAACTCATCTTTGCTTTCTATATCACATTGAGGAAAGCTATAAACATGATGCTTCTATTTTGGGACTTACAGCATGTCAATTTCTGCTGCATCATGATTAACATATTTTTGTTCCTTTAGAATTGTAATTAGCACTTTAATTACGCTTTTCATATAAGCAATACTGGTTCAATAGCTGCAGACTAAAAAACACCACTTGATTCTGTCCTCTGACTTCATGGATATGACAAACAGTTATGATTCGATTATAAGAGATGCCTCTGCTGCAATAAGGTGCAAACAAGACCATATGCCTAAGCCAATAGTATGGCTTTTATTTAACAGTGACCTAGAGAGATGGAAACAGGAAGGAAGGCAGAGCCCGAGATAAAGGGATGGGTGCAAAGAAGATGGTTTAATATTTGGATTTATTTCTCATTATCCTACTTGACTCCTGGTTGGCAATAGGTTAGATTAATTCCTCAAGATGGCATCTGTTTTGCCTGTGGTGGTACTTGCTGAATTATCTCTCCCTGTGTTTATCTCAAGCCTTTCATCATATTTTCTTGCCCCTATCCAGTTGAGGGGAGAGGTGATAGAATGGCTTGGTGGGCACTTGGTGTCCAGTTAAGGTCAACCCACCACAAATGGAAACATTTTTTACTGCAGAGATTTCTCCAGATTCTCTCTCCTGTCTCTGACACATTTTTTCTAATCACCTCTGGTCAAATATTCAGCAAGGAAAAGTGCACTGCTATGCCTCATAGTTATCTATTTGAACTGTTTGTCCTTTCTTCCTATAATGATTCTTTGATGACTTTGAATAGTATTATTTCAGTTTTATCTCCTTGTGCCATTTTTCTTTATGTGTTTAAGTGTCCATGATGCTGCAAATAGCTTTGCTGCTCTGAACATGAATATTGAAGAGTGTTCCATAAAAGCTATTAGATCATATCTTTTCTGAGACACAGAGCTGATCTGGAATTCTATGCTGATATTTTTTAGCCTGACTAGACAGGAGTTTATGTTACTTTCCAAGCACTGAAGACCTCAGGGCTTGGGATATGTTTTGATCATGTCTTTTCTGTCTTCTCTGGTCTGTAATTTCCATAGCTATGAAAGTCTGCTGAAATGAAAGAAAATATTATATACTGTCTGAAGTCAATTGCATCTTCTTTCAATGAATTCATGCAGCAGAATATAGATATGCTGAAGAAGTAAAAATATGCTGTAATTAGGAGCCTTCTTTGCCATCTCTGAAATGTAGAGCAGAGTTCAGAATAACTAGACCTTATGCTCATTAAAACTTTTGATAATTAATTAAAGAAGCAATTTAGTTTTTCCTCTTGAAATGTATTTTTCTTTCGGATTATTGTACTGTCTACCTAATTTACTTGGGACCATAAGTCCAAAATTTGTGGTGCCCAGCAGTCAGCAATAAATTATCCAGTAATTTCTTCAGGTATTTGGAGGGGAGGGAAAATAAAAATTCTCAGTAATGAAATAAATATCCAGTGGATATAATGGATAAAACCCATCTAGAATACAGTGTATTAAAATAACTCAAAAGCTCTCCTCCATCTGCATCTCTCTTGAATTTTGAAGTTCTGTCCCTAAGCATAATCAAGAAAAATTGCTTCTGATTTACAGAAGCTTGATGAACATAGGATGTTATGCAGGACTAAAATATGCTGTTCCTGTATTTCTTAAGCAATTTAATTTAGTGGAAACTTATAAAAAATTATGTTAAAAACTACAAAAACTACTTAAAGTTATGTCAGATTCAGGTCATCATTCCAAGGATTTCACAGTCAATTCACAATCTCTCTCTGACATGAATACAGAAAGTAAAAATCTGTTTGAATCAAATGATAACATGAACACACTATGGTATAAATGATGCAATCATCTTGTGTGCTCTCAGAATAAAATATACTTTAGAGGGAAGAAATGAAAGTATGTCAATAAGCTAGGGAAAATAGAAATTGTTGGGAAGCCAAATAACTATAGCACTTTCTTTCTTGTATCAAAATGTTTCAGCATCGGTTGTTATGATGTTGATGGCATGAATGTGTGTTATATAGGCATTGTTACTGCATATGCAAGGCTAGAATAAAATAATGTTTAGCTTATGACCTTGAACTTCTCTTTATTTTATTTACAGAGCAAATAACATAAATTCATTTTATGTTATAAAATAAACAAATATTTGTAAATATTTTGTAATATATTGTTTGCAGAGTAATAATGTGAAATTTAAAGCACAGCATACTTATAATCTTCAGTGTTAATGGCAAATAAGCACTTAATGCAACTTGCAGAATGCAGTTTGTCTACAGTGGGAAATACAAAAAAAATTCAGTAGTTGTATGCATAATTAAAAAACAATCTGAGACTGTGTAGAGATTACTATGTTGAGTTAATACAGAGAAACTCACTAATATATCAATTACTGAAATTGTTTCGCATTTTACAGCTTTCACATATTCCTTTAAACAACTTTCTCTCTTTTATAACTTTCTTATAGATGTTACATTAGAATCACATTATTCTAAAATATTTTCATAACACACAATCTCAAGTACTTCTTATAGAAAAGACACATGATTATTTGAGAAAAATCATTTAATATCATCCTTTGAATTTACCTCAGTTATAGGTCATAGGTTAACGCTACAGGTATAAGTAATGCCCCGTATCTGAGGACATTACAATAAATAAGTAAAAAAGTACCAGATGTGTTTACAAAATGCATGCATTGAATACAGATATTCATTTATCTGTATATGTGTTCTGGAGTGTATGTTATGTCAGGACTGTAGGCATGACTGTTTTACTCACCTCTCTGAAGCAAACACAGTTTGACATCCTCCAATAGAGAAAGAGTGATCTATGAAAGAGAACTAGAGTTAAGATAAGAACAAATTAACCTGCAGGAGAGGGTTTTGCTACTTTTTTCATCAATGTGCTGCTGCCCTTCAGTTGCTGCTATAGAAATCCAGCAGACAGGGAGACTATAGGGGCTTTATAGATAGAAAGTTCACTTAAGCCAATCAGTGCTCTGCCCATTTAGACTTATCGTGGTTGCCTCCATGTCATTAATAAAAAGAGACAACAATGGGAGTGCTGCCACATGAAAGTTTAAGAACACATTGCTTTCCTTCTTGTCTACAAGGCAGTCTGCCTGCTGTCCAGATACAATAGAATTCCTAATCAAACTTTTAAGTGGATTATATAGCTCACTAAACCTGACTGCACATCCTTCTCTTCTTCCCCCGAATCTCTAAATCCCCAATGCATTCTTAGCAGCCACATAGCATAAACTAGTTATCTCTGAAATTTACCCATTTTATTTCATACAAAGACCTGCTTTCTCTCTCTCTCTCTCATGTGCTCTTCTATTTTTCTTCCCCTCTTCTTTATTTTTGTTAACAAATTTTCCCTAAATGTAGAAATTTCCTAAATTAATTAGGAAAATGAAAATTTTGTATTAATTTGATCCTTTAGATATAGGAGAGGGGAAAGAACTACATGAAAAAGGTAAATTTTCATCTAGAAAAAGAAAGATTGCCTAGGAACACATTTTTATTTCAACATTTAAAATTGAGGATATGCTTATGTTTGCAGTGATCTTTCCTTCATAAAATGTCAATTTCTTGGTACAGAAATTCTAGCAGTTATACCAAAAAAGTTGTGATAAAGACCTGTGAAAAATATATATTCAATTGACATAACAATAATATGTATTCTTTTTGATTCCTAGCTGGATTATTCCTCACACTTATTTGCATCTGTAATATATTTATATGTATTTAGACACCTCAATTTTATTTATATCATCATAGATTCCTATAGATAAACACTTACAGATTAGATGTGAAACTATGTCACAGAAGTCACAAAATGTATTCCCCCTCTGACCTATGACATACTTAAAACCTCCAGACCTGAGGCTTAATTCAGTGTCTGTTGATCTAATTGGAAAGGCACCCATTTTAACAGAAACTGTACTTTGCTTATGAAACCAAACATTTGCAAAACCTGATGCAAAGCCATGGTTTCTCTCTCTGATTTATCAATTGATATTTACTACTTTGTTCTGGCCATTTTGTGCATCATAACACAGTGTTATTGCTTTGATGTTTCATACCGGCTTTATAGTTACATATGAACTTTACCATTAATAGCATAATTTTATGGTTTCAAAAGTAAATTACGTTTTAATTTTAGAAAAAAAATGTTCTGTGTAGTGTTAAAAAACATATACTTTTTTCAGGAATCCTTCTTCTTATTTCTTTAATGAAAAAAAATTGATAATATCTTGTTGCTTTCCAGGAGACTTTCAGTTAATGGTCTAGTTATGGGCCAGTAAGAGGGGTTTTTTTTTCCTTTTTTGATAGAGTTTCTCTTTGCTGAAATTCTCTCACAGAATTTCTCTCTTCTTTTGGCAGGGGGAGCTGTGGCAAGCATTAAAGATTTTCATGATTTTGCTGCTTTCTTTGAAATAGATTTCATGGCACATTCTGATCCTGGAAAATATAACTGTGCTAGGAACCTGGGTCCAGTTGGGGCAAGTAGCAAAACCAAGTGTGCAATAAATAATAAAATGCAGGAAAAAAATATGCTTAATATCAATTGACCTATCAATCACTGTGAAAAATGCACATCAAGACATTAACTTAATTTCCATAGGTCTACAGGTCTAATTTATGCTATTTCTTATCTTTGCTCTTTCAAGCGGGATTATGCTCAGCTCTTAACACTAAATGGAAAGAAATAAAGAAATAATCTTGGGGGGGGGGGGTAGGGGGGAGAGGGAAAGGGGGTGGGATTTTTTGGGTTTTGGGATT
>LTAT01000001.1:44725988-44778670 GCA_003286495.1 Chlorodrepanis virens | reverse complement strand
TGGTCAGTTCATCACATGTTATTTGGGTACTGCTCAGCGAGAGGAGTTCTTGCCCTGCTCCAGCATGGGATCCTTCCCACAGGCTATAGCTCTTTCACAAATTGCTCCAATGTGGGTCCCTGTCCAAGGGGAACAGTCCTTCAAAGACAGCCTGCTCAAGTGCAGGTCCCCAAAAGGGTCACAAGTCTCACCAGGAAACCTTCTCTACCGTGGGCTCCTCTTTCTACAGGTCTTCAGGAGCTTCCAGGAGCTACAGCATGGGCTTCTCACAGTTCACAGTCCTCTTTTGGGCAGTGACTTCCTCTGGCACAGGTGTCCTCAACAGGCTGAGGGTGGATCTCTGCATCTCTGTGAACTTCCATGGGCTGCAGGAGCACAACTGTTTCAGCATGGGCTGCACCACGGGCTGCAGGGAATCTCAGCTCCGGCCCCTGGAGCACGTCCTGCCCCTCCTTCTGCACTGACTTTGGTGTCTGCAGAGTTCTCACTTCACATATTATCACTTCTCTCTTCCCTGGACACAATTACTTCAGGTATTATCTCTGATGGGCTCAGCCTTGGACAGCAGCGGGTCAGTACCGGAGCCGGCATTGGTTCTGTCAGACATGAAGGAAGCTTCTAGCATCTTGTCACAGACACCACTGTAGTCCACTGTAGTCCCACTGCTAGCAAAACCTGGCCATGCAAACCCAATACAGTCCTTAATTAGTTAAACTTTGATTTTATCGCTCCGTTTAACAAATTTTTAAATGAGAGAATTTTGATGACTTGCTTGGGATCACAAAGTTTAGTCTGCCAAATCTAAGACTTACCAAATTTTTTATTTCTCAGCTTCACACAGCAAATAAAGTAATTAAAGAAAATGTATATGTCAGCAAAATGAAATTAAATTAGACGTACAAGCAAACACAGGCAAGCTGTTAAACCAATCCAGAAATGCTAAGTCACCCTTTCTATCCAAAAACATATATGGAAATTAAATGTAAGCTTATGTCAGAAAACTAAATGAAGTGTAAAATTGCTTACTGAACTAGAAATATTTACTAGAACATTTTTTTAGCAATGTTCTTTGGAAAATGCAAATCTTTCATCAAACCAAAAGCAGAAAAAAGGTAGGGTTTTTTATTTTGATCAATTATTTTTAGCTTCAATATCTTTAGATTTTAATAAGCATTTTACAAAAACATTCCTAGGTTTTCCTCAATGGAAACAATATTATTATTTAATTTACTCTTTCCGTGAATGGATGTGAATGGAGTTAAATCCAGCTGGTGGATGGTCGTAAGTTGTGTTTCCCAGGACACATTCTGTGGGCCAATTCTGTTTCATATCTTTACTGATGATCTGGATAAGGGGGCTGAGTGCACCCTCAGGGAGTTTGAAGATGACATAAAGTTCAACAGGACCTTCTGGAGGGTAGGAAGGTTCTACAGAGGGGTCTGGGCAGGCTGCATTAATGGCTGAGGCCCACTGTAGGTGGTTCAGCAATCACCATCCCTGGAAATGTTCAGAAGGCTTGGGGATGCAGCACATGGATACATGGTTTAATGGGGAAGATTGTGTTGCTGAGTTAGCAACTGAACTCAATGATCTCAGAAGCCTTTTCCAGCCTAATGATTCCATGATTCTATGCTTTTATTTTTTGATACAGTACTGAAATCTTTATTTACTGATTTGTTTTATTGGTAACATTGTTTGGAAAAGTAAATTAAAATCTAATTTTTGAACTAAATAATTATCTGGATTTTTTTTTCTTTTTTTTCTTAATGAGGTGTAATTAAATAAATTTATAGTTTTTCTTAAATTTAAGAAAATTACAAGGAGCTTGGATTTTGGGATCTACATTATAAAATACATCACTAAGCCTCCGATAGCTGAAGCATAAGAAAATGCCCACGGAAGCTAAACTCTGAAAACTTCAGAAGTTTCAGAAGACTGTTCTGTCAAAAAGGCAGATAGATCTGCAGCACTTGGGGATGAGGATGAAGAGTTGTGTTTAATAAAAGAGAGAGACAGAGAGCCTGAGCAAGAAAGATCACTTTTTGACAAATGATTTCTGAGTTTTCATGAACCAGCAAATAGGGTTTTCATATATTTTTACAGTAGTTTGGTCCTGAAGATTAGAAAACTGAAACATGACTTGACCCTGAAAACAATGTTGGCTGGCATTATTAATGAAGTTCCACAGCCCTGAGGGAGAATAATATGCACTGTTATCGCTGTGTTTGCTTATATGTCACTGTGGCTAAAAGTGTCTCAGACCCTTAATCAAAGGAAAAAGGATAAGTCAAGTCTCCCTGACCAAATTCTCATGCTTTTAACCCCCATAATCCCATCGACTTGGTTTACATAAGCCAAATGTCTGAATATTCAAAATATTATTTTTATTTATAATATTTTAATATTTAATTTATATCTTCAAAATATTCTATTTAAATATACGTATTTGAAAATGTGCTGTCAAGGGCACCCATTTAAAGCCATAAATATGGAAATTTTTCAAATAATATTTAAAGCAGTGAAAACCCTAAGTTCCACAAGCAAATTCACTGAGCTATATCTTCCCAGTTTAAAAAAAAGAAAAAATTGTTTGAATTTAGCTTCAGATCTTCTAATGGTCTTTTGTAGAGAAAAATAAGGAAACTTGGGGTGTATTTAATTTGTTAACCAGCACTACTCAAAAATACTGTGAAATATAGAGGACTGACCGAGTGGAAAATTTTGCCAGAAAGTATCTGAGAGTGTACAGTCAGAGTAATTTGACATCTGTAGTTTAGCATTTTTATGAGTCATTTATTAAGTGCATTAAAAATATGCCTTCCCTCTAATCTACCTTATTTGTGTCATTATCAGTTCTCTGTAATTCACTCGCTAGAAAGGGATCTAAATAAAACCAAACCAAAACACCAGAGTTCAACACCCCTGTGTTGATCAAGAAGCATGAGCAATGCACTTTCTGAAACAGCGCTGTCTGATTATGAGCATTGCCTTTGTGATTTACTTCCAAATTTATTTGTGCAAGACGCCACAATAAAAATCTCTGAAATCCAGGAGAAGTGAGATCCCAGTGTGGGACTTTTGCTCTGACCTCTTCAACATACCCAGAAACAACAACATGATTTTCTTAGAAATTAATTAGGATGAAAGGCAGAATGATTTCACAATCAAACAGGAAGTTAACCAAAGAGTTTTCAGCATACGAATGATGTAAACATCATTCAAGCATGAAAAAATAATATCAGTAAAAATATTAAATACTTCCTTTGGTTTCTACAGTAAGGCCATCTATAACTTTATACTTAGCATATCAATTATAAGTGGGGGAATTTAGCTTCTAGATATAAAATATATCTAAGTTGAACAAAACATTTACTTTGAGGACTTTTAAACTTTTTTCAGTTCTTCCTTTTTAATTGCAGATAGACAATATGAACATATTCCAAAAGGCTTTGTTCTACCAAAATAGACAAATTTGTCTTTTTTTTTTACTAGACAAAGGGGTCAATTACTGGAAAGGTATTTACTGTATCCAGGCTTGAAATGCATTATTATTAAGACTTTTCTGTATTAACTAGGTTATTGGGACCATAAGACTGAAAACTATTAATTCCACTAACAGTTAATTGTTTGCTTTTTATATCTCATTTGTTTCTTTTTGTTTCTAGGAAGATTTTGGTGCAAGAATGGCAACATAAAAAGTGTATGTGCAAAATCTTTGCAAAGTTTGTAAGAACTGTTTTGACAAAAATCCCTTACAAAAATTAGACTCTTTCACTACCTTTCCTATGAACTAAGCCTTCTTCCCAGTGTTTCGTCCAGCTTAGTTGTGGAAATAGAGAATTCTATTCATTTTCCTGGATAACTAAGTAAGATGAGGAAGCTGTTCAAAGAAGAAACTTTTTCAGAAGATCATTTTGAGCTGGACATTGAAAGACAGATCTATACTTTGTTACTGAAGAGAAGCGTGATTCTGCAGATGCATGAGCAGTTAGACTGAAATCACTCTTAGAAGAGTTGAAGTGCAGGAAAGAAATTAGTGAACCCTTAGAGCACAGTGTAGAGTTACTAAGTTTGGAAGAGTGGGCAGAAATAGCACTTTAGAAGAAATTATAAGACTGGCCTGTGTTTTTTCAGGAATTAATTCTTAAAAGAGAAGTTGTCTGTAGCAAAGTTTGGTAAACTAAAAAGCTATTCTAAAATGTTAACAATTCTTAGGCTAGGTATGTGGCAATAATAAATTTTTGTGTCTTGCTGTAGTGGTTTCCTTAGAGTAGCAGAATTTTATCCTGAAGTTACCAAGAAATCAAAACAGACATTTTTCCAAAACGGTTCTGTTTCCTGATGCAAATTGTCTACTCTACTTCTACTGTAGTAAGATATATAACAATAATTTATTTTCTTCAAAGCTTGCTTACCTGTTTTCTTTCCTATGTCACAAGGCTCTTTCTTACTGAACAGAACATTAATAGTTCCATTTATACAAAGGATTGGACACCATGTACATGGATAAAGATTTTAAAAATGGGTCCAGATTAATGTGTAATGCTTCTCTTTTCATTACCACACATGATTCAGAATGCATGATGCACTGGAGTAGGAAGCACAAAATCCATAAGCTAAAGTTGTTTTATTTTATCTTCTCAAGCCTTGCTGTTCATGATCAGTAGGCATAGACAAGGGCATGAATATTTTTTATTCAGTGCTGGCATGGCATCAAAATATGTCCAGAAAGATCCTGAGGCTGCCTGCACCTTTTCCTTAGCACCCTCTGAAGTTTTAGACATCACAGAAGAGTTATGGATTCATTGCCTTTTATTGCCAAGTATAGGCTTTAAAATATTGCCCTGACATATCATGGTATAAATTAATAAAGATACATTACTGCTCATAAGTACCAATTATGTTTTATATATTTTCTGCTAAAAAAGAAAACAGTATTCAGCCTGCCAAGATTTCTCATTAAAAGTTTAAAAAATTAGAAATACTTGTTACTAATTAGATAATTAGGCAGTAGATTAGAAACCTCTAAAGAGAAATGCACTTAAGCCTAGTAGCATGTTACAATATATCTGTTGGAATTAATTTCTGTGGTATCATTAGCATTATGTATTAACTTCACAGTTTTGATTAAAATGTGTAATCTGAGGTACCATTAAGTCTAACACTTTCCATCTCACTGGATTTTTCATGTGTCTAATTAGCACAAGGTTCATGTTCATGTTTTCAATATGAACACAGCATTAAAGAAGCATATCACTGATTATGCTAATATACCTGGTGGAACACCACAGAAATGGATTTTTTTTTCAATTTTCTAAAAGGTGAATGCAATTACAAATCTAGCAAAGCAAAAAATCTGTGATTTAGTACATTACAATAGTTTGGACACTTGTTTCAAATAAAAAGAATTTTGATAGGCACACAAAGAAGAAAACCCTGCTCTGATCCAAGAATTAAAATAGAAGTCTCTTTACATGTCATTTATGAATAATTGAAGAAGTTCAGTAATCCAATATTACTGAGTATTATTTATTAACATTTTTAGTAAGCGACAATAAAGTATGCAGATACTTAGAAGGACAATGTCAAATGAGAGGATACTTTTGTGGATTTTAAGAGGTGAAGACCCCCAAATTTGATAATACAAGACCTGAAAACTAGTATGAATAAAAACTTTGAACACAGTCTTTTATATTTTCTTCCTCCCTATCTTCTTATGTATGTCACATTTCTTTTAATCCCAGCTTTTCCTGATTCCTAGCCTTGAGAACCTTGTAATATCTTACAATTTATCTCCATCATTTTGCTTTCTCCTATCTTTCATTGCATTCAATTTTCTGTCTATCCACTTAAATGTATATCTGAATATGACTGATTCTACTGATTCCATCTGTTTTCTCTTCAAAAGTAGTAAATGAAGGTCATTTTTAACTGAACAGATTCATGACCATAAGGAAATAATAAAAAGAATTTACCTCCATTATTCACCTGTTATAGGCACATGATGGTTAGTTAAAAAATAGCATTTTTCCCTCTAAACCTTATGAAATTCAACTTATATAGTGAATTCGGTTTCCCCAGCAGTTGTTCACACAGCAACCATGTCCTTTTCAGGAGAAAATAAACTGTTTCCTGAGAGGAAACCTGAAAAATCAATTATAGTTTATGAGTTAAGCACCTAAATGTTTTCTTGATTCTTTTAGTTTGAATTGTGGAAGACAGCTTTTCTTAAACAGTTACTGATTTCAGAAGGAGATAAGTCTCCTACATTCAAGTTAGATGCCCAACAATCATGGTAGAAATGGCCACAAGGGCCATTTTCTAAGACAATAATGTTTCATATTTTATGTTCATAATTAGAGAAGCTTGAAAAATTAACTAATTCCCCTTTCCCAACAAAAGGAGACATAATAAAATTATAAAAAGCTGGAAGCTAGAAACATCTTGGGATGGGATTAATCTATCTGGGAGGGACAGTTTGAAAGCAGCATTTGGAACCGATCTCCAGAGGGATGAAGGATAAACTAATGAGCACTAAATTTTCATAAATTTGTCAATATGGCCACTGTAGTCAATGAGTGTCCATGTATTTTACATTTAATTAAGTGCTCATGAAAATAGACAATAGGAAAATATCCTAGATTTAGTGTTTCTCTGCTATCTAGGATGTAAAGAAAATGAGCTGAGCCTTATGAAAGAAAACAAGCTGTTAGAGCTTGTGTAGTTAGAAATTCCCATTGTTCAACAGCAGGTCCTATTTCTGGGACAGGAGCTTCAAACCATGGAGAGACAGGATGTTTGTTTTCTTTATGTTTTACGTACGCATTGTTTGCTTCCTTGCCCTTAGGAACCCATCTGTCTCAACAGCTATTGTTTGTCTAGATTTAGAACTCCCTCCCTAGCCTGAAAATATGATATGAGAAAGTGACATTCTGAAGGGAATGTCAGTGGGGTTGTTTCCATTTTTTTTACTTATATTGTATTAGGGCAGTTTGCTGTCCTGAAATACTCATATATTTGGGACACTTCTGTTTATTCTTAAAGGGACACTGAAGATGCTCAGCGCTCTTTAGGACACACTAGTGGTATAAATTGCATACTAAATGCAATTAGTATATAAATTTAAATTATAAATGCATTCTGGTTTTTATGACATTGACTGAATCTGTTCCAGTTCTTCTTGGCAACTGCCTGGATTATATTGTTTAAATGTGGTTTTCTTCCTATCCGTGTATCAAAACCTTGTTCATCCTGGCCCTCGTTTGTGCCTCTTTGTGCCACAGCACCTCTTTCATCATTGCACTTACAAAAAAAGATTAAACTATTCCAGGAAGTGGGAGAGTAATGCAATTGAATGGATATTTAGGAGGCCTGGATGTGCATGAATTGGCCCTCAGTAAATAGTTTGGCCCTATGCCTTTAGTCTTTAAAGCAAATTAAATCCTGAATGGCATTTCTCCAGGAAACATGCTTGATGGACTCCAAATCCAAAATATTAAACATAGGCTGAATCTCTGAAGTAATTTTTTTCTTCATAAATAATTTTAGGAGGTAAAACAATTCTTTTCAATAGACAACTAAGGTTGCAGTGCTCTCCTAGCCCAGAAATCTAAAATGCTGGACTGAAGCTAACTAAAAATTGATGATACAGAACTGTAAGGAATTAGTTACTTGTTCACCACTGGCTGGTGACCCTATTAGGCTTCTGTAGTTGAAAAACAAACAATTAGAATATACAGAAATATGTTTTTTAATTGAATTCATACCTTAAAGTCATCTTAAAACTTACCACAGGATTTCTCAACACATATGGGTTTAAGTGCTCTAAATAACTTTTTAGAGAAGCAAGAGTCAAGAGCTTTTATGCAAGATACCTGCTGTAAGAGACCTGCCCTAAAATAATTTTGTCTTAGAGTTGAAATTACTTGCAAAAGGGCTCAAATATTCTATGTCTTTTATGAACTTGAGTGGTGAACAAACCCTGTTATTATTTGAGTTTTCTCTATTGAATGTGTGACCTTTTAAATATGACAGAGTTGGGTGGCCCACACCTTAGCTGGAGCCATTTTCAGGAAATTTGTGTAAGATTTTTACTCTGTAATAATTCTGAGTGTTTATATAGGTATAACTCATAGGCAGGAGCTCTGGACCAGAAAAAAAATTGTAAGTAACTGAGGACATATTAAATATCAGAAAATAATTTGACAGCTAATTTCATTTAGTCAGTACATTTGAAAACCATTGAATAAAGGTTAAATTAACATATAATTTCTTAGACAAGCAAAGTAGTACTTAGAGCACTGACTAGTTTGTAAGTGTAGCTTTTTTTTTTCTGAAACCAAAATACTAAGATTCGAATACAGAAATAGAATACCAAATATATTTTAAAGTTTATAAATCCAGCACCTCAAAAGAAGCAATGAAATTTATTTTGCTTTCTTTTTTTATTTTCTCTAAAACATTTTTCATATAAATGTAATTCACAAGAGCAAGCAAAGACTTCTCTTACCTGTTAAAACACTATAGTCTTACACACAATGTACAAGCAAAATTATGATTTGTTTTTTCTGTCACGTAAAACTGAGGTGACTGCTTTGGTTAGATTTGGGATACTCATTAGAAATCTCTTCCTTATCCCACTGCTGTAGTGGAATGGAAGTGTAGCTGAACAATGAAATAGTTATTCACCCCTGAACTAAGAGTAGAGTGTTGCCAAAAGATGACAGAATCAAAAACTTGGAGACGGGGGAAATGGAGAACATGAAACACTCTTTTTGTGGCACTCACCAATTATATCAGGTCAATATGAAGGTATCTGCACCCTGAATGAAGGTGCTTATTAAAGGAGTAAGTATAAGGTGAGGGCCTGCTCCTCTAATGGTACCTGGTCAAAGGAACCACAAAACAAGAGCATACAGAGAGAAACCTGACCAATATAATGTGAATGGTGAAGACAGCAAACCTGATCAGTCACACAAACTGGGAAGGATATGTAGGTTGTGAAGGTGTTTATTTCTTTCAGTTTGGAGGATAAGGAAAGGGAGGGAGACAAAACATGGAGAGACATAAACCCTGGCCAATTAGCGTTAACAAAAAATAATCAGGGACAAACCTGGTCAGTCATTCTAATTGACAGACTATCAAGAAGCAGCAGACAAACCAGGGACTTGCAAAGAGGCTAAGCCACCAGCCATCATGCGTGAAAAGTTGTGGCAGAAAAGGGGAAGCATAACCCTTGTTCTTAGAAGTGGAAAAATGAAGGCCTGAGGAACAGGCCAGTCAGTCTCAACTCTGTGACCAGCAAGATCTGGAACAGATTCTCCAGGAAACCGTGCTAAAATGCATGAAAAATTAGGAGGTGATTTGGAACAGCTAACTCTAAGTACAAATCAGTACTTTAAAGTGGCCTATGAGAAAGCTGGGGAGGGACTTTTTACAAGGACATCTAGTGACAGGACAAGATGTAGTGGCTTTAGGCTGAAAGAGGGTAGATTTAGATTAGATTTTAGGAAAAAATTCTTTTCCGTGAGGGTAACTGGATACTGGAATGGGTTGCCCAGAGAGGTAGTGCGCGCCCCATCCCTGGAAGTATTCAAGGCCAGTTTGAAGGGGACTTTGAGCAACTTGGTCTCATGGGAAGAATTCTTGCTCATGGTGTGGAGGTTGGAATTAGATTATCTTTAAATGTCCCTTCCAGTGCAGAACATTCTATGATTCTATGCATCCTATGATTTTATGACTGAAACAAATAACATAACTGGGGCTGCTTTTTTCATCGTTTGTTCATCTTGTTACCATTGTTACAGAAAAACAGTGTGAATTTACCCATTATGCAGGTTCTTGGGTTGGTATTCTGCTTTTTACTTTAATTCCTGAAAAAAAGAACATCTGGAGAGTTACAGACCCAGATGTCTCATCTCAGTGCTAGAACAAAAATTAATTTAGAGTTTTATTAAAGTGAGGGGCCATACTATCTGACTCAGTGCAGAGGTACAAATTCATACATGTGAAAATTTATGCCTTTTTAACCCATAAGAGGTTACTAAAAAATTAATAAGCAATAGATTTATATCACCCTAATTGATGTAATTTATGTCTCTTTTTCTGACAATGTGGTACATAAAAGGTCATTACAATTAAGGAATAGCTAGAAGATAAAAGGCTAAGTCTTGTCACAGATTTTTAAACTGGTTAGTCAGTAAGAAAGGAATCACAAGGACTGTTCCCAGAGCTATCAGGTACAATATCTGATCAGGCAATAAACTACGGATTTATATTTACACATTCTTTAAAGTTAGTAAGTGTTCTTATTCATATTTCACAATCAGGAAACTGAAATAGAGTGCTATGTCAAATTCAGCTCTTGATAGCTATGAAAAGTGAGACAAGTCATGCTTTTACAGTGTTTTCTGTCTCTGACAACAGAGGTCGAGTTGAGACAGCAAAAATTTGTGGAAATTATCTCACCTTAAGACTAGTTTAATAACGAAAAGGGAAATATGCATATTTTCTCTCATTGTGCTATGAAAGTAATTAAATAAAATAATTTTTTTTTTAACCAAGACTACAAAAAAGCTGAAATATTTAAGAAGCAATCTGAAAACTTCAGCACATTTGAACAATGGTGTGATGTTAATACCTGTTTTATTTTATTTGAAAGTATGGTCTTCCCTAAAAAAAAAAAAAAAAAAAAGGCCAGAAATATTTTTGGCGATTAGAAGTCAATAACAAAATATCTGATTTAGATTCAAAACTCAGCACGTCTCGTCAGAGTTAGAATATCACACAACATGAGCCATACAATCTAAGCTGCACCTGCCAGCTTAGAAATTTGCTGTGTCCAATATGCCTTTGGAGTAAAACCTATGGGATTCATTTTGTTTATATTTTAATTTCTCTATTTCTTGGTAATTTCCAATAATATTTCTGCCACCTAATCTTTATTTGGCAAATAATTATAATTTTTATTGGTGCAAAGCTCTTGCCTTCAAGCTTACATCTGGCCATATCAGGTCATGCTGGAGCCTTTGCTGATTTGAAATGGTCCTAAAAAGCACTTTGCAGATGAAGAGGAAAGGCTCAGCTGCTAGCACTTTAGTTATACAACCTTCATCAGATCTAGTATTTGAAAAATACACAGTTATTATTTTCTTCTTTTTCATTTTTTTTCTGATGGACTCTGCTATTATCCAGAAATGCTACTAGGATTTTCTGTAGTGGTATATCTACTGTCAGCTCATGATCTGTCATGATCTGTTTACAGATTTTATAGGGGATAATAAATTGGCTTCCAAAAGTTTTTTCACTACAATAGTTACTCACCTGTTGATCCTAGATATCTTTAAAAGTTTATTGCCAAACATTCATCTGTAAATAAAAAAGTCTTTGATTAGCTCTCTCAAACATAAATCCATCAATTCTTCATGATACCAATAAAGAAAGATGCCATAATGCATTTCTGAAACCAGTGCTCTTCTGTGCTGTGATTTTTCTGATTGTGATTTTATTTCAGCTGGCTGTATCCTAAAAGTAGGCTAGCATAGATAACTAATGCCTCCTTCATCCCTTGTGCTGAGTTATTTGAATTGCATGGATAAAATAGGTCTGAATACTTTAGTATTTGAAAACAGTTCACACAAATGTATTTTGTCTGCTACAAAAAAGGGCTGTGGTTACCCTTGACATTTACTGCTTGATTTTACAGCCAGGGAACTTGTGGAGGGTACTACTCATTAAGACACCTGTTACAGAGCACAAAGCAAATAAAAATTATTCACAGTAAATGAGAAAGGTTACGCTGGAAAATTCCACTGTATAAGAATATTAAATATGTATCTCTATAGTCATGATATTAGAGCAAGATGGGAAGGTCAGCTATTCTGTTGTTTCTGGTCCTGAATTTACTATGTAGTTCTTCATATAGTGCATGTTTGTTTGGTTCATATGTGGTTTATAGTCCTGGGGTCTCCAGTAGAATCCTGTGCCCTTTTTGTTATTGCCCCATAACATTACTTACCCTGCATCCCAGGGCTCCATTCCCAAAGCCCTTTCTGTCATACCAGACCTATTTGCATCCAAACTACATTTTTAAGTCAACGGTGAATATTTCTGTCCACATAAGCCATCAGTACATTACTATTACTATAAACATTGGGGTTATGCCACAAAATTTTACAAAGCTGAGCAAAGTGAAATTAATGAGGTAATAAGTACTTGGTCATTAGAAAATTGTCATTACACTTAAACAAGCTAAAAAAATGCTCCAGGCAGGCCAAGGGGAGCTCCAATGCAACCTGATGAGCCTTGGCCCACTTGGTGCAAAGCCTTTGGCTTGTAATTAGCAACAGCAGTGCTGTATCTGTGGAGCTAAAAGGCTCCAGGGCAAGACGACATCATCTGGCTCACTCCCTCTCTACTCTAGGACGAGCTTGTTGGCTATGTCCAGACACACAACACTTGTTTCTGAGCCTAATCCTGGTGCTCAGTGGTAACGTGCTCGAAGAACACATTGCCATTGTGTTTGAGTGTGACTTTCAGCTCAAAGTATTCAAAATACTTTGAGACCTTTATGTGGAGGCCCAACAGAGACATCACTTCTTTAGTTCAAAATTCAGCATGAATGCTGTTCTGTGCCATGGGGTGTGGCCTTACCATGAGGAAGAACACTTTGAAGACCTACCTGAGCAAAGCCTAAGTATTGGTGGACAGAAAAGTATGAAGGGAATCCATTTTCCTCCCTCTTGAGCGCAACCATGGACTCCCCATTAATGTATTAATGCTTTATTCTTAAAAAAGTTATTTTGGGAAGGGGTGGTTAGCTAAGAAATCAGGAAGAAAATTAATGTTCAATCAGTGTCGATGATAAGGGGATGAATGCTCAAGCTTGTTTGACTGTGTAGATGTATCCATAAGTCTCAATGTAAATCCATGTATTTTGATTAGAACTCTGAAGTTTTGAAACTGTCTGAGACATATACTCAACACTTTGCTGCTCTTTCCATCATTTAACATTTTTGTCGGACAAGCAGTGCCACATATTTTATATATTTAGAGTATCAAATGTGACAGTGTTATTAAAATTACCCATACATTCCTATCTAGAGGTCCATAAATAATTTCAATTATTGATTTTAATGGCATACCTTCTCCATTTCCATTAATTATTCAATAATATTCTTGGATTTCCTGCTGATACCAGCTGAATGAATGAAGATATTTCCTGTAACATTGCAAAATAATCTGGAAGACAGAAAAAAGTGTGTATACTTTTTTTTTTCCATTTTAATGTTAATACATTCTATTATAGGAACTGATAGAACGCTATCAAATGTGTAACTGTAGATGCATTGTCTTTTATTATTTTATTAAATTTAATAGTGATAAGACAATCTGCTTTAAAGGAATGACATTGGTTAGCACTCTGAAAAAAAGGTCATTCATTCAAAATTGCTTGATTAAGAACATTTGGAAGAGCACAGAAGTTCAGAGATTAAAAAATAAAATTAAATGCAGGAGTGTCCTGAGATGTATATCTTGAAGAATTTGAAAGACAAAAACTTCTTAGCAGTTAAAGACAATTGCACTGCAGAAAATGCTAAGGTAAATCCCCCCCCAAAAACCAATCTAAGGAAACACTAAGAACTGGGTTACCTTTTGCAGTACCCTAATTCTTCAATCACTCAGATTTAATCACTTTTGCCATCTCTCCCACATCTTTTGTAGATATGTAATTATGCATTTTCCACCCAGAGCAGGAAAGGATGTCCAGGTCTAGATGTGCAAGAGAGCTCTCAGGTAGGGCGCAATAGGCACTATGAGACTCTAGGAAAGAATACATCCCCTCACCTGCTTCTAACAAGGGAGGTAGCTAAAAAGTACACTAGCATGTGTAAGTAAAAGCAAGATCATTAATCTGTCACCTGCTCGAAAGCCAGCAAAAATCTGAAGTTTTTAAAACTAAGAAAGGGGAACTGAGGAGTTTGGGAATAGAGTTGACAGAATCATTTTAATTGGTATGCCTTAAAACTAACATTTCTGAAGTACAGGCAGAATAGCTGTCTAACATCATAGTTCAGCATTAAATCAAACTATTCACAAATCCCTAATGACACTTGTCATTTTTGTAGTGTGGCCAGTTAGTTATTTTCACAAAGAATGTCAATCTGCACAGGAAACCCAATTTCCTTATTGAAGAAATCAAAGATCAAAACTTTCTGGCTTATCTTAAACAGGAATTTTGGTTAGATTAAAAAAAATGGTTTGGCACATAAGGTTATCATCAAACCATCTTCCAGAAAATTATTTCAGGAGTTGATTTTACTCTTTATTGAATCAAATAATATGTACAAACTGGCTGCTTTTCTGTACTCTACTACAAATATTGTTGCCAAAATGATTTTTGCTACATATATTTGTAGCTCTGTATACTATTGTTGTGCAGTTATATAGTTCCTAGCTAACTCCAGTATTTTTCCTACTCTGATAGACAGAAAGAAAAAACACATACCAAAAGGCTCCTATCCTATCTTGATGCTTCTGAGAACTCACGTTAAAACAGCTTCTCAAGACACCTTCTCATAAAGTACAACCATTATAGCAAGTAGCAAGAAAGGGGGTTCTAGAAAAAGACCAAGGAAGGGAGGAATTGCTGTTTTACTAGCGCTTCTAATTGAAAATTCTTGTAAATTATGCTAATTTGCTAAACTTATAAAATTGTTTTTGTCCTATGTGGGGTGGGCATTTTTCCATATCTGCCTTTGCAGGCCTCCAGTTGAAGACCAGGTTTTATACTAATATTGTCTTGAAAGTATGTTGTTTTGTTTCTAGACCTTTAAGGTATCAATATGGTTGTTATTTTCATGAAGTCAAATTAAAACACAATTCATTTGTTAAATTTCTTTGTTAAATCTCAGAAAACAAGATTACATTTTAAGTCTGGAATGCATTCTTTTCAATAAACTTTACAGTATGCTTTTTGGTATAATTATTTATCATATACACCATATAGAACACAACCGCTATCAATCTTTCCTGTAATACTTTAGCACATTTACCCAAAAGTCATGCCCAAAATAGTAAGGCTAATATTAGGATACAGGAAATTAATTTGCATAAAATCTAACAGTGCAAGAAGCACACTGTATTATCCTAACTAACAGAGATCTTATTGATTTACTCTTTTGGTAATATATTTTTAAGATTTTAATTTTGACAGTCCTTTCTCTCATATATTTCTTATGAAGTAGTGAGTTTGCCAGGTACACTGCAGTGATGAATGATCTTACAAATATACTTCTCCACAGAGCTGGTGATATATACAAGTGAAATATTTTTTTCAGTAATCTCACAAGATTTCTTTTCCTGCTATAGGTTGTTATTTAAAACATTGTGGCTTCTAGTGACTTTTATTGCAATGCAGTACAGGCAGCTGTATGTGAGGATATTTAAGTAATGAACATCATGATCATCTTTCACTGAAAGAAAGGATGCTATCAGGAAGCTGACTCTGACCATCATTAGACTGAATTAAGTTTTCATTTAGTGTGAAGAAAGAAAATGTCCTTAATCCACTAATTCAGCATAAACATCTCTATTAACTAATCCTCTCAAACTGTAGCAAATGCCATGCTACTTCATAACATCATGCAATCCATGTTCAGGATAATATTTCTGATTTGGAGAAAGCTTTAGCATCTATCTATACCATTCACTGAAGTGTCTTGCAATGCTTTTGGTACTAAAACATACTTGGGTTTTTTGGTTGTTGGGGTTTGGGAGGGACAGTTGTTGGTGAGTATTTTTGAGGTTCTAGATGCTCCCCTCCCTCCCTATGACTTTGCAAAATTGTGCTTGCTTTATCTAAATCCTATATCATTGTTTTTCATGTGATCATGGCAAATTCTAAACACTAAGCAATCTGAACTAGTTTATATATACACAAAAACATTTGGAAGTCATTACACTTCTCAGTATTTCCACAGCTCTGTAAATGGCATTATTTACTATATTGCTTTTCATTATGAATGCATTGAAATGATTCACAGTTTGTTATCTTATGGTCAGCTAAGGTAGTATTCTACGAAAAATTTAGATAATATGTGATGAGAGCAACAGTATTTATATAAATGCAGTTGGTGCTTGTGCTGCTGCTCCGAGTCACTGCTGTGCTGCTGGGGGCAAGAAATGGTCCTGCTGAGCATGGCATAGATGTGACCCCACGTGAGGTGACCCCCAAAGCCCCTCCTTTTCTTGAACCAGAGTGAAACCTTCCAGATTGTTTTCCGGGGTTGCCAAGTCTTAAAGAGACACTACAACAGGTTGCAGATGATGTACAAAAAATATGGAATATAATACACACCTTTTTTGGGTCACCTAGGTCTCATAGGACAATGGACAGATATGTCTTGGGGTGCATCGGGTGCAGCATCACAAGCTGGACAAAGAGGTGACTGTGCTGATCTACTCGGCTCTGGTGTGGCCTGATCTACTTAGCTCTGGTGTGGCCTCACCTCAAGTCCTGCGTGCAGTTTTGGGCACCACAATACAAGAAGCACATCAAAGTATTAGAGCATGCCCAGAGGAAAATGATCAAGTTGTTGGAAGTCCTCAAGGGAAAGAATTATAAGGAGCAAGTAATGTCACTTGTCTTGTTCAGCTTTGGGAAGAGAAGGCTGAGAGCTGACCTCATCACAGACTACAGTTTCCTGAAGGAGGGCAGTGGAGAATAATGTGCTGATCTACTTTCTTTGGTCATTGGTGATAGGACACAAAAAAATGGAATGAAGCTGCCTCAGAGGAAGTTCAGACCTGACATTAAGAAAAGATTCCTTCCTAAAAGGGTGGTCATCATTACAATAGGCTTCCTAGGGAAGAGGTTTGTCATGGTAAAGAGAATGTCAGAGTCCAAGAAGCATATCGACAATTCCTTTAATCATTAGATTTTTTTTTTAGATAGTCCTGTGATAAGCTGGGAGCTAGGCTAGAAGACCCTTAATAGTCCTTCCAACTTAAGATCTTCATATGGTTTTATGAAACTTATCAGAAACTAAAGACCATTTTCATCAAATATTCTTCATACACTTGGTCTGGAGACAGTTTAATAGTTTGTGTGCAGACCAATCCATGGTGAAAGAAACAAAGATCTGCGCTGAACAAATTTAATTTATTATCAGAGACTCATCTGATTTCACTTAGCTTGTCTATTACAGATATTCTAGCCAAGACAATTCTATCCAAACAGAGAATACTATAATAATTAAAGTCTTCTCAGCTAATTTTAGTCAGCCAAAATTCAGTCATATAGGATAGGATTCCTTTGCCTAAAGATAAACATCTACTGCAAATTGAGATGCCCTACCGTGTCCTGTGTGGTCTTCCACTGTCATGTCAAAAGGATGGAGTTCTTCTCTCTGTTTTGTGTCTCATATGTCTTATGTGGTTGTCTCAGACATTGTAGAGCTTCTAAGGGGTAGTAAGTTTAGGCAAGTAAATTACAGACTTACAGTAACTGAGTATCTTCATAGAATCCAAAGACTCAAGTAGACTCAATTCATTGTTCACAGGTAGGAGCCTTGCCCCATGTGAAATGTCCTAACTAATCAAAGCTTTTGAAAAGGACTGAAATAACTGCCAGAGCACATCCAAGAGACCTCTTCACACAGTAGATATATAAACTTGAGCAACTGAATGGAACACTGGATTTCCTAAGGACTGGAAATCCAGTGACTAAATGAGAATCAAAATGCTGAATATGCATGTAGATATCTAAAATTAGGAGAAAGTTGAGTCCTACTATATTCTGAGCCAGCTGTTTGGGTTGCCTGTATAATCAATGGAAACATTCTGGCATCTGGCATGGCACCTCTCTTAGGGATTCACCTCTTTCAGCAATTGTTTGGAAGTGCATCTGCCTACTGACTAGAATATGGAAGTAGAAATCTAGCTAAGATTAATGAGCTGAGAGATTTAATCCCACTTCAAGTGCCTAAGGAAGTGTGAGCTTTTCAAAATCTAGGGTTTAATTACTTAAACACAGGGCCCAATTGTATTTGCCATGCCCTATGGACGTACAGATAATGCACAAGACCTAATGGAATATTTCTGAATGGGCAGGTGGTAATCAAGATAACCCTAGGTTATCTTAAATTTCATTAGATGCCAATATTAAGGCATGTGAAATGATTTTCTACAGTTAATTTAAAATCAGATGTCCTCACGAAACTTGGAAGATATGGCATAGATATAACTAAATAGTCCTTTCTTATTTTAACAAGTTTCAGGGCATGTCACACCAAAAATATTTTTCCTTTTGCATTTAACTAGTTATTCTGATTAATACTCTTGGACCCTACTTGATTATCTTTCAACTTTCAGCTTATGAGTGTTTGGTCTCATAATGAATTGGAATATTTATCATCCTTTTAAAAAATAGTCATTTTTTGTAGTATAGTTTGGGAAGGACTTATGTACAAAATACAATTGACAGTCTAGGTAATTACTTTTTATGTGCTTTAAATAAACCAAAATTATTTTCATTTTTCAATTTGATTGAATCCTATTTATTAATTCGTAACAGAAAATTCTTTTGTGATTAGTTATAGCCTTTCCCATTATCCTCTTCATATTGCCTCCCTTCCTCCCTCCTCATGTTCCTTCCCTTCCTCCCTCCCTTCTTTCCCCTTCCCTCCTTCCCTCTCTTCCTCCCTCCCTTCTTCAAAGAGCTGTCCTTAAAAGTTCTAGTGACATAAGAACAGAGCTGTGACTCCTTTGCCACTTTTCCTTTCTATTTGAAATAAAAGCAAGTGGTCTTTTTTCCTTTTTTACTTTTTTTTTTTTTTTTGTTAACTTAGAGAAAATAATCATTGCAGAATGTCCCTTCATCTAACATGGGGGCATGTATAATACCAAAAACAGCTAATAAAGGATGTCAAGGCAACAGGAATAAAAGCAATAGAAAAATCAATTGAGATTGCTTCTGCATCTTCACAGAGAACCCACAGGACAGAACGTTCTTTTAAAAAAAGCTTGGAGAAGTTAACTTTCAGGTTTATTTAAAAAGCCTTAAGAATCCTTTCTATAAAAGTTTTAATGCTATTCTATTTATAGCAGGAAAATAAGTATTATATTATATTATATTAATTATATTAATTATAATAATATAATTCTATTACATTACATTACATTATGTTATGTTATGTTATATTTATTATATTCTTCACTATGCATTAATTTCACTATACAAATTCTTGTATATCTATATTCTGGTCACACATACACACATGCAAATCAACAGTGAACATGTAAATGCTTCCATTATGGCTTTTTTTCTGTACTCTACTCTGTAAACAGTTCAAAAGTAGAACCTTACCACATGCTTTATTCTCACAGTGGTTCTTTCTAAATACCCGTCTGAAATGTTTTGAAGTGTATATAACCAGAAACTATCTGTCTGTCTGTCTATCTATCTATCTATCTATCTATCTACTTAATCTATCTAGAAATACATGCAAGATAAGTGGGAATATTCTATTACTGCTTTGTTCTTTGAATATAATGATCTTATTTACTTCTACATATTTCCTTCTCTCTTAATTATGAATTGCTGATGTCAATTGAAGAGCCACAAGAACAGCTGACATGAAGATTGAATACGGAAATAGATTTCCAAATTATGCAAATTCAAGATTCAGAATATGATATTGCATAATAGCAGCCCATGAGTGGTCATTCTTAAGACAATTCAGCCTTTTAAATTAGTCACTCATTTCAGGCTAATGCAGTGATAAGAAGCTTTTTCCATTTACTATTGATATTGTGATCACTTTTAAAGAACTTGGAAATACAAGCTTACTTTTTAAATGTTGGCATGGGGATATAGCATAGCTAGTGATGTCTCTAAGACTGCTGGTATAATGTAGCAATTATTGAAACTTCTTAAGGCTTTGGAATAGTCCAGCTGTGTTCTGTATTTTTATTTTTGCTCTCTCAGCAAAGCATCAAAATAACATTATTTGTAGTTTCTATGCTACAGAGTAGTCATTTGCTAGAACAGATAATGGCTCATATCATTTTTTAGCTAATTTTTCTGGTGAAAGTGCTATAGCAGAAGCACTATCGCAAAAATTTGCATAGGTTTTTCTGTCCTCCTAGAACAGGAAAAGAATGATTCCTATGCATGAAATTTCGGAAGGGCTAATTTATAAAATTTACTAATAACGAAATATACAAGTTCTCTTTTCCAGTCATCAGGCCAAAGAAGAGAACTGCGCAGCACAGTGAGGCATAAACACTTTGAATAAGCTCTCTTTTGGCTGTTTTTCAAACTGGCAACTGCCTAAAAACTGGAAACATGTTCTACATTTGACTCATTCATCACACAAGAATGAATTCTTGTAAAATTGTACCTAATAGACAAGAATACCACAGCTCACCGTCAGAAGCCTGCTACAAATGAGTAACAGGCTTTTTAAGCAATCTCAAACGCTCACTCAGAATGGTTCTTCACAGAATTCACACTGGTTTTAGGCATTTCTGTAGGAGGCCATATTGAGAAAAAATAATATTTTTATAATTTGTAACAAAACAACTACTACAAAGCACTTGTTTTTGAAATTCCTTTCCTACATTAGATTACATAAAGATGAACACTTCCTAGACCTTTAAGAATTTTCTAGGAGGCTCCAGATAATACTGACCTCACACAGAGGCTAACTCTAATTGATTATTTCTTGCAGGTAGGAGACACATAATTTTCTAAATCTCGAATAACTTTTATCAAGAAAAAGGAGTCAAAAGCTCTGTAAATCTATAATTCCTTCATCTATTAGTGGGCAGACCCACCACTTCTTTTTTCAAAAAGGCAACTACAGAAATCCAAAGTCCATGATTACATCTTAGTTATTGGCATGGAACATCTATATTACCATTAAGATTTTGGGAATTCATAGTTCCCTTCTCTCTCTTTTTTTTTTTTTTTCGTGTTTGTGCAGAGAAAAGTTTATCCATGCGGTTCAGACTTTTATTCAATAAAGATTTTGCCTGTGCTAGCTTCCACTTTTTGTAGACAATGACAGAATAAGAAATCACATGTTGCAGTGCACAAATGATGAGCTTGAGCTTTGCCACAAGCTGATAAGAAGTCATGAAATTATAAATTAACAAATTCAGATGATCACAGCCAAAAAACTCTACTTCTAAGGTTGAGCATATACCAATTTCTCACGCAAACAAATCCTCACTTTGTGAAGAAAGCAAGTATTGTAAGGTGTTTACTGTCAAGACAGGTCAATCAAGGCACAATTAGCTCTAATTAGCAACCCAACAGGCTATTAAAATTGTTTACCTTCTGTTGAGATAAGCACAAATAGGTACATATTTTTTCCCCTTGTGAAAACATCAAAGAAAAGAATTTCCTATCTGAACCATGAAACCAATTATAAATGAGGACAAGCACAGCAGTGACATCAACAGAATTTAGAAACCATTTGTATTGCTAATTGCAGCATTTGAGCTAGCTGAGGGCATATATAATGTTCTTCCTATGAGGCTCAAAATAAAGGGTCCCAAATAACTGGGACTTTTAAATAAAAAATCTCACAAGAACAGAGGAATTGAATGACAACTCTCAGGCTTTCTTACAAGTTCTACAGTTATTTCAATTCTTATCTCAATGTCTGCATAAAGAGGTAGAATGGTAATAATTTTTTGCTCCAATTCAAGTACATAAATTAATAGCTTTGTTTTCAAAATAATAGATCAATGGCTAGATCTTGTTCATTTTTTAAAAGCTAACATACAATAGAAAATTCAAATTGGAAATGAAAGGCTGAGAGAAAGCCATAGTTTTCTCATCTCAATTTTTTGAAATTATATTGTCTATAGAGAGGAAAGCAAGTTTCATGAGAAGCAATGTACAACTTTTTTTACAAGTTAAAAGCCTACATGCCACTTTGCACTAAAATTGAATTTACAGAGAAAAAAAAGTTTACTAAATGAGGAAGAAAGTGTTGCACTAAATCCTGCCTTAGGTGAAGATAATATCCTGCTCTGATTGACCTTTTTCAGCTAAGGACCAACAAGAATGTAGTTTGGAACAAGGTTTTTTTTCCAAAATGGAAGCAGCATGCCATATACTTTTTTTTTTTTTCCTGGTTTATCTGGTCTGCTAAATGTGCTTAGGTGCTACTGGCAAAAAAATTATTTAAGCAGTGATTTTAAACATACCCATGAAACCACTTAAACTATACTTAAACAGTATACCACACGAATAGCACTCCTCTGGATGCATTTAATGTATTATTAATGTATTGAATATGTCCAGAGCAGGACAAGAAAACTGGTGAAAGAGCAGGAGGACAGGTCCAGTGTGGAGCATCTGTGAACTCTGGCTTTGTCTAGTTTGGAGAAAAAGACACTGAGTGGCAGAAGTGGAATTGCAGGTGTTGATGTCCTCATGGAATCCAGTGATAAGAAATCTAGGAACGGCTCAAAGCTGCACCAGGGGAGGTTCAGACTAAATATTAAAATATTAAAAGCATTCCTTTACCAAGAGGATGGTCAAACTCTGCAACAGGCTGCCTAAAGGGGTGGTAGATGCTCCAAACCTGTCATTGTTTGAGAGGCATTTGGACAATGCCCTTATTAATATGCTCTAAATTTTGGTTACCTCTGAAGTGTTCAGTAGCTGGACAAGATGACCATTATAGGTTCCTTTCAACTGAAATACTCCTATTCTGTTCTATTCTATTCTATTCTATTCTATTGAAATCCATTCAATTTTAATATTTTTTCAGGTAAGTGTAGAATCACCTACTCTGTATTTCTGATAATAGATTAGATTAACCAGAAAGTTTATTATTGTTTAGAATTATTTTAATTCAAATAAATGCAATGAAAACTGTTAGCAGCCCATTAGAGCTGCAATGGGAAACTCTAATTTTAATGAAGTTCATATTTTCACTTTCAATATTCAAATAATGCAAAGGCATATCTTTCATTACACATTGCTCTTGAAGAATGTAAACTGTGAATGTCATAACTTTTTATGATAACTCTAGTTATCATAGAAAGTTATTTATTTAATTTTTTAGCTATTATTATTATTATTTGAGAAATAGATATGCCTAAAAAAATTAGCCAATATTTAGATCATCCCACTAAGCAAGGAGAAAACAGTATTGAAGCCACTACATTTTATCCTTTGTATAACAATATCTTGGCTGCTTAGCACTTGCTAACAGAATTGTTAGGATTCATCTAACATGATGTATGGCTGATTAATATTTTTTAATTAAAATAATACAATCCAAAGGATTCTAATCCCCTATACCCCTGACATAAATGAGATTACCCACACCTTTGCCAATACTGGATTAACCTGCCTCTCTAAATGTATGCCCAGCAGAAGAGAGCAATCACGTTAATGTATTTCATCCAGCCTCTCTAAAGCTGCACAGGAAAAGATGGGGCTTATAATGAGACAATGAGATTTACAGATATGCACTTTAGCAGAGTGGTAAAAGGAGGTGGTAAAAACAACAGCAGAAAAGAAATCCTGAGTCCAGTATTTCTAAATCAAGTAGCCTGACAGGTGATTACATGGAGGAAACTGTGGATCAGGAATTTCTGGTTATCACAACTCAGGCAATATGGTACAAGGAAAAGAAAACAGCCTAGACAGAACAGTTTAGGCTTTTGAAGATGAATTCCTAATCCATTAATTCTGCACAGAAGCTCATGGGAAGTTAATGAAACTCAAAGGCATCCACTGCTGGCATAAAAGTGCAAATCCTGCTGTTTAGACTGCTGACTGAAGTGGAATGCAACACTGTTATTTTCATCTATCTGTAGGTTTTGTGTTGTTGAAAATTAAAAAGCTCAGAGTAGATCTGACCCCAAATAATTTTATTTCAAAGTCATCATCAAACACTATGTTTAGCTTACTTTCTTCTGAAGTCAGATTTTTGAGGTATGAACAGTAAGAACATGAAATAAATTTCTCCTTCTCTCAAGAAAAAAATAATAGTTCTGGAAGGAATTTACTCTATGTTTTATTTAATACGTGATCTGGAACTGTTTCTGTAAAATGCAGCGTGTTTCATATAACCAGATTGAATTGCACAGAATCTCTTCCTGCCTTGTATCAAAGCCCTATATTTAAAGATGCTGTAAAAAGAACTTGCTGAACATGGTCAACATTTCTGTAATAGAAGTAGGAAAGTTATCATTATTCTCCTTCTGTGATTCTGACAGAAATAAAGCACCATGGCTATTTAAATCTATGGTTATTGTCATGGTCAAATGATGGTCAAGTTTCACAGGTATTGAATCTTTCCTTAATTCTGAGTTATGCAAGTTAAAATCGGTCTAAATAAAGTCTGTATAATCACCACAAATGCAGTAATAAAGGCTTTTTTTTTTTTGAGATTCTCCTTATTTCAGTAGAGACTGTCATGCTGAGGTTGCTTTGGGTACTAATGTACTTTAGAACAGGCTCTTTAGTATAGTCAATAAATAATTCAAATCTTGTAATCCAATTAGAAATAATTAATATATACATACATATTAACATTTATATGTCATATAATTATAACTTAATTAGAACTATTGCCTGTTCTCTGTAGTCTAATACTGAATTTCAAATATAAATCTTAGCTTCATACCATAGAATGAGCTGTTGAGGTAACCTTGATTTATGACTTTCAAAAAGAACAATCAAAATATAATTTTAAAATATAATAAAAATCAATTCCATCTGAAATTAGCAGATTCAGGAGCTTCAGCTGCACTGTTTTATAATTAGGTTGAGAAACTTGTTAATCTAATGAGAAATTCCTACTCATTGTAGGAGTAAGGAAATGAGGCTTGCTGGGTGAAAAAGACAAAAGCTGGGGCAGTTGCAAGTTTTCCATCAAAACTCAGTCTTGAGAGTCAAGGGCAGGGAGAATCTATGTAAGTCATCATGATAATAAAAAAAAACTTTCTTAGAAATAGCATTTATTTTGTCATTTTGATACAGAAAGTTGTTTTTTGCATTTTTTCAAAAGAAGAGTTTCCTATCACATGGGAGGCTGAGGTGTTAAATCATAAAAAAGGACAAAATACTGAAACACTGAAAGACTTTGGAATTCCAGATTTATTACAAAGAATAGTTACTGCATAATTAATCTGAAAATGAGATACTGCAGATAGCATCACTATTTTTCTTTTTATTGTCAGTTTATCAAGATTTATCTAAAATGTTAATTGCATGTACTGTATAATTCCACTTCAGAAAATATGTGGTAATATTGCAATACAAAAGTATCCAGTAAAGTTCATTAATGTTATCTTTATAGTGAATAAATTATTACTACTCAATGCTTCCAAATATTCAATTTATTTAATTTGGATTTATTACCTTTTCTTATTTTCTTACTATGATATACAGTTTTTTCTAGTACAGTAAAAAATAAGTATTCATTAATTCTTCTAAATAGGAGATACTGTTTTTATGGAATACTATCATGATTTTCTTCTCCTGAGTTAAAAAAAGTAATCTTCCTTCCACCCATGAGATTCATTCACTCTTCAGCTGAAGAATGCTGATGCATTTATAATCCTTAATTGCACTTTTATAATAGGTAAATCCATGGGTTATAGCCACAGGTAAGAAAATCTGTTTCTCCTGGTAAAATACTTTGATCTGAACACTTAATGTAATGCAGCTTTCAATTCCCAGAACAGGAAAATTCTGGTGGTGTTACTAAGAAAATGCAAAAATTATGTTTTTTTCTTAACAATTCATTTTTATCAGCTAATGTTACTCCAAGGAGAAGGCGAACCAAGAAATGCCCTATTTGTCCTTGATTCTATAAACGCTCTTGTAATCTATATTCTTTGGCCAGATTTAACAAAATATTGTGAGGGACACTGAGAAGAAGAGGACAAAATTCAAAGACCAGTTGTTCAATATCTGGTTTAGCTGCATGAAATTAGACTGCAGCCAAGGAGAAGGTAGATTTGTACCACTACCCACACTATCAATGAAGGATTCTCTCCCTGTGTTGAAGAAGGAAACAAGATCATCACTGCAATATCTTCCCATGTCTTGTTTGAACATTCACCTTTCAGTGACTCATCATACTTAGTCACTAATGAACAAATAGCTGCAAATTTGTTATCCAGATTTAGCATATATGTATCTTTTGGGGTGGGTGGGAAGAGAGGAGGGAGGTTTTCAAATTTTGAATGCTACTGTTTAGTTCTGTTGACACCTGGGGACATGGCTTAGTGGTAAACATGGCAGTGGGAGGCTAAAGGTTGGACTCCATGATCTTTGTGTACTAAGTAAGGTTTTTTCCAGCTTTAACAATTCTATGATTTTATCTTTCTGCTCTCAAGTGTTTGTTATAATAGTATTTTTCAAACATAGAACCAGGAAGGGTAAGAACTCTTATGACAGAACATCCTTTTGGATTATGCTCCATATAGACACAAAAGATCCCATCAAATTTTATTCTATTAATCTGCTTATCCAAAATGAGTACAATTTCTTAAACTGTCTTCGTAATGCTGTGCATAATTAATATTGCTTCAAAATGCATTGAGTGTTTGAGGAAATAAATAATTTATTTGAACATCCGCTATGCACTTAAAAGTAGTTACAGTAATCTCCTTAGCCAAATGGTTGTCAAAAATAGGAAATTGTTCCATTTAACAAGACTGATGGAAAACTGAACTCTAAAAGTCTGTCCACTGCAATATATTATTTTGCATTGAAACTAATCTTACATTACTGAATAATCTCTGGAAACAAAAGACTAGTAATAATTTTAATGACAATTACATAAAAAAGAGTTTGCAGAAGAATATTTTTAAGTGTTCCATTCAAGTCTAAACAATCTTGCCTTTAGAAGAGCAAGGCTTATTCAGCTTACAAAAGGGCATGGGTTATACTGTCACTAACTGGAATATCCAATAATCAAATTTTGTCATTAAAATATCACTATCACTATTTAATAGACATTAAATATACATTGAGACACATTTAGCTTTTTTTTATTTCTTTGCAGTTCTCACACCACAAGAATTGTGGTGGATTACTTATTTTTCATTAGTTGCTACCATCCTGTGTTGTTTTCCTACTACAGGAGTTTACTCTTAAGCATCAGTTTCTTTACAAACAACTTATTTTCAGGCTGTTTCCCCTGCCTTCTCCAAAATGTCTGGTTTTGTATTTGAACGAACTTAAAAGTTTTGACTTTTGCACAGAACGACAAGTCTTCAGTGTCCTTTGAATGTAATTACTAGATGGGTAGGTAGCATAAGATAATACATCCCTTTTACTACCATGAATTGTAGATGATAAAAGAATTCCTCCTCAGAGAATTTCTTTCTAAATTGCTTTCAGTTCATTCATTACATAGGATCTTTGTTCAGGAGATGTGTATGACAGCTGATTAAAAAGTCCCCTCCCGATTCCTTCTTATTTAATTTCAATAACATTAGATTCAGAAAGGGGCAATAATTAGTTCAGCTGAACTCAAACAGGTTTCAAATCTTAATTATAGACCATGCACAGCCATGTCTCTCAAACAAGGAAGGAATATGACTATTTTGAAAACCCATTGCCAATCTATTTTTTTCCTATTTACTGACATAGAAGATACTGTGACCATCTTTCTGAATATTTAAGTTATGATTTATCCAATGTTTATAATGTAAAGCATGCATGCCATCTGGATGTTTTCATGTCATCCTTGACGCTGAATCAATATAATTTGCTTAGAACAGTTGCCTCAGCATACAGATCACTTGAAATGTGAATGGTAGAAGTGTAGGAAATGACAGCTTTGCACCATGTAGCTCAGCTGCTCCAGACTTCGAGCACATCCTGTCTGATTTTTTTTGTTCCGATTTTATTTTTTTAAGTAGCAATAGATTTTTTTCTGAATCCAGTGGGAATATTCTTACACAGGTACTGTGTGGAAAGAAAAGAGAAATAAGGTCACGTGCCCCAGTAGTTTGGGGTAGGGGTAGGCAAAACTCATGACTGTTGTAATGCAAGTTTGACTAAGTGAGAAACTATGAATTTAGCATTAATAATCTCCTTGTTTCCCCATTACAGTTCTTTTTAAAATGACTTAAATGAAGAGCATTCCTCTTAGCTTTTCCGGTAGAATCTACAAATCAGTACAGTATTTAGGAACTTAAGGTATTTTACTAGACATACCACTTAGCAAGTGCAATTCTTTGAAAATAATAATTTAATCTCACTTCTAACTAATAGGCTCATAAACGAATCAGCTGGTCTGCATCTGTGGATATCATATTACTGGTTTGCCTTTGAGAAGAGTAGAGGATATTTGAAAAATCAATCATCTGGAGTACTGAATTTGTCCATTAATAAGAGTATCACATTTTGATGAGGTTACAGACTTTTTGTACTAACTGAAATTGATGATAAGTGAAGCTATTCAAAGGAGATAATTCTTGAGTTTCATTTAGGGAAGTGGTACTCAACTTTTAACAGCTGAGGAGCATGCAGCTGCTTAGGAAGGTTTCTCTGTGATTTTTTCACACTTTTAATTTCCTATGCCAAATTAATTCCTGGGGGTTTTTGTTTCTTCTTCACCCATTAAGTGATAATATTTTTCTCAGCAGATAGAACTGTTTCTGATGTTTAACACCAGAGGTACTGCATGGACTGCAAATGATTTTTCTAGAGATCTTTTGTAACACTAAGAGAGTTACAACAACCCAAGTCTTCTTTTCATTTTACCTTTTTTTTTTCCTATGCTTATCTAGACCTAAAACTCTCTTATAAACATAAAAATTTTTCCTGAGTTATCTTATATTTATGAAGCAGATAGTTGAGACCATGCCTGGAGTACTGTATCCAGGTCTGAACTCCTCAGAACAAGACACACAAGGACATATCCAAAAGAGTCCAAAAAAAGGGCCGCAAAGAAGTGAAGGAAGGCTGAAAGAGCTGAGACTCTTCAGCCTAGAAAAGGAAAGGCTCAGGGAGATCTCATCAATGAATGTATATAAATACCTAAAGGGAGGTTGCAAAGAAGATCATGGAATCACAGATTAGTTTTGGTTGGAAGGGATTTTGAAGGTCATCCCTGTAACGAGCAGGGACGTCTTCAACTGGATCAATTTGCTCAGAACCCCACCCAACCTGATGTTTATCCAGGGACAGGACATCTACTGTCTCTCTTGTCAGCCTGCTTCAGTGACTCACCACGCTCATTGTAAAGACATTAATCCCCATGTCTACTCCTATTGAGTTTAAAACCATTATTCTTTGTCTTACTGCTACAGGTGCCATTAAAAATCTGTCCCACGCTTTCCACTTGAAGCCCCCTTCAAGCATTGAAAGGCTACAGCAAGGTCACCCCAGAGCCTTCTCTTCTCCTGGATCCAGGATCCAGTAAAGACCAACCCCAACTCAGTATTTCTTCATAGGAGACATTTTCCAACTCTCTGATCATTTTTGTGTCTCTCCTCTGGACCTGCTCCAATAGGTCCATGTCGTGCTTGTACTGAGGGCTCCAGAGTTGGATGCAGTACTCCAGGTGGGATCTCATGGAGAAACACAGAGTGGGAGAATCACCTCCCCTGACATACTGGCCAAGCTTTTGCTGTAGTCCACAATATGGTTGGCATTTTGAGATGAAAGCACACATTACTGAGTCATGACCAGCTTTTCATCCACAAGTAGCCTCAAGTCTTTCTCCACAGGATTACTCTGAATCCCTTCATTCCCTGCACTCTATTGATACGAGGGATTGCCCAGACCCAGGTGCAGGACCTTGCACTTGGTGTTGTTGGGCCTCATGGGGTTCACATAAGCCAACTTCTCAAGCTTATCCAGATCCCCCTGGATGGCATTCTTTCCCTCAGGTGTGTCAATGACAAAATCAGCTTGATGTCATCTGAAAACTTGCTGAGGATGCATAGATCCCAGTGTCTATCCCATCTATACTGTTGATAAAGTTATGAAACTGTACTGATCCCAAAGATGGAGCCAGTGTCTGATGGTTAATGATAGGATCACTGATAATGGGAATAAACTGAAACAGAAGAGGTTCCCTCTGAACATCAGGAAAGACTTTTTCACTTTGAGGGTGACAACACTAACTAGTGCAGGTTGTCAGAGAGATTGTTGAGTCTCCATTCTTGGAGCTATCCAAAAGCTGTATAGACATGGTCCTGGGCAACTGGTTGTAAGCAGCTCTGCTTCAGGGGGTTGGAAATTATTATCTCCAGAGGTCCTTTCCAATATCAACCATTCTATGATTCTGAGATTCTGGAACTCATGACAGTCCATTCTTCCCTCTGAAATGCTGGTAATTGTTAATGTTCATGTGTAACATTCCTATTGGCCTTGAGTCCTTTTGCAAACTCTTCCATTCATTTTCAGACCTGGGAGAAACTCAGTCTTCCAACAAAATTATTATTTGTCAAAGCTATAGCTGTCCTCAAATTTTCAGAGCAAAAATTTTGCCTTCGATGATGTTCAGTGCTTTATTCAATTCGTTTTGAGGATAGTACTGCTTCTGCACTTTCATTCCCTGCTCTTTCAACAAGGAAAAGAGCAGTGCTGTCTTTCTCAATAGTGCTTCTGGAATTCTCCCGAAGGCTAGTTGTCTTCAGGCATCATCCCCATGCAGACCTCATGTTGCCTGTACAAAAAGACTTCTCAACTGAAGTCAAGATCCCACTGACCTGGCAGGCCTGTATTCTAAGTGGAAGTTTTCTCAGAAACAGTTATGTTGGATGAATTGTATTTGGAATAATGGTCTAGAGAGGTGCTTTTGTGTGACAGCTGGACCATAAAACTTTATATTGGAAGTCTGACAACAGAGAATAATTTAAATAAGGTCCTTGTATATCTATTACCTCAATAACCTTCTTCCTTTCTGTTCCATAGATGATCAGGTACTCAGGAGGATTCTACAGAAATTGACATATGACTGACTCATAAATTCCCCCTAAGGCAGCCATATGTACATACTCTGTTCAAAAAAGTTTCTAACAAATCTTCTGTCAGTAACAATTGTTGCTAGAGCTCTCATGGATTGCCATAGACCTTGAGCACAGACTGCATCCCCTTTTTTTTCTCATTTTCTGCTTCACAGAAGGAATGAGCAGGAGGTCAAGAAGAACACGAATGGAGACAGAGCTGTAGTTATTAGCAGCCAGCTCTGTGTTAAAATTGCAGGTTAAGGTATTTACAATGTACAGTCAGAGTTATTCCCCGCACTGTTTTCAAGAGTGAATGTGAATGTATAGGAAAGAAGTGCTGTCAAATATGTTAAGGTTTCTATGTTACTATTGCCAGTTATATCCTACATAGAGAGAGTTACACACAGTGTTCACACACATACAATACTACATAAATATGTAACATATTTTTGTATTTTATAAACACAGGAGACAAAACCTATAAGCTATGGCTTGTTGTTTAAGAATAAAATGGGCTTAAATGGTCTGAAACTTTAAAGGGGAAGGTTCCTCTATCTCTAATATTTTGAAATCCAGTGAATACTACTTAGTATTTTTACTATCTTACTATCTTACTTTTATTATTTCATTACCTGCTGAAGAGTTGAAAACAATGTATTCTGATCCCCCAAAAGAATGAATTTGTATGAGATGTCAAAGAAAAAAGTCAGCTGTTTACAAGTTCCATCATTTGATAAAGAGTTTAAATATTTGAAAACAATTATTTTAATTTCCTGTTGAATCGTAGACAAGGAAATTTCTTAAGCTCCTCTGGAGACTTTCTGGTGACTCTGAGATCTCAATTTTAATACTCTTTCCTTCTTCCTTTCTAACTTTTTTTCTACTTTCTTCCTTTCTTTCTTTATCTTTTTCTGTAGTTCTGCTCCTAGAATAACCCCCAGTGGTGTAACAGCTCAGCAGAATGATTCTTAGAGGACAAGGAGTAGCCGTGGAACACAGCATAAAAGTGTGTAGGAATGTTTAAGGTTGCAAAGTCTGCCAGAGGAATGGAGAGGACTGCAGAGGGTAGATGAAACTAAAGTTGGAGTAATCACATTAATTAATAATTACTCTTTTGCTGCAGCAAAGAATAGTTGGACCAAACTATTCTTGTAACCATATTAAAATAAACTTGTACTTTCAAAGTCTCAAACAGAGGCAAGGAGAGCAAAAAGAACCACTACAGATGAATAAGAGCCTAGAATTAAATGTTTCATTGCTTGTATAAAAGATAGTAGTGCAAATGTGTCGCAAAATCTTTTCTTTATTGTCTTGGTTTAAGACAAGTTTAGGGGTGGACACTCCAAAATTAGTTACTTCCCCCTTAGTTTTAATCAATCCTATTCCACCAATGAGAAAAAAAAATATGAGTAGATATAAATGAAAATATTAACAGTTTACTAAAAATACCTGAAATAGCAACAGGACAGGAAAGTAACAGTAATAATCATAAGTTAAAAAGAACAAAGAGAAACTCAAAATGGTGGAGAAACTCCTCACCCAAGATGGTGCCCCCTGAGACAGCAGTGTGTGGGGAGACAAAGAGGGTGGAAGCCTTCCTCCCTCTTACCCCTCCAGCAGTGGCAGCTCGGATGGCGAAGGCAGCTGGCACATTCCAGCAGCTGAAATTCTGTAAACAGCTGAAATGCATGGGGGGACTTCATCGTGTCGCTAGCAGAAGCAGCAGGCAGCCAGCTGGGATGACTTGGACTCTGCCTCTCCTGTGCCACTGGGCGCTGCTGGAGGGATAGGGATACCGTATGGAGCGGCTGCAGAAAGGTACTTGCTGAATTTGTTTCGTAGCAGTCCAGGACTGCAAAACGCAACCTCTCAGAAAAACCTGCCCAAGGAAACCACCTAAAAAGAAAAAAAAAAAAAGCAAAAAAACCCAACAAAAAACCAAAGACAAATGGAAGCCTCTACCAACACTGGCTC
Source organism: Chlorodrepanis virens (assembly GCA_003286495.1). Classification (NCBI taxonomy): domain Eukaryota; kingdom Metazoa; phylum Chordata; class Aves; order Passeriformes; family Fringillidae; genus Chlorodrepanis; species Chlorodrepanis virens. The sequence goes on along the minus strand of LTAT01000001.1, from coordinate 44,745,742 downwards.
AGCATTCTCACCCTGCAGAATAAAAGGGAAATAGCAAGAGCCAAGAGGAAGCAGAGACTCTGCCTTGAGTGTCCCAGCCTTAAAAAGCATTTGTACAACCCAGTCCTACAGTCATGCTGGGTTACCCAGGATGTTTATAATGTTTTGAATTAGAAGCTATGATTTTTTCCCTTGAAACTGAAATGTTATTCCAAATAGAATTAACCACAGATGGTGCATTACTTTAATTCTTCTACCTTCTGAAAATACAGCAATAACACATATGTCTTTCCTTTATAATCAATGGAAAAGAAAAATCCTGTCACTTCACTTCCCGAGCAATCTTAGAAACCTCTCTGTGGAAAAGCTTTTTTCCTACGGAGTGAAAATGCAGCATGAACTTTTGAGTTCCTTTTAAAAGCCAAGGTAAGATATAAGCAACCTCACCCTTACCAGGTAGTAGGACTGACCAAAAATCTAGAATAGCTTAGTACCTGTAGAGTAGTAAAGGCAAGACTACCTTCTGTCCCATAAGGTGGTCTGTGCAGTTAGGTGACAGCTGTAACAGCCAGATCCTTTATTTAAAGCTGCTACTAACATGGCATATATTAATTGATGCCAACTGAATTAAAGAAATTCAAATATCACAGAACATTGTTTTCCAGTTACTGATGCACTTTTGGTTACTATTCCCCTAATGAAGAAAATTATTAAATTAAATTATGCATATTCTTTCAAAAATATCATGCTGTTCAATTCATATGACAAGCTTCATCAAAAACAAGGCTTGATTATGGAGCTAATTAAAGTCTCATTAGATACACAGAGAGGCTATCTTTGGCTACAGAACTATATTATAGCAATTGCTTATATTACTGTCTAGTGTACTTGAAACATCATGTCATCTTTGCCATATATTGCACAGCTTTAGCACTTAAACATCTGAATATGGTATCTCTAAATGTTGTATTTGGAAAATTAAAAAAATCTTAACAATTCTGTGATGAAATTACTGCTAAATACAGTTGTTTTATATTAAATATATTGTAGATTATCTGGGCTTTCTCATTTTTTGAGGGGCGGTGTGTGGTTTAAGATGTCTGAAAGAAAGGAGATAGCTAATTTGCTAAGACAGAGCCCAATAATTCTGAGAATTGAATACCTTTCTGGAGTTCAAGCCTGCCCTCATTTTCAGAGGTAACATTCCAATATAATTGTATTTTATGCACTCTTTTATGGATAAGTGCACAGTAGAGAGGAGATATATAAAACAGGCAGATCAAATCTCTGTGACATTAACAGAGAATAGGTCAGACAGTTACATATAAAAAGCTGGTTCACAGTTTAGTCCATTCAAATTGACTTTTTTGCAAACAAATTATGTTTAAAGGTGTGTCAATTTTTTTAAACTAATCAACATTAGAAATTTCAATTTATGATGACTTCAAGTTAGAAAAGTATAGCTGGCTAAGTGATGAATGTACTCTTTAGATATTAATAGATCTCTATTGAAAATAATCAATGGATTGAGAGTGTTTACAGTGAGTAGTGCAGGTGCAAAGCTGAGCTATGTCAGCTTAGGCTCATGGTACTTCCATGACTCTCTTGCTTGAAAAGAGCACAATGAGCCCTTGCTGGATTTTTTACCAACAGAGCTATGGTGTGTCAGACAATTTTTGAGAGACTTCTCTTTCAAGGCAATCCCACCATAAACTAAAATTACTGAATGTTTAGCTGCGATTAAAATGAAATTGTGAATTCAAGCAGTAGTTTCCTACCCAGCAAGGATTTCAATAAAATGTGATGCATGATCTGAACCACTCCGCAACCCTAGGGAATCAGTGACATTTGTACAGGCACAGGAGTCATGGAGAGACACAATAAATACCATCCAATAGCAAAGGTGAGTTTGACTGAACTTTGTAAGTTAGATATTATTACCTTTGTTAAGTGCAGTAGGTAAAAGGAAGGAAGAACAATAATATTTTTAATAAATTTTATTTACCCTGTCCCTGGCACAGAGTAATATAATTGAATTAATCTTTCATAACAGAAGCCTGATAGGACATTATATCCCTTTGAGGAAACATGAATCCCTTCCAAACTTTAGATCTTTGCTCTTTCTAAAATCATTGTTAGTCGTTGTTTATTTGTTTGATTTCATTCTCACAACACCAATTAATTAAAATCTATTGTTTTCTTATAACTTTGCTAAATTTTATTATGGCTGGATACTCTGTGTATCTAGATTGCATCATAACAAATGAACAAGAACACCATGAGAGAAGCATTTTAAATACAACTGCAAAGTCATAAAATTCATAAGTTGCTGTGTTCAAATATCTTTTCTCTCTCTTTTTCCTATTATTATTTCTTCTCAATTTCTGAGATCCAAGAAGTCAAATAGATGTGCTGTTTTCCTAGTCTCTGCTTCTTCATTGCTGACTATCTGGAATTCATTAATCAATAGCAGGTTCTTTTTTCCTTGTTTCTTTTAATTTCTGTCATTATAATCCAGTATCATTTCACATTTAATGCTGGATAAATTATGATACATATCTAAATTAGTAAATTATATTTACCATATACTAAATTACATTATGAAATCATATTTACAATCATGAAATTATGTTTCCAAACTCACCACATCATTAAATTGTAAAAACAGTATGTATCAAAATGAATATCCATAGCCTGATTCGTAATTCTATTATATTATTCCAGGATTCGCACTAAAATTTCTTATTCTCCTTTTTTTTTTAAACTTTCCTTCTAGGAATTGTTTGAGGCAGAAGTTTTAGATTGTTAATTTTAGATTATATAACAAGTTGAAATATTTAAAAATGTATGCCTTATGAAAGATCTATTCATTTGTTCCCTATGCCATGATCTGTTCTTTTCTTTCTTTGACTCCAAGTCTTTGTGCTTACCTTTAATCTCTATAGGTATTGTGGTTATATGACACTTATTTAGGGGTTTTTTATAGGCTTGCACCATTGGAATTCTACAGAAAATATAATTTAAAACTCTCAGGTAAGTTCTGGTTAGGGAGCTGCTAATAGAACAGCTGCAAAGTAGCCAAGAGATTGAGAAAAAATGGTTCAAAAGACAACTTGGAAACAAAGTCTTTATGCAGAGCACTTTCTGTAAAACTCCTCTGAGATTTGCAGATAATGGAAAGAGAGAATCTCTGAGTTCTTCCATGAGAGCAGCCCAATAGTCTGAATAATGAGGGATTTGTAAAGGGTTCTTACATTCTTACATGGAAATTTTCTCTCCACAAACCACGACTACAGCATTCTTCAGTGGAAAGGAAGGTATCATTTACAGATCAATGAGCAATGTCTCGTAACTCTGGTAGATGCTCTTGCCACTGAATATTGCAAATCTAATTTTGTGTGACTACTCCCACCAAAACTGAAAAATGGTATCATGGGAAAAAAAAAAAATCTCATGCACTTCCAGTAGCTGGTGCAACTAAACTGAACAGCAATTTGTTTGCAGCTATATATTTAATTCTCTATTTCATTACTAAAACAAGGTTGTTTATGCTTCAATATATAAGACAAGGAAAAGGTGTCTGTGATGCAAATAGGGAGTGGCAGGATAGCTGAAACTCCTTTATTTCATAACATTTCACCCATCAGTCTGCCTCCTCTTTTCTGTGAAAACTTAGAAAAAAACAGGAGGACAACAACCCAGGATTCTTGGATAGTTGGTTGGTTGGTTGGTTGGTGGTTTTCTGCTTTTAAATAGGGAAACAAATTTCCTCTCTACTTCTTTTATGCCCCTGACTTTCAGACACATGAAGCATCTTTGACACAAACTGTATTTCGTTTGCCTTACACAGGCATCTGCACTTGAGGAATAGTTCTTCCTGTCTAGAAAGGCAAGGGTCTCCTATGAATCAGATCTCATATGTGCAAGTGCCATGTAGTTGTCTCAGATAACCTAGATCCTTTCAAATATTTAATTAATTGAACTGCACTCACAAAATCAAGGCATGAGTTAGCAGCTGAGTTGCTGCTCAGAGAGCATGAGTAGCATCAGTGATGCAGCCGGAAAGTTGGATGTGAGGGGATAATGTGTAGGCTAAAATTTACTCCATCAATCTCACACATAGCTCTTCATTCTACTATTTCTACATTATACAAAATGCTAAGAACATATGTATTTAATTTTAATGCTAAACCTGTTAAAATACTATGAAATGCTACAAACCCAGTAAGCTGAATGACATGGATATGTCTTGGTTTCACAGATGACATTGAAATGCAGATCCTTTTCTAAAATCTGAGAGGAAATGAAAGACAGACACAAGTGACTATGAAGCAATCAGTGTTTGGCACATGCTAATTCTGAAAAGAGACCATAAAAAGCTCAGATTAGGCATTAGGCTAAAATGTAGGATGTAAGTAAAAAATAGAGAAATTATCTGGCATCCTATGTGGTATGTGAAAATCTCTGATAGGCTCTATTAAAACAAAAGGATTTTTGAGAAAACTTATTTATAGTTAGATGGAGATTTTATTTCAGAGAAGGTCCATTATGTTGCCTGAAGACAGCTGAATGCCTTCATATTTATTATACATGACCATATGAAACAAAATACATCCAGTAAAAAGAAGTACAATGAGAAAGAGTGAAACTGTGCATGTAAAAAGTAATTAATTAATTCTAACCATGTTTTCAATGTATTTGCTTCACTTGCTTTGAATATTTTAACAAAGCAACTTCACTAGCAATACAGAGCACAAAAATGGATGGAAAATGTTGATGCTGGGTAAATAAAGACTGATAGGAGGAGTTTGTAGAACTGCATACAAACCCAGTGAATAGGATTTTGACATCACAATACATCTGTTGCCAACTTGTTAGCTGAGTTGAAAAATGAAGGAACACTGTCTGCACTACCTAGTATATTTGGTAGATTGCAATTTTTAAATATAAATGAGTTGTTCAGAAGTAATTTCAGGCTATCCCATTAATTTGATCAGTTTCTGCAGATTAAAATGTCTACAGGGTAAATTCTTTAAATTTTGTGAAAGACTTGATTAACAAAGTATTAGGAATTATTCTCCCAGTTCAGATTTCTGCGTTCTTTGATGTACTTTAATTAGGTAATGTAACTATTGGTAGTGTTGATCAATTGCCTTTTGACTCTGTCTTGAATTCTTTGCATACTATAAATCACATTGAAAATTAAGAGGATATATGGGTGGTCATGGAGTGCCACATCTAGATGTTTTCATCTTTTGTTGCATCATTTTATTGATTTATTTTTATAGGACCCATAAATCCAGTGGGTAACTTTCCTAAAATAGGAAAAAAAGAGGGGGGAAACCTCACAAGTTTTTGTCATATATAATAATTTATTTTAGCCTACATCTTCACAATCTCACTACAGAATGGACTCTCCAAGAAGACAAATGGGGAAGTCTGGTGGTTTGACCTTGGCTTGATGCTAGGTGTCCACCAAAATTGTCCTATCACTTCTATCCTGAGCTGCACAGGGAAGAGAGAAGATACTGAAAAGTTTGTGAGTCAAGACAAGAGCAGGAAAAGACCACTCATCAATTACTGTAATAGACAAAACAGAATCAGCTTGGGAAAATGAGTTTAGTTTATTGCCAACAAAATCAGAGTATGCTAATGTGAAGTAAACTCAAATCTGCAAACACCCTCCTCCCTGTTCTTAGGCTTAATTTTATTACCAATTGTCTATTTCTTCCCCCCAATGGCACAGGGAAAAAGGGAGTGGGAGCTGCAGTCAATTCTTCACCTGTTGCTGCACCTTCCTCCACACTTATTTAACATAAACCAGCTACATCTTCCCATCAGAGTCCCACATGTCAATAAAATTAATGTGAATCATGCAAACTCCTAAACACATAAACCATTGTTCTTTCAGTGAGGTATAAAATACAAAATTATTGTTGGTATTAAGAAAAGCTGCCTGCATTGTCTTAATTTTTTTTCCAGTTTGGATCGTACTCATGATCAATCATGATCATAAGCTTCATGTAGAATTATTTTTCAAACACAATTTCTAAATAAGATAATTATGAAGAAAAAAGATGCAATAATGTATAGCCTCGATCATATGTGCTTTACATTTAAACTACTGAAATTAAATATAAATTGTTTTAAGGTACTGGAAGCATCATTTTAAGCTTATAATTCAGTAAAAAAAGAAAAAAACATAACAGAAAGAAACAAATCCAGAGTAATTAGATATTACTGTGAAGTTCCTGAGCTTAATTCAGGAAAAATTAAATTTCTTCAGAAAGCACAAAGGGAGATAAGAATCACTGGTTAATACATACCTTGAAAATCTTTAATTTATAAAGCATGTAATAGACATTACTGTACACATAAAATTTATAGTGGGTATAGAGGTTAGATAGAGGTATAGAGGTTAAAACACAGCTTTCAGTGGCTTAAAAAAAGTCTCACATCTGTGAGATTTCAATTTAGTAGGGTATACTTCAATCTACAATAAGCATTGGTGATGCTGGATCAAAATATCAGAACTCTATCACTATGAAAGGAGGATGGATGGTTGCCAAATAGCATCAAGCATATGTACTGGAGCAGTTGGCACTGATTTTTTGTGAAATAAATAATTACCTAAAGTACAGAATCATAGAGGAATTTCCCAATTATTCTTTAACTAATCTAGAAAAGATATAATCATTTTTAAATTATATTTTACCTCAGGCTCAACCTACATTTAATTCTTAATTAAAACTTCTGTTTACCGAGCAGCACTGTTGACACAGTAGGATCAGAAAAAAAAAAAGCCTATTTCCAATAGCATATTTCAGAGTCCTTTATGTACAAACTGAACAATGTTAGCAGAATTTTTTCCTAGACTGCAGGGATTTATTTTTCATATGGGTACACATGTTTGTTTACATTGTTTTTCATACATGGTAAAAAAGATTCTTTGAACATTCAGGTTGAAATCAGACTAGTTAACATTTTGTCTTGGCCCTGTAAAAGGCAAAACCTGTGGACCTCTAAAAGCCACAGAGTTCTGGCCACTTCATAAAATGTTATTCATGCAGTTTCCCTGTGAGTTAAATGAAAGACCAAAAAAATATATCCAAAGAAAAGAATCTGAGACTCTCTTGTCCTAATATAGCACTAAACTACAGATAAATCTGACTTGCTTTTTCTCAGCTAAACCAATTCCTGGCTAAGCAGTTGTTCAGCTGGATGGCTAGGGAAAGGAAATTATTCCATCCTGCTTTCAGCCTTTATCAGCTGTATCTCTTGCAATGTCACTATCCAATGTACAAGGCAGCAGACTCCATCAAAAAAAAGTCTCAGATGCAGGTCCTGAAAGGAGCACTCTAGTTAGAGGGTGATAATACAGAAGGGTATAATGGAGGGTGCCAGTGTTTGCCATGGCAAAAAAGAAGGACTGTTATCTTACTTAGAAAAGAATATTGTTTTCTGTGATCCTGACATTTTTGCAGTTTGCCATTAATCAAGAATTTTGATTCTCCGGTATACAAGATCAATCAGAACTCTAAAATATTTACAATTCTATTTCAGGTATTTGATTTTCATTATTCTCAGAATCTTCTCTAATTATAGCAGCAATCTTTTTAATAGTATACTCATGTGCACTGTTCTTAAATGTTTTATTTTATTCTTCAAAAATGGTTGTATGAAAACATGCCATCATTGTCTAGTGATATCTAGAAAAACACAAATTTATTGATTTCTTCTTATATATTACATAAAATGTCATGAAATATCCCAAAAAATATTTTTGTTCATGGAGATATTTACTTTTGGACCATGACTGCTGTATCAACTTTGCTGTTTTGTTTGGCTTGGTTTTGGTGTCAGGGCTTTTTTCTTTACTTTTTTGTTTGTTCTCAATATCCAGCTGAATTTCACCTAGGCTACATATTACATGTTACCACCCATAGCTGTTCTTCTTCTTATAATTGTTATCATCATTATTTAAATCTCATTACATTGTTAAGTACTTTATTCTCCATTTCAAAGACATCAACAGTGAAGGAACTTTGCTCACACTCTGCCCTTCAAGATCTGTCCCCACTGCCAAATACCAACAAAAAATAGTCCATGTGACATTATCCATAACTATCATTTTAACCCTTCCAGTTCTCGCCCAATTCCTCTGTGGTGCAGTGGGTAGGCAGCATTAGCTGTCTATTGGTATTAACTCACTACAACTTTCCAGTGCTTAAGATCTTTTGGAAACTGCCTCTACAGATTTTCTTGCATCTATAAAGATTTGACCTCAGATAATTCATGTACTTTTAATGGAATAACTATATGGTTGAGCTAATTTTTTTGGATGACCTATTTGATTATGAACACAGCAATTTTTGTTCAAAGTGCTTCTGCTACTGTAACTTATGCCAATTCTCAGATTGAAATTATATATGACTACAAATGAGAGCAAATATTCTTACAGTACTTTACACACAGATATGCCTTTTAAGACTGTCAGGGTTTTGTTTCTATTTTATTTAAATAGTCCTTCAAATGGGGAAAAGCTTCAGTATTGGCACTAGTATGAATTCCACTCAGTAGTTGTTAAAAAATGCTAAATTTGTAGTAGGATGTTCCTTACTAACACAGCTTAAGAAAAATAAAAGTGCTACCAACACACCAAATGTTAAAGAAGGTATATTAGAATGATGTTATATAAGGATTTCAAAATTAAAAGAAAGGACAGCCTAGATATTTTACAGTGTTCCTGAAATAAACAAACCATGCAATATCACGTCAAGATAAGACACGCCAAGGCAAATCACATTGGCAAACCATACACCACACATTCTATATATACACGTTAAAATAAATCTCAGGACATGCTTTAAATATAAGGCCAAATGCTGATAAATATAGTAGGCATTTTACCTTCCTACATGAAACAATTTCAAAGCAATAGAACGAAGCAAAGAGCTACTAAGGCTGAAGAATAGAATAACAACTGTTCAGTGATTGAATTTTACTATTTATTTATTTATAAAACGGTTCCTATTAATTTATATAATGTTATTTTTTACAAATTGCTAACTATACTGTTAGTTTATATTGTCTTAGTTCAAATAGGTTACTCATTATAGTGGTTCATTTTACATCCCGTAACTCCTGAAAGAATGGGATTCCATCATTAAGATGGAGATCATTTTTTTCTTTCTCACAAATCAAGCTAATTTTATAAGTCAGTAGGCCAAAAGACATAATTTTGTTCTTCTTCAAGTATTAGTCACTTGGAAAAAAAGTATTGTAGAAAACCAGGGACAAACAAGCATTGGGTTTTCTTCTTTTAACAAAGAAAATTAATTATTAAACTAGAGTCTATTAGATAGATTTTATAACATCAGATTTTATCAGACCTGACAAATACTCTTCACAAAAAAATAAACACATAAAGTAGTTAAATGAAGAGTAGAATCCAAAATATAAGCAATATAAGCACTTTCCTAAAGGTTTTAATGTTCACAAGCAAAGGAAAACCTTTACTTATATTGTTACAACAGAGAAAAAGGTTTTACGTAGTAAAAAAAAAGAAGAAATAGCTCATGCAAATTTTACCCCTTTTTTCAGAACTCATTGAAGAACAGAGAACCTGGAATAGCTCGATATTGCCCTTTAAATGTATTTTATAAGAAGTGAAAATAGGTGGCTAAAGCATGATGTACTAAATCTATTGTCAACAAGAAGACAAAGAGACTGCAAGAGAAGGGTCAATACCACTGCTACAACACAGAGAATTCAAAGAACCTGGAGGCGTTACAATGCAGCAGTGTCCTTGATCCCAAACCTGACATTCTTCAGAAAAATAAAGAAAATGGGGATAAGAATCATCTCAGTGAAATTTATGTGTCTTCAGTATATATGCAGGCTTTGTCATATGGTCCACCTTGGTTACATTTCTTGTTAATACAAAGAAGAATGTTTTCTCTTCATTGGAAAATAGGGTGTTAACACCTTATCTAATGTATTTTACGATAAAGTGAACAACATTTAAGAACTGTCTGTTCTTCTCTATCACCAGTAAGTGAATTCACACAATTGGAGATTGGAGAATCGGAGAATTATTGCAGGAACTTCATGAGACAGGAAAAGCAATTTTCTGTTGTCTAAACAAACCCTAAAACAAATGACATTTTTGTCACAGAGCAGAAAGGGGAGTGCTGGAAATAAAAGCCTCTTTCATTCGACTTAATTACAGTTCTGGTACAGGTATTTCCAGAGAAGATAGGACTGGGTCTTACAGAAGTGGTGCATTACAGGCTAAGAAATATATTTGTCCCAAAGCCCCCCCTGCATATTGTACTTAGAATACATTATGCATTGTATGAGATTTGTATGGCAAGGTTTTGAGAATAAGGGGGGGTGAAAGATGCCAGAAGCTTACACCATGACAAAAAAAGCCAGTGCCAGCCAGCTCCAAGACGGTCTTGTCACTGTCCAAAGCCAAGCCAGTCAGCAATGATGGTAGCACCTCTGTTATTACATGGTTATGAAAGAAAGAAAAAAAAAAACTGCTGTGCAAAAGATGCCAGAGAGAGGAGTGAGAATATTTGAGACCAGCAACTCTGCAGACAGCAAACTCAGCAAAGAAGGAGGTGGGGGAGATGCTGGAGCAGCCTGTGGTGAAGACCCTGTTAAAGCACTGTAAGCCATGGAGTTTCCATGGAACCTGCAGTCTCTGAAGGACCCCATCCTGAAGCAAGCATATGCCTGAAGGAGGAAGGAAGCCCATAGAGGACCAGGCTTCTGGTGGGACATGTGACCCTGTGGGGAACCCATGCTGGAGCAGTCTGGTCCTGAAGAACTGCACCTTATGGGAAGGAGTCATGCTAGAGTCATTCCCGAAGAGCTGTAGCTTAGGGGAAGGATACATGTTGGGGACATTTGTGAAGGACTGTCTCCTGTGAGTGGGACTGTACAATACAGCAGGGGAAGACATTGAGGAGGAAGGAGCAGCAGAGACAACACAGGATGAATCAACTGCAATCCTTCGTTCCCCATCCCCCTGAGCTGCAGCTGGAGAAGAGGTAGAGAATTTAAAGGTGAAATTGAACCCAATAAGAAGAGAAAGGTGGAAGGAATACATTTTAAGGTTTGGTTTTCTTTCTTATTCCCCTACTCTGATTTGATTGATAAGCAATTGAATTAATTTTCCCGAAGCAAGTCTCTTTTGCCCATGTTGGTAGTGATAAGTCTCCCTGTCCATAACTTGACCCATGAGACTTTTGTTATAGTTTTTTCTTCCCCTGTCCTGATGAAGATGATAGAGCAGTTCTAGTTTTCACCTGGTGTCCAGCCAAATTCAGCCCACTCCACCTATATAAAATTCTCAATTATTCAAAACTAGTACAAGATGATTTTCAAAGGAACTCAAAAGATATTTCTTATCAATGACTCCAGGCTAATTGAAAGTCAACAGAAATTCCTTCATAGATATAAATAAACTCTCAGTTACTCCCTTGATAATTGTGTCAAGAGCAACATTTGCAAAAATACTGATAAGATCTGATAGTTAGAAGCTGGGCCTGTTTTGAATGGTGAGTTGAAAGAAATGACCTCCAAAGGTCCCTTTTAACTTAACCTACTTTATGAGTCTATGTTTCTATGATTTTAACATCATGACTAACTCAATACAGTCTTTCCAAATGCCATGTGAAAACTAAAATTGGAATGAGAATAGTAGACTCTGATAAAATATTTCTGAAAAGTACTTTCATTGAATAAACCCCTAACCTCTAAAATCAGCCTAAATTTCACAATGGAAAAATACCATTTATTCATTTTAGTCTTTAGTCCCATCCTAACAGATGACCTGAAAATCAGATCAGTAGGAAGATAAGTAAATGTCCTCATAAGTGCTTTTCAAGATCATAACCAATAAACTTAGAAAAATTAATAAACAGCATTCTTAATTAAACAGTATCCTTGTAGAATTACAAAATAAAAGGTGTAAATCAGTCTTAATATTTATCTTCAAAGAGAGGAAAGGGGCATTAAAGTTGCTTTGTGACTAGTTAAAAAAAAAAGATTAGTCAAAATATTACACAATATTATAGGTGGCCCTGAAAAGACAAGACATTGTCAATACATAAAGACACTCCAACACTGAGTAAAAATATTACTAATTTTATATTATTTTTACTATCTCAAAATTATTCAAATAGCATTTGATGAAACAACCTCCTACTGACTTAAAAAACTGAAGACATAATATATATATATATATTACACTATATCCAGTGGAGATAATCAGGTATTTTACACTTAAAAACAATTTATAATCTTTTGTTTGGCTGTTTTCCAGAGTTCCCAGTTTTTTATTTGATACAAATTTGTAACAGAATTATAGATGCGTACTATAGGCACAGGTGTGTTGCACAGAGAGTTTGTGGAGTCTCCACCCTTGGGCATTTTCAAAAGCCATCTGAACATGTTCTTGGACCATCTATTCTAGGTAGCCCTGCTTGAGCAGAGGAGCTGGACAAGGCGACCTCTTGAGACTCCTGCCAACCTCAGCCATGCTGTGATTTTGTGATATATTGGAGCTCAAATGTGTGTGATTATATATAGATATTAATATATTCATACATATTTTTTCATCTGCTTAGGGACATACTTGCTAAAACATACTGTATAAATTCCTGGAAGTCACCATCTTCCAGTTTCCAAAGGAGTATATTGAAATAAAGACAAAATTCTCTGAGTATATGTTTTGATTATTCTTTTCTAATTTCAGTCCTTGATTATGATTCTCTGAATGCATTTATTATGCCTGCACTTCAGTAAATCTTATGCAAATTTTGGTGGAACTCTTATGACTCCCTGCTTTCAAAAGAAGATCATTTAAAACTTTTTTTACAACTGACTTTGAACAATGTAGCTGATTTTTACTCTTTCCCTGGAATTTTATTTTCTTAAAAAAGTTTAGGACCTAAACATCCAGACTGCTTTCCCACAATTAGTTCTGTGGAATTGTGAGTTAGGAAGTGAACAACTGTCATACAATATCGATTCAGGAGAATACACCTAATCTAGTGTCATATCCTTGACAGTAGTTACAACAAGCTCTTTTACAAAAATAGTTCAAGAAGTCAAACTTTGATGTTAAAAAAAATGATGTATTGTAATGAGTCTGACTGGGATGGAGTTAATCTTTTTCACAGGAGCCCACATGCTGCCATTTCCGATTAGTGATCTAAACAGTGTTGATAGCACACCTGTGTTTTAACTGCTGAACAGTGCCTGCACAGCACTAAGATCTGTGTTTCTTACTCTCTGTATCCCTCCAGGTAGCTGGCTAGGGGTGGGCAACACAGCCATGAAGTTTATTCAAATGGATGAAAGGGATACGCAGTACCATATAACACCATGCTAGGCAATAATAAGTAGAAAGGAGGAAAGGTCTAAAGCAGGGATAGTTTTTTTGAAGGCAGGAATTGCATTGGAAATTGGCTGGACATCAGTCTGGTAGGAGGAGGTGGTGATTAATTGCCTCTGTGTTATTTGTTTTACTTTGCTTTGTTTCTCTTCACATATTAAATTGTTTTTGCTTTGGCTTATGAGTTGTTGTCACTTTTTGTCCTTCTAATTCTCCCCCTCATTCCACTTATCATATCCATTCTAAAAGGCTTGGCTGTTTTAACAGTTCAACTCCAAATTTTTGCTTCATGCATATAAAATTTAACTCTTGAAACTTGATAAAAATATTGGTCAAGGACTAAAAAATTATAACAAGTTCCCTATAGTAATCTGACATTAATAAAAAATGTTTCCACTATCAAGTTTTCTGCTGCTAACCACAACTGAGTGACAGTTTATTATTGTGTTAGAAAACAGAGCACAAGGGTGGGTTTCACACAGAAAGAGCAATAACATGTTAAGATTTATGCTTTTTTCCTGAGCATTTCACTTTTATTGTATAAACAGAGGCCAAAGTGAAATACAGAATCCAAACAACCAAAAAATATCTGCTCTTTCATAACTCCCTTGGAAGCCACGTCTTTTGACAACTTGCATGTCCTGAGATGATGAAAGGTGACTCCATTTGAGTATTTTCTACCCAAAATGGGCATGTCAAATTTCATGAGATAAAGAGCTCCCAATGGCTAAGGAAGTGAATGCCTCAAGGCTGCTTAGAAACCTGTGGCAACATGACAGCAATACAATAATAATTTGCTATTTAGTTTAAAGATAGTCTTGGGCTCCACAGTGTAGAGCTATGAACACATCTGTCAACAGATTTTTTCTCTCCATCTTTCAGGGATGTGAATAAAATGCACTTACTAAGATACCTTTTGAAATAAAGTAAAAAAAATCATGTTTGATTCTCTTTGGATGCTTATTTTCATTGCCTTTTTTGACGGTGCTTTTTGAATATTTCTTTAAATATCATGGAGGTTGTTTCATATAGATATAGATATAGATATAGATATAGATATAGATATAGATATAGATATATGTTTAGAGAGATTTGATAATGGTGAACAATTAAAATATGGCGACCTGGATCTGGCTTCAAAAGATATTAAAGAGATTATACTTTTACCATAGTAAAAGTATAAAACTAACCAAACCACCAAACCTATTTTATAAATGAACAAGGAATGGCAACACAGAGGGAAATTAATTTTCGCTGAGTGGCATCCTGATGCATAGTTAAATACAGCAAGGCAGCACTACTCAAAATATGGCAACATATTCAAATCCAAAAGATATTCTTCCTGAAGAAATCTTGTGCATCAGACTCACAGAGACATTTGAAATCACTGGCCTGTGACATCTACTTATTCCCCCAGAAGAAAAATGATATTAAAAAAAAAAGTTTCTTTAAGATCAAAATTAATGACAGCATGAATTTACAGGCCATTTCATTTTCCATTAATATAGTTGGTTTTTCTTTTCTTTTCTTTTTTTTTCTTTCCGTAAACTAAAACAAAAAATTCAGGAGATTTTAAAGATAAAATCAATGTATTCAGAGGAACTGGATATATAGAAATGCTCCCACAGAAAAACAGTCAGTTTCT
The DNA here is from genome assembly GCA_003286495.1 of Chlorodrepanis virens. NCBI lineage: Eukaryota > Metazoa > Chordata > Aves > Passeriformes > Fringillidae > Chlorodrepanis > Chlorodrepanis virens. The sequence continues at coordinate 44,730,707 of LTAT01000001.1, read as the reverse complement.
CTGCTCTATACAGGACAGCAGCTTGACAGACTGATACACCCAGCCCTGATTGCAGAGAGATTTTCACTGCATCTCCTCAGGAGTTTTTTACATTCCTACACTACATGGTCAGCCTCAATAAGGTAATAAAGTTAGAAATGATACAGAACACCCAAGTGAGGTGGATCAGGGTCAGGAATAACACAAAAAAGAGAAGTCATGATTCTTAAAATGTCATACCCTCCTTTTTAGTCCCCTTCTTTCTTTTAACAGTGATTCCCTGGATGAATTCCCTGGCAAACACTTTCAGCTATTTCCAAGTAACACAAAGTAAAAAAAAAAAGGAGTTGGGGCAAGGTTCTTTGGCTAGGTTTATAAGCCCCCTCTGCATTGACATCTAAAATTTTCAGATATAAAATGAAAGCTTGAGAACAATGAGATTTACTCATAGGGAAAAGAAAATAATAAAAAGAAACCTTAGCAAAAAATGGAATGTTGAAGCTGCTTTAGATGTAAAAGACATGCCATAAATTCTATCCTGATTTTAATTCTTGACCCATGTCAAATCTATGATTGAATCTCTGGCTTTGTTGTAGGTTTTTTCCTCTGTGTTTTCATATTTAAAATATTCTTTAAGATGAAATTCTGTTATATAATTCGAAAAAATGTTAGTGTTCACCCTATACTGTTTTATCTTACTCTAATGTGTACTATGTACTTCATGGAAGAAAAAAGAATGTATGGTTTCTGTTCACATTTGCTTTTCATTTCCTTGCTATAATTATGCAAACTTTTTAAGGACGCAAAAAGAGAAGGGGATTAGAAAACGGTTTCAGAAAATGTTGTATGACTCAAACATTTTGTTTCTGGTTATTGCATTTCTGAGAAATGCACTTGCACTTTATACTGCATTATATCACAATATGTTTGTTTCTTTGAATATTCAATATGAACTGAAAATGAAGAACACTTAAGGGTATCTGCAGGAGAAATGGAGCTGTAGATAGCATCCTTACAGAAGTAAAAAGAGGAGGATATACTTCTGACTGTAGCAAAATTGGGAGGATGCATTCCCATGACTCCTATTCAGTTTAAATATTGCTGCTGTCTCTTCATAAGGCTACAAATACAATTGTACATGTTTCAGAAAAACAGAAATAAAGACTTTAATGCTTTCTGTTCATTCTGGAAGCTTAAAACTCTGAACCCCTGGAGATAATAAGCACATAATTTCAAAAGTTCGTATCTTATAATTTCCTAACTTTAGAAAAATAATTCAGTAAGTCCTGGAATACAAAACAATAAAAGCAAAAAAACCTCACAGAAATGGAATATGCAAGCATAGGGCATTGACAATTTCACTGATAAAGCCTCAGAAATCCCAGTACTAGTGAAAGACTCTGGTTGCCACAGAAGTTGTCAGTATTCTGGAAAAACTGCAGCTGTACTTTGAGTCCCACAGACAGCTAACTTCTGACAGCTGTGAATGGTTCTTTGTAAATGTAGACTTCTCTCTTTGACTCAAAGCTGAGCTTCTGGAAAAGCTCCAAAACAGCTACTCTTGTGCGGCTGAAAAATGCTCCAGTTGCATGCTAGGAGATGGCATGGCAGACTAGACACATTTAAATGTGTGTAAAATCTGCTGATGCTCTATTTTTCTTTCCCCATATCAGGATTGCAAGTTGTCTGTTTTGCACTTCCTGTATACTTAAATCTAGGGAACATCAGTAGGCAGAAGGAGTGCCATAGAAATGCAGGGTCAAAACACGTGACAACAGACTGCTATTGAGGTAATGTAAACGGTAACCTAGGTTTCAAGGACTCAAGCACTCCATCAGAAAAATAACTCGAAATGTTGAATGATGGTAGAAACAAAAATTAATCTTTTAACAGCACGATCAATACAGATGAACCAGGATTTGTTTCAACATTATCTTTTCAGTGTTAACTCCATTAAAATCTGAGAGATTCTTGCTAAGGAATATAATTTTTAAAATTATCTTTTATCATGAATTTTAGTTTTTTAACCCCACAGCCTTTCAGTTTAGGAAGCCTATTGATCATATTCGAGATTTATTTTTTCCGACCATGGGAATGACACACTTCAGGTGTGTGCAAAAATCTCATCTAGAAGAGCAGGTTCTTCTTTACTCTTCTGGGGTCAAATTAGTATTGGGGAGTGTCACTCTTGAGTTGAGAATGACACAGGAACAGTTGGGAGGCAGTATTGTAGAAAGAGTAAAGCAGTTTTTATTCAAGATAATCGTGCGGTTTATAGAGAGTGATATGATTCATTCTATTTGATTGGCTAGTTAACAAAAACACCTTTCTCATACACTGTCTTTGAGAAGAACAGAAGATGAAGTAGAAGAACACCACCTGCAGATTGCTTACACTAACAAGTAATCATATTCTTACAACTCCCTAAAAATTCTCACAAGCCACTGTGAGAAACGCTTGCCTTTTCTCTCTCTCTGTCCCATAATGTCCACAGGGGAGTGTAGAGAAATTACCCTTACATTCACATACCCTGCTTGTAGGCAAAGAAAAAATGCAGCCACTGTGTCTTGGCAGCTGTATGATCATTTTTCCTCTCTAGTTGTGCAGTATCTTAAAGAAGGCAGATGAATGAGGAATGATGCATTAGTACTGGGCAGCAGGGTAGACACTTCCCCACCCCCAAAAGTTATGCCTGCAGATACAATCTAGGAGAGACATACATAGGAGATATATATTTATATGCTCTCCTATACATACACATGCACACGTATAAATATATCCATATAGAAGAGTTACACCTCTAGGACTTTCCTTCACACTCTGCCATCTGCAGAGACACCCTCTTGATGTTTGTCTTGAGCTGATGGTGCAAGCATCTTCTTCTCCTATCACAAGGCTATCCATTTTCTGTGGAGAACCACCTTATTTAAGGGTCAGGCTGACCCCAAAAATCTTTGAGAGGAGCAAACACCATACTGCCTTTGAAATATGATGTGACCATAGGCTATATAAAGCACAGGCAAGTGTAAGTATTTGCCCTTGTATTGGTACAACCTCATATCTGCAATACAGACAAGAATTAAATACAACAGAAGGGTATACCCCAGAAAAAATAAATGCATTTAAGAATTAAAATTGTCCTGCTTTAGTAAAATTTATTAAGGAAATATAATTTTTTAGTATTTTTCACAGTGCAGTAGGTATTTTAGAATGTATTCAGACTTTTTTTCAGTGCATATTTACTGGGTGATTTTAAAAATCTAAATTATCCTCATCACAAAGTTAATTCCAGAGAAGCAGCAATGCTTCTCTTCCAGAGAAGTTCCATGCTGTGAAACAGAATCTTAAAGTCTTACTCAGTTAAAAGTTTTGGCAATTATAGTCTGGTGCATTTACAAATCCTGACATTTTAATGGTGAGCAGCTTGCATAACAAGTGATCAGCTGGAAATATATAATACCACACAGTAGAATTCATCTGGATCTCAAAGTTCATCTCACATTAATCTTCAGAGTCTCTGGAACTGGTTCTTATTTACATGAGACTATTCAAGAGTCTGATAATTATGATCACTTATTCTCAACTGAAAATGTAAGATAGGCATGTGGAGTGGAAGGAAAGGAAATAATATCTACTCTCTCTATTCTGATAGAACCAAAGAGGGTTTTCCTCTTGATTGCAAAACTATCTTTTCAAGATCTTTGCAAACTCTGTGCTCTTTAAAAATGTACTTTTTAACCTGAAGATATAACTGCAATCATTTACCTTCAGTTACTGGGGAATTTCACATCTTTGGTAAAAGGGTCACCAAAGGAAACTATAACCCTGTAGATCAGTGCTGTCAGTCTGTGAAGGATCTGTCCAACATTTGTAACACTATGCCAAGCCTCACAACAGCATACAGCTCTTTTTATATTGTTAATTTATATACCTGAAAAAGTAACCTTGCTCTTGTTTAGGGTTTGTAAAGGTTGCACAGACCTACTTAAAACCAAATTGAATGCTGCAAACATTCAAGAGTAAAAAGGCTTTCCTGGAGTGGAATTCTGGGTTAAGGCTGCTAAGATCATTTGAAAGATTGTTAACTGACTACTATAAATGGAAAAAAGCCAATCAAAAGAGAGGAAAACTTTTAAATGTTTAGATCCATAATTGGCTTTATAGACTATAAAAGCCTAGCCTGCTACACACAGTGCTTTCCCTAAGTAAGAATAAGTATGATTTTGAAACCTCTCAATTTGAAGGGATAGTTGAAGTCATGTTATCAAGTTCCTAGATCATAATTTCTTAACACTGAACTTCTGTATGAAAGGAGTAGTCTCACCACATTTTACAACAAACTAGGATGATGTGAGTGACATACCTTTCCTGGAATATTCCTGGAATGAGAGATATGTGACAGATGAGCTAAATACTCTGTTTTTAATGACCTGTAAACCCAGTAATTTAGTATCAAATTACAGAGGAACTCAGAAGCACAGAGTTGGAGAAAAACAAAACCAAAAAACCAAAAAAAGAAGAACCCCAAGATATGAACTTAAGCATAGAAATTATGTTTTATTTAATAAAATAAATATATTATTTATGACAGAATCAAGTCTTATTAGATGCTTTACGAAGAAAACAGAATAGTGCCACAATCTACTGACAAGCAACAACAGAACATTAAGAAAAACAAAGTAAAATTCCTGTCAACAGTTTTCAGAATATTTTAAGCATCAAAAAAAAAAAAAAAAAAAA
>LTAT01000001.1:44714926-44725974 GCA_003286495.1 Chlorodrepanis virens | reverse complement strand
AAAAAAAAAAAAAAGCTACAATGCTCCAGGCCAAAGTTCCTTGATATTAATTTAAAGTATTTTGACTGAATATGCTTTGGGCCATTATTATAGTCAGTGCCTTTTTATACAATCACTTTTCAATAATCAGTTTTATAACTGATAAAAGCATAGGGCTAATCTTACATTAGGTGTTGCCACTCTCCTCTAGATTAGCATAAGTGCCATTATCTGTTTAAGATGTAAAGGAATGAGATCAGGACAAGTTAGATGTAATGAATCATAATGTTAAGGCTGTGAAGAGGAGATATTCCTCACTCTCTGAATTGGTATAAGCATCATAATGTCAATTACCTTCTGGCTGGACCATATATGTTGAAGGACATGACAAGAAAATATCTCCTACAAGATCTTTCTGTGGTATATATTAGGCTGTAGATAATACATGAACATATGGCACATCATTCATGCTAAAGAGTTAAATATTTGACAAGAAACAGTTTCTGATTCTCCATGCTCCAAAAAGAAACTGACTGCAGAGAAGTTAGTAGGTCAAAAACAGCACTGGGAAAAATCTCAGCAGAACAACGAAGAGATTGGAAGCCAAGAGCTGCTTTTAAGACACACAACTTCTCAGCAACAAAATGTGAATTTCTCACATGCATTGTACTTCCTTTGGGAGATGTGAAGGAGCAATGTAAGGCTAATTTACTCTTAAACAGGCTTGCTCTGAATTATAATATATCATGGAATATATTTATATGGGTTAAGAAAAAAAATTCTTTTAGCAGATTGACTCGGTCGAACATAATTTTTGTCTGCGTCAGAATCTTTTGTCCCTCTGAGTTGTTAACTCATCTGGTTTATGATTAAAGACTTCCCATAGACAAAATCTCAAGCTTTTTTTTTTTTTTATTACTAACCTTTAAAGAACATAACATAATAGTGCAGAATTTTCATGTAAGCTGCTTCTTTTAATTTCCAGAACTGAGGTTAGCAGCATGGAAGCTTACTCATTTTTAGTGAGTTCTGGCATAGCCAAAAATAGATTCCTGAACCTGACTCTTTCCCATCTAGCTTTCAGCCCTTAAATGAGCCTGTACATTATTTGAGAGACTTACTTTCCCTGAGGGATAAAGGGACATAGCCAACAGAAAGAAACCAGCTTTCTTGAGAGGGTGATTCAGATCTTAAGGAGGCTTTTAACACCTGTTTACCATTAAGCTCAGGGACAGCCTCGAGCAGAAAAGCCGCCTTTAAATTATGCTCCAGTACCTATTTGCCATGCTTGAATTTTTCCAGTAAGAACAGCTCATCTCCCTCAGGAACAGTTTCTTGCCTCTTCAGGATTAGGTGTCACAGAAGGCTCTTCTGGGTGGAATTGTCTTCATTCATGTTCCCAGATATCTTAAGTCCACTTCAGCCCCCTTTAAGCATGCAAGTCCCTGAACTTATCCTCAAGTTTATCTCAGGATATTATTTAATATATGAGTTCACTGACGCTCTAACTTTTGAATCTCTTGTTATCAACAAACTTCTACTGGAAGTTGTGTTAAAAAAAGAGAGACTAAATGGCAATGACAACTATAAACAACACATGATGCATTTTCTTAGGTGCTAATTTATCTAACATACATGTTGGATCTTTAAGCAAACTCTTCAAAGCTTTGGCACTCTGTAAACTAGCAGCTTTAACTAACAGCTTCATTCATGAAAACAATTGAAAGAATCCTATCCTTAGTGGAAGAGTATTCAAGGCAAGTCCTCAAGGCAATAAATAAGTTTTTAAGGTGTGCAAAGGATGAAGAAAAATTGTATGGCATTATCAGAGCTATTTCTTATATAGGATAATATATAAGGGTATATTTCTGGCATGTAAATCTTATTCCTACCTGCAAAAAAGAAAGATAAAATTATATATTAAATAATGATAAAGTAATTTGGATAATAGGTGAGGTTTTTCTGCAAAGTGAGAAGATTTGTTACTTTTTACACTACATAACTAATATATTTGATATTCAGAAATACAGTATTTGGGAAAGAATGCTGAAAGCAGCAGTACATGTTAAATGGCTAGAGATTCAATACTTGTCTTATTTAGAAGGGTCAGAAGGTTTTTCATGTTTGTACTACATTTTTCCAGCTAGGAATTTGGAATGAAGATAACACATGGGACACACAAGTCAATTAAATCAGTTTTTGTCAAAGGGAGGAATGCAAAAGAAAAGGTTTATGTTTTACAGTAGCATTTTGGGTGTTAGTGTAGCAGATTAAACTGTGGCAGTCAGCAGTCAGTACTGATAAATCACATGCAGTTATTGTTCTGAATATCCTGTCATATCTGCAAATTTAATAGGCAAGGGATGACAACACTTTCTTGTATGTTTTTTATACTTTGCCTTCAGCATCAAAAAGACACTTTTTCCATTTCATCTTGGGTGTGAAGGTCAATCACTGAGCTCTATAAAGTGTATGCAAACACAAAAAAATGCTGGCTAAAAATATTATTAAGAAAAAAGAAATCTGTAATGAGAGGAAATAAAATAAAATAAATAAAATTTAATCTGCTCATTTAATTAAATGTAATTTGTTGAATAAACGGAAATTTCTTTTATAAGAAAATGTAAGCACAAAGCAAGGAAATTGATTTCCTATTACAGCGTCTACATGTGATTTTAATCAATGTATAACAGCAAAAAAAGAAACAGAGAAAAACCCCTTTCTGATACAAAGGTCTGCTATCACATCAATCCTGAAAGCTGTTCCATAATCCATATATTCAGTCATGTAAATCTAACAGAAAAACAAACAGGAAATATATATTATTACAGATGCAACTAGATAAACTAAAATTGGTTGTACAGAAACTTTCATGAACACTTGCTAGCAACAATATGAAATATTTTTTGAAAGAGAACTTACAGTTTTTTTCTGTAATATTAAGTTTTTAAAAGAAATTTGCTAATGCAAATCTGAATTCTGAAACAAAATCCAATTCATGATTAGCAGGACTGTATTTCCCATAAAGTCCTATCTATGTCAGTAAGACTACAGATGAAATAAAGTTTAAATATGTTTTTATCTCTTTACAATTATATTCAGGTATCTCCAGTTTTATACATTGACTGAACATTCACCAAGTATGTATTAAGCCCACTTGACTTAAGGCAACAGGAACTAAACTAAATGTATTACATCCCCTCGATCAATAGACAGGGACATGTATTTTAGAGAAGACTTCAGGTAACAAGAATAATCCTTGAGAGATGCCCATCTCATATCCCTATCCATAGAACAGTATTTAAGACGAATTTACTCTGATTTAGACAACATGCATGGTTGCCTAGTAAGACCATTTCAAAACATGGTGCTCATCTGCCTTCTAAAAAGTAAGTTTCATTTTATAAAGCTATGTAAATATTTCTTGCTTTTCTTACAAGAGTTGGGAAATTGTTCAAGCGGAAGAAGTTATTAAATTTATTTAATTTAGTACTGCATAGATGCATTTCAGAAGTAGGTAACATTGGGTAAATGTAGACAGCTTCTTAACAAATCTTGAAGCTTTCAGAAGAACTTATATAGACTCCAAATGATAAAGCTCATCCTAGGCAAGGCAGACTTTATAATTTAGACATGATACTCTTATTTACTAAAATTCTTTGTTGCCACAATTTTCAGTAATAAATTTGCATTAAAACAAACAAAAAAAAAAGACTGAAGGTAGACATAAAAGGACATAAAATATTTCCAACATTTTATTATATTGAGAGTCTGTTTCATATTCTGGATGAGACATGGGAAAGGAAGCTCTGAGAAATTAATTAATTTAATAAGGTATTTGACATTCCATATGCAACATTTCAGTTAGCAGATCTTATTTTCCTTCCATTCCTGAAATAAAGACCGGGGATAATATTCCCTTTCGACTCTCTTTGATCTGCTTTTTCTACCATGACCTCAAATCTACAGGTAGCCAAGTACAGTTAAGTAATTTCCCACTATTCAGTTACCACTGGATGTCAATAAGACTGACATTCTCACTCCAAATTATTTTCTCTAAGTCACAGGTTATAGAACAGCTTTATGGATTGATGCTACCTGATCAGATATCTCTAGTGGAGAGCGTAATTTGCAGCTGCTGGGTACTACCATAAGAGAAATAAACACAGTAAAACCCCATGTGGCTTTCTACTTAAGCTTTGTAGGATGTTTACGTTCCACAGGGATATGTATAGAAATCTAGAGCTGAAATTAAATTAAGAAATAACTTTCACACCACCTCTATGCAGAGATAAACTGCTCTTCAGAATTTTTTCCTCTGAAGATTCTAACTCTACACTGATCTTTACCAAAGGGTATGAGAAGGTTCTTGGTATCTTACAACTTGTATAGCTTGTGTCATATAAACAATGCTTGCAGGGCATTTTGATATTCTTAACTAAGGTATATCATATAGTTATGACAACTTTCTTTTCTTTTTATTCAATATAATGTATCTTTAGTGTCTTGCAAGATATCTTTATGCTTTATATAGGGACTATACACAACACAGAAGTTTTATGATATATATCACTACCATTTTTCACTGAAACTCATAGCTTCACTGGTAAACTAATAAAACACTTGTATTACTGAGTTATTTTAGTGATTATAAAACACAGATTCTTATTTGTGTTTTCCACTTGTCTACAATAATGTTAAATATCCCTTGCTGACAAATCTCATGTTCTATTTGTTCACACTGAATGATAAAGCACCAGTTCTCCTTCCATTGCCTAGGGTAAAAATGTTGTAAACCATAGATACTCAAAGCAGCCTAATCCCAGCCTGTGGTATGAAGACTATGGGAACCCACCAAAGTATCTTTAAACACAGGTTTTAATTTTTTCAGTAAATTTGTCCCATAGTTTTTTTGGTCTGTCAAAACTCAATCTTGACAACTGAGGAGATATACTTAAATTTAACTTAATTTAAAACAGACAAATGGAAATCCAAAACAAATACCAGATTATTGTATTGGTGCTGAAGTACACTAGTTTAATGAGGAATAATAAACTATGATTAATTAATGTATTCACTAATGCATAAATTTTCAGTGAAGTGGACTTGCAACACTCTCCCTCTTGTGTTAGAAGACTATGGGCTCAAATTTTAAACCAAGACCATCGCTCCCTTAAAACTACTAGAGACATTCCAACAAAATTATGCTAATAGTAAGTACCTTTAAAATATAACCTCTTTCCATAATTCCAAATTCTTAGACTGTGTGTGATACAGAAGTCCAAAAGTAAAGTGTTTAACAGTGCTGACATATCCAAAAAAGAGCTATTGTTCCCTACAAGTTCAAGAGAAGTAAGCTCAGAATTATGGGTTCAGAAAAGCTTTTCTCTAGTAATGTTTTGAATGGTATTGAGAAGGATGAAAGCTTGTTTGTTTGCTTGCTTGTCTTTTAAGTAAAGGTCTGTATTCTGAAAAAGAGAACACACTACTCAACAACCTTGTTATCTGGACAATGTCAGTATAATCCTGCTCTCATTGTACATGCAGCCTTTTGATGTCAGAGAAAATGACTACTTAATACTGAGGTGTCTGTTCAAGTATCCTATTTATTATAACTGAAAGAAAACATCTCTTTTAACTTTTACTTTTATTGTTTTTTTGTTATTATTATTATTAGGCAATAATAATAATTTTAAAAGCTTTCATGTCATAATAGCTGCTGACTTTGATTAAACAACTGTCCCACTAGAAGAATGTTTGCATAACATTTAATAGCCACTTGATTATGAAAAGAATTGGGGTCTAAACCACATTCTTTTCCATTACTAGTGATCTATTTAAACATTAATTGTAAGGGTTAGAGGGTTGTGCAATCCATCAAAGGCTCTTAATTCTTGAAACATCCCATTTATCAAGATGTCCTAGAGAAGCTAATCACAGTATACATTTTTTCATCACTCTCTGACATACAAAATTAATTGTGTTTACTATATTAAAATCCTTTTTTTAATACCAAATAGTATGAATAATTTTAAAATGATAATAAATTTACCAAACATAAACCAGACAGAAATGTTTTCTGAAGACTTTTTCCGATTTTTATATATAAATATAATATCAATGTAAATACATAATATCAAAAAGACTAAGTAACATCAAAAAGACTATATAATATCTAAGAGCACATTATTATCCACTTTTCTTTTTAAAAAAGTTTGTTCTGAAATATAATTGCACAATCATGAATCCACTCATATCTTCTCTTCAGTAATATGCAAGACAGTTGTCAAACAGAACTCAAAATCATGAAGGAAGTTTACTATCATCTTTTCTACTCCTCCCGCTCAATTTCTCCTCCTCCTTCAATTAATGCTTCCATCAGGATTTTCCTGCACACATATAGGGACACCTAGTGGCAGAAACTGATGAAAACTCCCCTCTAGGAAGACCTGGAGGAGCCACCAGTAGTATGAAATTCAGGTCACGCCAAGTAGCCAAAACATGCAAATTCAGTTCACTCTGAGGCTTTTGAACCTTTTTTTTCGTGCTCCAGTGAGTGAGTCTACTTATTTAAAAATACAAAAAAAAACCCAACAAAACATTCCTCACTTTCCTTTAGTATATCACAACACAGTTATAGTGCCTCTTGGATAGAATCATAAAATAATAGATTGATTTTTGTATATCACTTTTTAAATAAATTTTCATATTTATTTTAAGTAAGGACAAAGCTGTTAAAATCTGCCTGTGAACATATGTACATAAATATGTGAAACTGACATGTTCTATGCTTACATTTTGTAAATATGTGTTAAAACATATGATGTAGAAATGCATAGGAGTAGCAATGTTTTCCTTAAAAAGTCAGATTAAGGATTTATCTTTTTATTGTACTAATTAGTGTGTGTTCAAATAGGTTCAAAAAATTACTTAAATGCCAAAACATAAAGCTAAGCACCTGTATCCCCTAAAGCTATGCAGGGTGAACTTTACATATACATATCTATGTACATGTATCTATATATATATGTAGTCTTACCTATCATTTACAGAGCCTAGATCCAGTATTCAGAAACCATTAAGGCCTGATGAAGTTCTAGCTGGGCACATTCGTGTGCCTCAGGGATCAACATTTCTTGCTGTATGTCTTGCAGCAATCTTTTTCAAAGACATCAGGAATAACATTAATACTACTGAATCACTTGGAAGTCAAATTTACACATAATCCCCAATTTTCAATTTTTGACTTCCCCTGGTTTTTGATCATTAGAAATTCTTATCTGATGCTTAACTTCCCCAAAGTGAACAAGGAAGGGACAGGTCAGGCTCTGTGTTTGAGGGAGAGTATACCAATCCTATTCATATTTTTGCTAACTAATGTGGTGTAGAAATTTTAAGCCTGCTCCTTCTCTTGAGTGTTTTAACCATTAAGACAGAAAACACCTGGTATTTCTCTGAGTTTCTCCTGGTAAATATGCTTTGTTTAGTGTAAGAAAATTAAAGCATAAAGAAAATAATAGCCTAATAGATTTGTACCTTAAGGTTACCCCTGTATGCAAGGATATTAATAAACCTCTTTCCCTACTCTACAACTTTCACCAGAAAAAATAAGAAGCTATCCCAGAGGAAGTGTTCAGATCCAGAAGAAATCAAAATCCTTTTATTTCAGTTATTATGGATAGATTAGGTACCTTACATTAGACATATTTGACATCAAATAATTTTAATTATTTGATAATCCTAAGTATAGCAAGGAGATAAGAGAAATGAAAAGTCAGAAATCTTGTATAATGACAGAATAGTTTAGGAAATTTCAGAGAGATTTTTTGCAGTATGCCACTTAATCCATGCCATGTCCTACTGAAGATGCTGAAAATTTAGCTTGCATTTTTGAGATGATGGAACTGAGTTGAATTTGATTTTTACAAGTAGTAATAGAAGCATATTGCTGAAAGGGACTATCTACATTTCTACATTGTCACAATTGAGAGTTACAATATACTAAATGTTTAGTTAAAAAAAAAAAAAGAGATCTACAGAACTTTTGGTCCAGATGGTACAACCCACTGACTCAAAACCTTTAATTCTTTAATTAGCAGTAAAGAACAAAAGCCAAACCTCAAATCTTCCTTGGGGAAAATGAAAAAAGGGAGGAAGAAGAGAAAAAAGGGCACTGCCAATGGTCTGTGGAGACCCCCTCAACAGGAAGAAGGAAATATGTTAGAACTTCTTTGCAGAATGTTCTAGGAGATACATGTCCCACTATACAAAGCAGAACACAAGAAAGAAAGAAATTAACATAACTCAGAATCTAAATTATACAATAAAGGGAGAAAACATCCTACCTGACCTGAGAGCCTGCAGTAAGCCCTCAGGCAGTGAAGAGATACAGTATAAGTGTAGAAAAAACATATTCCAACTTCTTCAAAAAGCCCTTTCCAACTTGCCACAAAGGTACCTTTTCTAACACAAACTGTCCCATTCAATTACAAAGTTTTTTATTTTCAAGTTCTATTTAAAAAAAACTTTGTTGGCCTGATTATCTATTTGGAAGACCTTTCCAGTCTCAGACAGTCAGTGAACTTCTTCCCTTTCCTAGGTTTTATAATCAACACATATGCATTTGATGGCATGCCATTATCCCTTTTCAGTTCAAATACATTCTATTTAGTTTAGTTTTCTGGGGTTTTTTTTAGCATTTAACTAAAAATGAATTTTTAAGGACTCATATGTCCTTTCAATATCTATTTGGCTATGTATTCCTTTTTTTTTTTTTTAATTTCTCTTCTGTAGACACATTTTCCATGCCCCAATTACCGTAGTTTCTTCCTGATCTTTAGACTTCCTTTTAGTATCTTTGAATATATGACTAGAACCGTGCCAAATATACCAGGAACTCATGTAAAAACACATCCTTTACAATACTAATAACCCCTTCTTACTTATTATGACATCCTAATACATCATAAAATCACTTTTTTTTTCCCTTTATGTAAGTACTCATAATAGCAACATATAACCCCTTGCTGATTGACTACTAGCTTTAAATTTCTGAATTTTTTTATAGGCTTGGATTTTCCCAGTTTATAGCAAAAGTTTTAATTCATGAGTTTGCAGAATGCATTATTCAATTTCACACTATTTCTATCAGCTTAGACCAAAGGAAAAGCAATATATAGACAGACAGTCAGTATTTCTAAATTCTTAATTGAATTTAGAAATACTGACATGTTAAAATACAGACAACAAGACTAAAATTGTAAAATATTTACATAGTATATATGTGAGTGTGTATATATATATATATATATAAATATATATTTACACTTATATGTATCTCAACACATCTGTTTCTCAGAAAGACCTCTAATTTTGTCTAAAAATTCTGTCTAGACCCACTTATCTTATACCCTTTACTGAGTACTATGTGTATTACAAAGGAGCTGATCCTTTCAGTGTTTAAGGACATAAAACTGCTAGACCAAATGCTTGTGCCATGATACACTGAGGATTTCTCTTACCCTATTCCTACTTTCACTAGACAACAAAATTTACACATCTTCTTACCAGAAACAGGCAACTTTTCTTTTTGCCTATTTGGTCTGGGCCTACTTTATTCTTAATGTCCACCCCATGCATTAACCACCATCCCACTTCTTAAGTTCTCATTTTATTTACATTGCTTAACAAGTTTTTACTCTATTTCAGCTTTCTGTGCAACTTTTAGCTTAACAAGGTTGCTGACCATTCTCAGTTTGGTTTTATGCCTTCTAATTATTGATGCAGATTTCTTCTTGCTAATCAGTATCTCTTTTCTATTCTCTTTAGGTTTTGTGCTTACTCTTAATAACTTGCTTAAGGCTTCTACCTTCTGGGAATTCTTTTTCATTCCAGTTTAGGTGGACTATTTTGTTTTTCCCCTTCTCTCCTCCACTGTAAAAATTCAACAATATTTGCTTTCTTTTTACATAAAGCAGCATGTTTCTTATCTGAATTCTTCTTCCAGTACTCACTAAAGTTTTTTTATTTCTGAGTTTGCCTTTTTTAAACATTGGACTGCAGTTACAGATCCTTCACATTCTTCACTCTTGAAACTTCACATGAAGTAAAAAAGCTCAAAACCATTATATTTATTTTCTATCACTAGTTTATCCTGTAGATCCTATAATTTACTACAATTTAATCTAAATTATCCTTGTCTCTTGCTTGCTCGATATCTGTTCCATAAAAGAAGCTATCCTCTAACATTATCAAATTCATGTCATCCTCAGCAACACTGGTTGAACTTTTTGCTGATGCCTGCCCATTAGAACTAACATAAATCTGCATGATCACACAATCTCAGCTTTAGCTTCAATTCCCCCCCATATTTGTAGGCATTATTTTCCAGCTCCAATATGGACCAGCAGATTCATAATAGCTTGCATCCCTAGTATTCTTCCTACCCTTTGTTCAATGATTTTCATTCAAGTGGACACTATCTCATCTTCACCCTCAAATGTAACATTTTTATTGCACTATTGGTAACAGTCTTTATTCTTTAACATGTTTTAGTGCATTACCATGAAACTACTTCAACACTGTGCCTTTCATAAAGAGTGTCTATCCTTCTGTTCCAATATATTTCATTCAACAAGTTTGGAACCTCCAATATCCTGTTTTCCCATGTCTGATTCCACATGCTAGATCAACTGTTCCTGCCAATGTTATAAATTTAAGTACCATACAAAGAGGGTAGACCTGAACACTTACAAGTTGTACATATAATGCATGTATGCCTCATATGCTTTTGTTGAGCTATCTTTACTCTTGCTCCATCCTCACTCAGGTCCCTCCACTTGTATTCCATAGGAGGATTATATTAATTATTTCCAACTTTCTATTTGAATATTTCAGTTTAAATGAGTTTAGGATTTCCCAGTTTAATGAAAGGTAGATGAAAAATAAATTATCAAGAGGCAAAACTATAATAAAAAAACAAATATAAAAATATTAAAAATATAATATATATAAAAGTAAAAACCTAAAATAATAAAAATCAAAAATATAATAAAAAACTAAAAAAAATG
>LTAT01000001.1:44662095-44689091 GCA_003286495.1 Chlorodrepanis virens | reverse complement strand
AACCAAACAACAAAAAAGCAAACAAACAACAAAAAACCAAACCAAACAAACAAACATAAATAACTATATCAGCTGCCCAAAAATACTACAATCCAGCTTTTAAAAAAGATTATTATTTATTTCTACAACCCCGGACACTGTCATATGGAAAGACTGCTAAAACCATGAAGTTATTAGAGGAAAAAAGTCTGAATATTTTTAACTGTATTTGAAGTACATCTTTCTTTAATGGTAGCATGTCTATCTCAACTAAATAAGGAGCAATTTTGAAGTGTTATAATAATCAGAAATATTTTGATTGAACTTTTGATTTTTCAGTTGATCATTCTGTTGATAAACTCTCTGTAACAATGTGCCTTGGTGCTGCTATCAAATGCCACCACCTGATGTACATTTAAGCTCCCTCATCCAAAATGATGTCTTAAAATATTGATGATCTTTTTTGAGAAACTTCTGGGCAATAAGGGAACACTGTGAAACATTTCACTGTGATATGGCACGACTATTTCAGATAGTTTCTTAGATCTAATTTCAGAATGCTGACATTTAAGATGTCCCCCTGTGCAACTTGCTGAGCCATTTCCTGTACTATTGAGGGTTTTATCTAAACAAAATTCCACCTTTTAATCAGTGGTATTGGTTTACTTTCCAGAGCACTTAATTGTCTAACATTCAAAGTACACATAAATCAAATAGTAATTTAATTATGCTAAAAGCATTGGTAAATTGAATAGCAAAAAATGACTGGCTGCCCTGATAATCTTGAATTACAGAAAGATAAAAAGGTAAATAAAACAAAGTAGCAAGACAATCTGTCAGGAAGTTTTGAAATATTAAATTACTATGGCAGTAGAAGTGTCTCTGAAGTTGCTGCACCGATTTTTAGCAGAAAAGAGGAAACAGAAGTTCTCATTAAGAAAAAATACTCTAATTAAAACCACTCTGAAATTCTAGTATAATCAGTAGTAATAGGACACATTTTTTACAGTGTGTGTACATTAAGAGAAATGTACATAGTTCTAAGAACCTGATGTAAATACTGTATGTATTCTAGTAATTTTGTGCTTGACAGTGGAAGTATGGTTATTAGTATGGAAGTATGTTATTATTTTCTTAAGAGAGTAGGAAACACTGGAAAGATTTTTCTAGAGAAGAATATAGAATTATTTTGCAGTGACTGGGAAAGATTAATTTAGTTATATCTTAATAACCTCTAATTCTTAACAATTTTGTGATCAGTTCTTATGTAATCTTTTCCAGTGAAATGGGAATATGCCTGCTGAAGACTGTAGGATTCATTATTTTAGACTCAAATCAATAATTCATGTATAATATTTACTGGCATTAAAGGCCAAATTCTGTTTCCTCTAGCTATCTCAGAAACCTCCCATCCATATAATTCTTACATATTATTTCCATCTGAAAAGTAGTCAAAATTTCGGGGGGAGGGGGTCTTTTGTTTTGTTTTGGTGGGTTTTTTTCTAGCGTGTCTTTCATTTTTGTTTTGCTTTGGGTTGTTAGTTAGGTTTTTAAACATTTTTATTACTCACACATAATTTAGTCACACAGACTGACTTCCAGCAACTGTCTAAATGTAAGGCTTGTTCCTTGGGAGCTAGAAAGTCAAGTTGCTAGATTCTGTAATCTTCCAGGGAATTAATCTCAGTCATTTTCCAATCTACCTCTTTGAGGATGAATGCACAGTCGAGATATTGGTTAAATCAATTAATATTTGCCTTGGTAATGCATGAAATTTTTAAAAGATGGAATTACCCATCTAAAAGTGTGGGATGAATGTGACTTCTCTCAGGTGTTCTGTTGGTGCTACTGTTTCACTGAATTTTTTAGCCTTCTCTTTACTTACAAATGTAGCGACCAGGAAAAGGGATTCTTAATGCAAGACATACTTTAATGCAAGACATACTTTCTTTTGAGAAGCATGGACATTAAAAAAAGTGTCTTTTTGGAATTACAGTTGTCAAGAAAAGGGCTTTTTCACACAGGAGGGACAGATACTAGGAAAGTATGTGAATATTCTTCAAAAATTATTAAAATATTTGAAATTTCACTTATGTTGAATGCAGGTTTATGTCAAGTTTCATCAGTTTCCATTATGAATTTGATATCCTTCCTTGATACAAGATTAGAAAGTGCTTGGCTGATACTTTCCATGGAAATTAGAAGTTATGTCACTGTGAAAGTTTTGGAAAAAATATTTGGATAGTAATTGAATACTTATAAAAAGAAAAAGAAGAAGAAATGTTTCTTAACAACATATGCCAGCCCTTGCGCTCTTTCACAGACTTTTAAATCTGGTCAAGGAGGAAAATGGCACATTCAGTTTTTCTTTTTCATTTTTTTTTTCCCCTGCAGTTTCTCATGTCAGCACGTGAACAAGAGACTAGATCCAGAACTATCATGCTACTTCTGTCTGACATGTGTGTGATATCAGGCATCAGAAACAATAGCCCTGCTGCCATAAGGCTCCTAAAGCAGGGGGGGAAATTTAAATGATAGCATCCTTCTTTTCTGACCAAATTTCCAAAATTACCACATGTATTTAGTTTCTCTAGGGAATGCTGCCTTTCATTTGTAAGAATAGAGTGTTGCAAATGATCTTTTCCCAAGTATTTCACACATTATTTTGTGTCATGTCTTGATTCATAATTTATTGATATCTGTATAATTCAGGAATAGCTGCTGTGAATCACTGAGCCAGTTCTCTAGGAGAGAAGAATTAGACTGTATCTCTTGGTTCATCATGTCACAGGGAAATGATGAACCAGTAGCAATTTCTATTATTAGAATTACTTCTATTATTCTAATAGATTTCTAATACTTACTTCTAGTATCTTCTATTACTAAAACATTTCTAAAACCCATGTTTCTCACATTGTCCCCTAAAACACCTATTTTCTGATAAAACCTCGTGCTTCAACAGTCTGATAAACCCCCTCAACTCATCTCAGCTTTAAATATTTTCTCAAAAGAGGGCCACAATGTCTGTAACCCAGAAACAAATACCTATAGTGCTGAGATATATCTGCAGAAAGTTGCTAATTGACATTGAAATTATTTTAAAATAGTCAGTTTATATGTTCTGAAAGGAACTCTTGTGGGTTTTAAGAATCCCCCCCCCACCCCCGCAATTCCAAATAGAATAGAATAGAATAGAATAGAATAGAATAGAATAGAATAGAATAGAACTATTTTGGTTGAAAGGAACAAAAACTGACTCTCAAGTCCAACTTCTTGACCAATTCTAGGCTGGTCAATTTAAATCACGTTATTAAGGATGTTGTCCAAATGCCTTTTAAACACTGACAGGCCTGGGGCATCAACCACCTTTCTAGGAAGTCTGTTCCAATAATTCATTAAATTCTTCCTAATATTCAAAGTCTAATGTCAAGAAACAGATCTAATGGCCACATAGCTCCTAAAATAATTTATCTTGTTTTTTTTTCCTTATTGTAATTCTTTTCTTGATTTCCAAAATTTCATTAAATGCAACTGAAATTCAAGAAAATCTTTTCTGTTTCATGAAGTTCTGTCATTGCTGTGTGTTTCAAGCACACATTGATGATCTCATTGCTTAATGCTATAATATGCTTAACTGATCTTCATTTTGAACATCCTGTTTGAGTTTACTCAAATCTTAAATCAGCATGCTGACAAATGGGCTCTTTATTTTCCTTCTCCCACTGTTTTAAGTCTTTATTGGTTTAAATTGACTTATTGTAATATTCCTGTAATCATGATTTTATTTTCCCATAGGAAGATGAAGAAATGGGTAAACATCTAATGCCCAAGATGAAGGAGGAGATTTTTTTTTTTTTTAATTATTACTATTTGGCTAAGAGTAAGCTGCTAAGAACTAAACCCTGGAATTTATTAGCAGTGATAGTACTGAATTAGGTAGAAAATAAGAATTCCCATGAGTAAGAAAGAATTCATTTGATAGAGTACAAAGAATTGGTTTTATCTGTCACTGATAAGACATTATGTATCAAACCAAAACAAAAACAGGGAGCTCTATGTAGAGGTCTATTGATCTACCTACATTAGTATCATTAACATGAACCTAAAATGTATTTCCATCCTCAAACAGCTAGCTCTCTGCAATAGGCTTATGTAAAATCTACACTAGGCTTATGTGCTATAGTTTATGATGAGATGTAACAATAAGACTTCTCAGTCTGAAAAACCCCAATATTTTTAGGCTTTCCTTACAGGAGAAAGGGAACATATGAGATTGCTGAACCAGCTAAAAACTGTGAAGTAAGGCAAACCAGGGAAAGTTAAGCCAAGCTTCCACAGAAAATGAAACTCTTATGGAAGAAAAACCAGATACTCACAGAAAATATATGACATATCCACTCTGAGAAAGAAAAATGAGGTGTGCAAAGGCTTTTGAAGGTCTTCAGTATATTATACTCAAATGCTATTCAGTTAATATAGGAAAATAGTTATTAATTTCCTGATTTGTTTTTTTTTCCCATGGAAAATCCATGAGATTTTCCTTGTTAGATAATAATAATTACCTTTGAAACATAAACTAGAGAATAGATGATTTAAACAAGAAATTTGAGTTTGTGATAAAGAAAAAACAAAGAGACGGAAAGAAAAATGTAGTCTTCTATTTCAGCAGCAATCTATTTTGTCTTTAAGACTGGATTTTCCACAGGCTATATGTTGAAAAAGTAAACAACACTTGCAAACTCAAAATTGAACATGCTTTTAAATCATGCTGGTAGATTCAAATATTTTATCCAGAAATCTCCTATAGAATATACTAGTAAAATAAAAATAATAACATGTAAATATGCCTAGCTTATATATTTTAGGCAAGTAAGACAAAGGCAATTTAAATGTGAGTTTATAGGCTGTAGAAATATTTAATGTATAGCTCTAGAAGATAATTTATAACACATGTGGGAAGGCTTTTAAATAATTTCACTGGGAAGAAACAGAGTAATCCCTATCAACCTTTCTTGGGGAAAAATATAAAACAGAGGGATACATATGAAAAAAATCTGATTTAAAAATCCATTTCATCCTCAGCTTCTGGGAAAAGGGGTCCTATGGTGCCTTGAATTCATAAGATATGTAGAGTGGCAATGTGTCTCTTTATAGTTCAATCCTACCTAGAGATTATCATAAATTGAGAAACATGAGGAAAAATGCAGGAAATTCTTTCCTCGCTGTCTCCCAACTATCAACACAAAAGAACTGCATCTTCATCTTACTCACACCTCAAAGCATAGATCCACCATTTGTATACAGGAGCTGTATAAAGCATTTCCTGCCCTAGATACCTTCAAGGATAAAACATGACATGGAGGACAGATAACACAATAAAAAACCTAGAGATGATCAGTAACTTCTGCTTTAAAATTTATGAAAATTTTTATTTATGTATGGGACTTTAAATGAGTGCACAGTATTAGCACCAACAACAATCACAGGTTTTAGAAGCTGTGAAACTTAAATGCAATTTAGGTGATGGTGTAATTCTAATACTATTGCTATTGCTTGGGCTTTTTCTGTAAAACAAATAAACAAACCCAGCCCCCCCCTTTTTTATGCTTTTACACTAACAAGTGCAAGCCCAAAGGGGAAAGAAAGCATATCTTAAAAGCTAACAATGAGATAACTCAGTAATCTTTAGTTAATCAGATCCAATCCTAATTTACACAATTGTCCAATTTAGGTCTTGTTTCAGGAATTAAGTAAGACCTTGGTACTTTGTGTAGAATTAATTTCACCCAAAGAAAAGGGGCCTTTGGGAAGTAATTCTTCGCCTGATTGCTGCAGACTTGCTTTTAGTAAGTTTCAAATAAAGATAGTATTAGACCATTGATGGATAGGTTGGGAAAGGTACCTGATACTTAGTTTTCCCTGTATTTGTGTGATGAATACACATTAACACTTTGGCTAACAGCCACAGAAGTAAAAGTCTAGGAAAGAACTAGTGTAATTTAGCAGAAAGACTTAAAAAAATAAATAAAATAAATTAATTTATTATTAGATAATTCTCCTATGAAATATTTCTTTCTCAGTCAGCTTGGCAAATTTAGTCAGTGTTTTCTATTTAGATCTGCAGTTTTGATCAGGATAAGCTTGATCTATAGACCACCCTCCAATGAAGATGCACATGTTTTCTCTCCAGAGGTTGAGGATCATTAAAATTGTCAGTTGTGTATATAGCCTCTGTTTTAGAGCATTTTATTAGCACCTTGTTACCTTAGCCACACCAACACAATGTCATGATTTAATAGCATGTAATAACTTCACTAGTTTTTATTAAATATTTCTACCCTTTTATAAAATGTGATAAAAATAGAAACTTTTACATACAAAAAGAAAATATATTGTCTGTAAAGTATTTGTGTATATTTTTTAAGTTATCAAAAATTATGTATCTGAGGTACATTTCTCAATTTATCTTCTTAATATATGTATTAGACTTTGAAGTAACATACCAAGTAGATTGTTATGGATTGTAAGTTGGTCATTTGGTTTTTCAGAATCTTCAACCCTTACAATTTATCTTCTTTATGATGCCATAAATATATCCAAGTTGCATAATATCACCAGAAAGAAAACTGTCATACATCCAGGTATGGAATTAAGACTTTCATGTACAGTTTAACACACTGAGCTAATACTGGTGTTCTAAGATCACAAAGGAAAATGCCACTAAGAAATCACCAAAATTAAAGTGTGTAGCACCTATGGGTTCACAGGAACATGCTTTTTTAGCTTAGGCCAGTCTTCTTTCACAGATAGTGTAGAAAGAAAATACTTCCAGCTAATGTCCTTTGCATACCCAGTACAGTGTAGCGGAGCTAAAACTCTCAGTCAGGCATGAGAAATATAGCTCTGTTTATGTGGATGATTATGATTAGATCTTTTGCAATAAAACATCTAAATACTGATAATACAGTATATATTATAAGCAGGTTTCACTAGAAAAATATGGCTTTTCAGTCTTTAGCTTCTCAGAATTCACAGTTACAAAGCAGCAAAGCACCTCCCTGGCTACTTTAAGATTTTATCTCTGCATGGAAGCAAATCTTAGTGCTTTTACTCACATGTCCAAAAGTGAGTATTCCACATCTTTGGGCTGGATGTACTCTGCAAGCATCTCTGTCAGGGAGGAGGCAATCTGCTTAGATAGAAGCTGCCTGCCACCTCTGGACACCAATTTTCCTGGTTGGCCCAGTCTCCAGTAGCATTTTCCACCCTTTTACAGGCCAATGTGTACCAAATTGAATTGAAATCATCACAGGTAACCTATCTCTGGAATGCATTCATGATGTGAGCATCCAGTCAGTTCCTCCTGAAATTTCCACCTCGTGTTCTTATTTTAGGACAAATCACATCAGAGACAATCCCAAGGGAGAGGGTGTTAGTGGGGAGTAAGGAAGCATGGGAAGACCCAGCTATCCTTCATCTCTGTTACAGACAGAGGGAGCTAAGAGAATGATAAGGACAAAATGGGTAGCCTTAGGTCTTTTAAGGTAAATATAATTAATTCCAAATGCAATAACTGCTGAGAAAAAGCATGCATTTCATCTTGTATATGACTATAACACAAAAGTAGCAGGAAAGAATTCAGTAAAAATTCAGTTGTTGATATACACTGGAACAGTTAAAAATTAATGTTTTCCAGTATCCCATGGTTTCCCAAGGGCTATGGGAACTGATTTTAAGCTCTTGCTCAGCCTGTCTGATGATTTATTCAGTGCTTTCTCCCATGCTGCTGTAAGGGAGATATGTACATGGATGCAAGACATCATACTGGAGTTCTTATCCTGTAAAGTACAATATGAGTGACATGCCTACAAAAAAGGCAGTTTGAGGAATTTGAGGGAATATTAATCCCATTTTCTGATAATCGTCTTTTAATGATTAATCCTTAAAAAAATCTGTTTCAGAGTCATCTTAGACTAGTAATCATTACTCATAAATCTGTTTTTTGGGTGGTCCAAAGTCACTTAAGAGAAGAAAGCTCCTGTAAGCTTCAACTATCCTGGAGAAGAAGCCACCCTCACAGACATGTACCTTTGTTACTTTCCTATTCATTGCAGAGTAAAAGCTCCTTCTTTCCAGGAGAGAGTTAAAAGAAATACAGTAATGGCTGGAGCTTTCTGTTTTTGCCAAACCCTGTATTATAATAGTACAGAATTATAATAATACTGAAACATTGCGCTCTCTTGATCTTGTTTTGTCCACCTACCAGTGTGCTTTAAGCAAGAAAGACTGTATAGTTCAGTGCATCTCAATTAGACATTATCCATCTGAAAGTCTTAGCCCTTAAGTATGTGATCTTGACTCAGTTAAACAATCAAAGCCATGCTTACAAATATGTCCATGCTATGTCTTGCTGAATCAGACACTGGCCTTTTAATGTGCTGGGAACACACTGATGCACTACCTGAAGTGCCCTCAGTCATTTTTGTAATAGAAAAGTTATTGCTGCCTCAGCTGTTCTCTATTTATTTGCCATTTACTCGCTCCAAGGCAGCCCATTGGGTATTACAGGGTGTAATATGTAACACAGAACCAGGAAAGAGGCTTTTTTTTCTATTCTATCACCACTGGGAAACAAAATTAGCTATTTTTCCATCCTGTGTTATTCTAACACAAAGTGAAAAAAAAAATGTATAACGTTGTTTTGGTCATTAATATATATGATGACCTCAAATGTGATTGAAAAATATCTCATATTTCCAGAAGTAATTATTACATTGTATGATAATTTTGTACTGGTTTATCTCTCTTTCTCCACTTTTGATTGCAGAAATGATCCTTAAACTTTTATCAACAAAAGAATCTGGGGAATCTGTAATACTGACAGTTCAAAACCAATGTTGAAACAAGTCAAGAATTTTGAAGTCAAGAATTAACCAAAACTCTACAACAAAGTACTGCATTATTTCTCATCACACAAGAAGGGAGAACTACAGAAAATGCAGAGTTATAGCCTTTTCCAGAAAAGAAAAGCAAAGTCACATTAAGCTGTCCTGAGTTTGCAGCAGACTACATTTGGTTTAATTTAATTTTAGGCTTATGAACTGTAATAAATCTGAATAGCAAAGAAACAGAGTGACATCGTTTACATGTGCAAACTTTCATTTTGCAAACTGATCTAAAAGCATCCCTTTGAACTCTACAGTCAATAGAACTATGATCTAATTCTGTATCTCATTTTAATCAGTCTCTTTCCATAAGACATTTTTTTACAAATCTTTATTTCTCATACCAAATTTTTTTCTGAACAATATAGAGTATTTATTATTAATCTGGAGGACATATTAGGTAAAATTCTAATCAAAAATATGGAATGAAAATAAATTAATATTCTAAGCAAAAGCTTACATAAAGCACAATTAACTGCCTTGCTCTCTTGCACAAAAGTCTCAAACAATGCTAACAAGCATCCCTTAGCAACAGTTTGTCAGTATTACTGTGCAACATTTGCACAATTCCACCATCTTCTTTAAACATGACTGTGATGCCAGCAGTTTGTACTTTGTAGTGACTTTTCTGAAATGTCAGCAGACTTTTTTGTCTAGGAACAAAACTTCCTGTGTGGTTTGGAGGGTTTTTTTTAAGTTTTAGATTATTGGAGAGAAGTATTTCTAAATAAGAGATCATCATTGTAGTGTTAATGCAATTTTCAGAGACTACATCAAAGCTATTCTTCAACTCAATTTCTATCATCAGTAAGCCATCAGTAAGCCAAGTTAGAGTTTTGGTTTATTGGTAGTGAGTATTGAGAGGCAAATATTAAATGGGTTCTTTACAAAGAACTTTGGGGTGGGTTGAGCCTATCTGGAGGCAGGGTGCCAGCAAAGCTATCCTATCACTCACCTCCTCAGCTGAATATGAGAAAATACGATTGGAAATCTCATGGCTCAAGATAATGACAGGAAGATTATTCACCAATTATCATTATATGCAATACCAACTTTATGTAGGGAAATTAATTTTATTGTAAATTACTAACATTATTCTCTTGCTTGAGCTCTTAGTAGGCTGCAGGTTCTTTCAGGGCACATGGATGTGTTCTGGCATGGGGTCCTCATGAGCTGCAGTGTGGAAATCTGTCTCACCGTGGCAATTTCCAAGGATTACAGCTCAGCCTTGGCTCTTCCCTTGGGGCACCTCCTCCAGTTTTTTTCTCTGGCCTGGGTGCCTGCAGGACTGTTTCTTTTCTATTTCCTCACTCTTCTCTTCAGTCTTCTATTGCACAGCAGGTTTTACCCTTTCTTAAATATGGTATCACAGAAGTGCCACACAAGTCACTGATGAGTTCAGCTTTGCCCAGTGGCAGGTCCAGTTTGGAGTCATCTGAAAGTGCCTCTGTCTCTGTCTGACATGGAAACAACTACTGGTGTCATCTCACAGAAGCCACATCTGCAGCACCCTGAATTCTTTTGTTCAGCATTGGAAATATTGCCATATCCTTTAATATGTTAAAACTACAACAACAAGCTATTTACAGTACAGCTAGATTTTTATTTTGGTGCAGAGGCAGCCTTTCCCCTTCATTTTCATTAAAATAAATTTCACTTGCCAACTCCAAAAATGAACCTGACCAAAATATTACATACTTACATATCAAAGAGTTAAAAGGGTATAATCAGGTTTTAAAGTATCACTTCAAGTCATAATTCTTCATCACTTCATAACAGCGCCACAAAGCTCAGAGAAAGCTGGCTAGCAGCTTAATGTCAACTACAGCTATATTTCATCAGCTAAACAGCTCACAGTGTTCAGGATGCATTGTGCATTTAGACCATTTTTCGGTTTGATTGTTTTTTCAACTGATTTACTGCACAAGTTATCCAAATTCTGAGGAAAGCATTTTCTTTTAATGTTTTAAATTTATTTTATTCAAATATTGAAGCAAATTTATTTGTTTATTTAACATGCAAAATCACTTAATCTCTCTGAATAATTACTCCAGTGTTTTCCTGTACATCAAATAAATATCCCACCAAGAGATTTTACAAAGGAGCTAAATGTGTATTATTCAATCCAGTAGCTAACGATTTGATTGGAAGCAAAATGACCTCAACTACACCTCTAAAACACTTTCCCCCAATTACACAAACCAGGGGTAATTTTTTGTTCCCTCCAAGTGCTCATTCCAGGCTGGAGAAGTAAATAATTGAGTTAGTAATTTCTGTGTTTTACAAAAAGATGCATTAAAAGAGATTTTTGTAAATGTCTAAACTACTGTTTTTCTATGTTGATTGAAAAAAGGGAAAGTATTTTTTATTGGAGGAAATTAACTAGCTAATTTCTCTGGTATATGGCTATACGAACAGCCATTATTCAATAGTCCTGCAAAGTACAATAGACTCTTTTAAGGACTCTAATGTCCACATAACCAGTAAAACATTGTTTTTACATTATTTTCATAATAGAAGCTTTCAGCAAAGACCTTTTTTAGCAAAGAATTCATTGATCAAAGCCAGACAGCATTTCTAGGTAAATTCTTAAAATAAAATTTAAAAAACTTAGTATTGTTTAACTTAACACATTAACTGACTTACTTGAAAAGAAAAAAGATGGAAGAGACACCTAAAACATCATCTATGGATACACTTGAGATGTATCATAAAAGATACTGAAACTATTTATCAGTTTGTTATAAAAATGCAATACTAATGCTGAGTAATTTTATTTAATTTGAAAGATACACTTAATTTTATTCAGACAGGAAGGAAATAATACAAAAGTTTTCAAGGTGAACAATCTTTGTATTCACAAGAGCAGCAATCAATGTTACAAAATCATATTTGTTTTCAGCAGAATTAATTACAACAGAAAACAGGATGATTTTCCTTTACAAATAGTTAAGCATACCTATGAGAGAATCCAAATAGATTGAAAAGGCTAAATCTTGTTCCATCTTTCTGAGCTATGAGAGTTTTTGGCAGTGTGCTAGAAGGATTCATATTTGGACCTCTGCCATTTCTTCACATAAACTATTAAACAAATTATATTTCAAGATAAAGTATTCTAAAAGTAAAATGATTTTGAATTTTAAGCTAAAAATAAGGGAAAGACAATTCTAAAGGTTGAGATCTATGGAGATGCATGAAATCTTAGCAGAATACTCTGAGCAGTAACTTTAATGTCTTATTAAATGTCTTAAACATTCTGCAGTTTTGATGCTGAATTAATATGGTCAAAAATCTTCTGAAAGTACTGCTGATATACGGGAAAAGCAAACTGTGTATCTGAAACAGGCTCTATGTGTTTGTAGTTTGGTTGGTGTGTCTGATGCACCATGTTTAGGAGAGTTCAGTAAGTGATTTCTTGGATGGGATAAAACTGATGAGTCACATCAAAAAAAGCAAAGAAAATCCCAGGACCTAGCAAAGCAAATATTTTCAGCATCCTATTTCCTTTTAACTATAGAAATCAATTTTCTTAACAGAATTTTGAAACAAATTGTCAGTGGATGCCTGCCACCTAATTTTAATTACCTTGCTGATGAGTCTAACTTAGAAACACGTAATGAAATACAAACTTTCTAATTCATGCATCTACTTTGGATTTGTCAGATGGTCTAATTTGATTACCAGTACATGTGAGGTTACTGTAGTAGAGTGCTGACAGACTATGAAAAGAAATATATGTTTGGCTTCCAGAAACTGCAAGAATCTGCTTCTGCACAGAAAATCAGGAATCAGATCAACTGCAATGATATTCTTCTAAATAGGAATTTAACAATTTAAAGCTAAATTTTTGACTTAGATTTTCAAACGCAGATGCATATTGCTGGTCATGAATTAGTACTGGAAGTACTTCTGGAAGATGATGGAAGTAAGCAAACCTTGAAAGCCACATTCAGTAAAACATTTTCTGTGAGAATCTTCTCTACAAATTTAAGAAAAGCACAATGTCAATAGGAGGGTTATTCAAACTCCTTTATGACCAATAAAAGGAAAGTGACTTCTAAATGGCACCACGGATTTGATTTCAATTTCCTACAGTAGGATGAGACGAACCACAGTCCAAAACAGCCTCTTCTTTCTACCAAAAAGAAGAAAGAGATTTTTAACTGATTTCTTCTGGTTAAGATTTTTACAGTGACTAGATTAAATGTCATAAGCATATGTTTTTCACAATATTTAAGATGATCTTGGGTACCTGAGACTGGATACTCAAGCTGGTAGAAATCCTACAGGTTTTCAGCTCCTATGAACTATCCACTGCAAAATAAACAATATGTTCAAAGATATCTTAAATAGAGCTAAACATCTGAGTTTAAGCAAGTTAATTTAGCCTTTAAATATAATTTCAAAGACAAAAAATTAAAGAGTGAGTTAAATAAAGGGATGACATCATAGCAGAAGAGAAAACATCATAAATGTCTTGCATGCTACATTTTTATGTGATAAAGAGAAGGCAAATGTCACATTCTTTAAATCATCAAGAGATGAATACCTCCTGAAAACATTCCATAACACAAACATAAAACCAAACCCCTGGACCTGCTGCTCCTCCATCATGGAATGGTTGTGTAGGTGGACTTCAGGGCTATGTAAGACATGAGGCTCAACTTCCCCTTTTTTTTTTTGCTTGGGATTTTTTGGAGGTGCTGGCGGTGGTATAGGGTGTATGTGTGGGTGTATGTTTTTCTTTAAATTATTTTGTGCTCAGCTAAGAGCAAATAAAAGGTGCAATTCATTTGGCAATTTAGGTTCCTTAAATGCTTTCTTTCTGTAGGCTGCAAGGGCAGGAGTCATTACAATCCCTCTGGCAGGAACATGACACAGCTTCACCACAGGAACTGCGTTTGAGTCCTGTATGAGCTGTAGGGCTACTCTACACAAGGCATAATCAAAGATTGAATCAGTTTCACAAGAACTCAGATTAAAAGTCTGGGTGAGGGTGATAAATTAAACAGTGATTAGTCTTTCAAAGAAGCTTAAAGATTTATACCTTTGAAAAAAATTAAATTTACTATAATGTTAAGTATTTTAAAAAGTTCTAAAAAATATATGCTAGAGAACATTCTTGCTTTATCAGAAAGACAGAACTAAAATTGCATCTCTTTTCATGCTTTGAGTTCTATAACTATTGAGCTGAATTTAAACAGAAAAAATAAATGTGAGGGGCTGGCTGATTATAGTGCATGTATTGATGTGATATCTGCATAGATAAGTGGCTATTATTATTAGTGCTATATAAAGAGAGTACAGAAATTTGTAAGTAAAATCAAAAGTGAAAAAGAAAAGTAGTTCTGGCATCTTAAAATCACAATCCTTGTTCTGCAAAGCTACTGTTTATAGCATTTCTAATTTAATCTTTTGAAAGAATTCATGATTAGACATGCCTATATTTCACCTTAACTTACCATTTTAAATGTACATATTATCATATCTTGGTATTATCAAGTATTGCTATGCTAGAAAGGTCTAAACAAAAATAAGGATAAAAGTATATGTATTTTAACAGCAAGTTCTCAAAGAGTATATGTCCCTAACTAACCAAAGACCAGAATCAGCTTGAACTGAAGTTTAGTAGAATTGTGTTCTAGATATTTTTTGAGTCTTTTCCAGTCACCTCCAAAATATTTCCATTATTTTGCAAGTTTTGGTTCAATCATTTATGTCACCAGACTATTTACTCAGTCACAGAGTGCTGGATAAATGTGAGAAACAGCACTTTGAACTTTTTTTTGTCCTTTGAACTTT
The DNA here is from genome assembly GCA_003286495.1 of Chlorodrepanis virens. Classification (NCBI taxonomy): domain Eukaryota; kingdom Metazoa; phylum Chordata; class Aves; order Passeriformes; family Fringillidae; genus Chlorodrepanis; species Chlorodrepanis virens. The sequence continues at coordinate 44,674,365 of LTAT01000001.1, read as the reverse complement.
TTTTTTTTTTTATTCTGGATGTTCTGAATTTCATATCAACACATAAGAACACCTGATGGACAGGATGCCATCCAGAGGGACATGGACAAGCTCAAGAAGTGGGCACATGGGAATCTTATGAGGTTTAACAAGAGTAAATGCAAGATGCTGCACCTAGGTCAGGCAATCCCCAAGATCAAAAAAGGCTGGGGAATGAATGGATCAAGAACAGCCCTGCTGAGAAGGACTTGAGAGGGCTGGTGGACTGGCTGGACATGAGCCAGCAAACCAATTTTATTCTGGGCTGCATCAAAAACAGCGTGGCCAGCAGGGCAAGGGAAGGGATTCTGCCCATTTCTTCTGCTCTGGTGAGACCCCACCTGAAGTCTCACTGTACAGCTGCAGAACAGAGTGATGGAGAGGCCTCAATGGCTTTTGTGTGGCATTGGTGCTTGCAAACACACAGATATTACAAAAAGTTGTTTTGTTTTAGAAAAGGGTAGTACAAGGACAGTTTGTCCTGATGCAGCTTTAATTCATGTCAGTTGAACTTCCTCTGAAAGTTGTTTTACAGGAGTGGCTTTTCTGACATGTCTTTAATGTTTAACTCCAAGAATGGGCAAAAACAATTCCCTTGACTGGACTCCCATCATCTTATCAGCTTAGCACAGCTCACTGAAACCATTTTACTGTCCTCACTGCCCACAGCCTGACGCACAAACACTAACAGCTCCAACAGCCTTATCCTATTCCCTTTTCTGGCTCATCAAGATGAATGTCCATTACTGCAAAATATATCCATATGTGCTGTGTGGATTTTGGCTGCCCCCAAAGCCATCTCTTCCTCTGGCAGAACAAACCCATCTCAAACTCTTTCCTCACAAAGTCCTCCAGTTCTGACCGTCCTAGTGGCCTCCTCTGGAGCTGCTCAGTTTATCAGTGTCTTTCATGTGCTGTAAACCCTAGAACTGGACACAGATGTAGCCTAATGAGTGCTGACTAGAAGGGGATGATCACTGATCAACTGGCTGTGCTCTTGTTAATACAACACCCGATGCTGCTAGCTTTCATTGCTTCAGGACACACTGCTGACCTTCTTTGAGCCTGTTGTCCCCAGGAGCCCCCAAGTACTTTAATGCAGAGACGAGTCCCAGACATCAAGTTCCCCATCTGAAAATTGAAGAAATGTTGTCCATGTGCCTTAATTCTTGTTGATTTTCACAAAGTTCCCAGGGACCTTTTCTTTGACTGCTTCCCTCTGGATGGCAGTCCTGTATCAGCTGCACTTCCAGACTGTCCTCAACCACAAATCTGATGATGGTGCTTCCTATCCTCTCCTATATCATAAACAGGAACTAAAGGGGATAGGTGCCACTATAGCTTACCAAGGAACTCCATTTGTAACCAGCCCCAGTAACCTCTATCCTTTGAACTTCATACAGGCAGTTTTTTACTCATCTGGATGATTCAAACTGGGTGCAAGGATGCTGTGGGAGCCCATGACAAAAGCCTTCAGAAATTTAAGGCAGAAAAATTCTGCTGCTCTTCCCTAATGCAAAGATCTAGTCACTTCATCACAGAAGGCAATCAGGCATGTTGTGCATGATATTAAATCATGCTGGCTAGTTCAAATCACATTATTCTCATGAATGTGTTGCAAAATGGCTTCCACAAACTGACTCTAATACATTTATATGATTCTGAATGACATCTGGAAGACAAAACTGCAATTCTTTAATTGCACACAGGGCATAAGAAAGAAACTTTGCATTATGCCGAGAAAACAGAAATGAAAAATTCTAAAAAAAAATTATTTTGCTAGATTGACTAAGCATGATTAACAAAACAGTACTAAGATCAGATTGTAAAAGAGTCAGATTAACGTAAGTTTTACCAAGTCTGACCCTGTTTTAATAACAGGAGCAGTGTGAGTAAGCCATATATATGCAACTTAAAAATCAGTATGCAAATAGAGAACATTACTAAAGCACTATTTAAAAGCATTATAACCTTCTTAAAAGAAACAGAGACAATCCTTATTGAGTGTTGACTTATAATGCATTTCATTTTCTATGCAAAGAACTAGTAATGAAGGGTTTAACTTTGCATGATCACACCTGTAAACATCAGTGATCTGAAAAAAGACAAAAAATGGGCCTAGCAGGAGTTGGAAGCTGCATTTCCACCATAACATTGGCAATACATTTAATTAGCAAAAGACATGCACTGATTTAAAACAGCAGTGCCATATTTAGAAGCTGACATTCAAAAGACCTTTAGCCATATAAAAAATTAATACGGAGCTGATGAAGACAGGGCTTCTTCCAGTAGCTAGTTGAGATTGCTGACTATAATACATTGTGCTGGATTTATATTTTAGGAAATAGAAATTTTAGCATAAATTTAAGAAGAAAAATGTTTGAAAACAGTCTCTTTCATTGACTTAAATTATATCAGATACCTTTTAGTGAACAAAGACTGTCCTCAAAAAAGTGATGACTGATTAGTTCAGAATGGTGATCACTCAGGGAAAGAGACTGACAAATCTTTTTTCATGTAACACTTGAGTACTAATTTAACATAACACGAACTGATATATAACATAGCAAATTGCTTTTAACTCAATGATGTATAGGTACCAGATCTGAGGAAACAAATGTATCATTTTCATATATGCACATCCTGACTGGATGTACTCACATCCTCACCAAATTCCCAGAGAAATTCAGGAGAAACAGCTGAGGAAGCCTTTTCTTTTGATGTAGCAGAAAACAAACCTTAGTGCTGGGTACAGGCAGCCCAGTGTCCCAGCTATTTGAGTTTTCCTACCTATTTTTTTCATTGTGTTGAAATTTTCCCAATTTTTCTTTCTTCTCAAAGTAAATCAGATTCTTGTTTGCATGCATTTACTGTAACAGTTCTTTAAATCTTTTCTCCTCCTCAGCAAAATATCTTTTATTTGGAGTACAACACCATAAGTGACATATATATATAACAGTGTGAACCAGACTTAATGTTATACACAATGCAGCAGGGTGGAAACAACTCTTTCCACAAATGAATGGTTTAAAAGGTGAAGAAATGTAGAGTCTGCTTTACTGCTCTGGCAAGTCTCTATATTCTTATAGATTGCAGAAATATTCTTGACAAGTCACTTTCGAAAAATGATTCCTGTAATTGGCAATGAGAAGCCAATTCTGTTCATCTGGACAGAAGCATTGTTTCTGTTCATCTGGACTCCATCCCAGGTGTTCTGCTCCTTTTTAACTACTACTATCCAGAGTGAATGTGCTTAGGAGATATTCCTCTCTGATTCCCATAACAAAACAGATTTAAAGGAAATTTTCTTAATGCATTTTTCAACTTTTCTCTAGTGCAGTTACTGTTCTGACAGTTTTTGTTTTCAACTTCTTATTTTCCTAAAAGACATCTTTTTTTTCTAAATGTATTTACTCTACACTCACTGTAGATTTTAGTTGCTAGTAAAATCACAAAATTTCATTTTCTTGCAGATATCAGGTTGCCTTCAAAATTACTGTGTATTCATGTATTTTTAAGAACTTGTCTATTTTTATTCAATTTTTAATATCAACATAAATATAATTTTCTTCTTTTTTTAGATCTACTGTTATTTTGTGTCTTCGGTAGCAGCTTGTGATGTAACTGGTGACAAAGTAGCTGATTAGCTATGAATGCCTGGCATTTGCAGGTTTTTGTGATGTCAGCAGAGTAGTTCTTAGGGCAGGAGCTGGAAACAGTCTTCTCCAGCTTTTTCTGATGTTGTGGTTTGTTGAGTAAGTGACAGGATAGCAGCAAGCCACTGCCATTTCCATTGGTAGCCCAATGTAGTGCTGTCCATTTCACTGGAAACAGATGCCTTTAAAAAACCCTAAGAAACAAAACAGGAGGACTACAGCTATTTGCTTAAACTTTGCTAAAATGCATCTTCCCCAGAAAAGATTCAGAGACAGCTGCCCTCTACCTTTTCATCATATCTGAAACTTCTTCAGTGGGGGAAAAAGGGAACCTAAAATTGTACTGGTTTTTACACCAGCAGGAAATTAAACTCCAGATAAGACATACCTTATGGTAAGGGAGGGACCAAAAGCAGCGACTATGGGTTGAGATGTCAATTTACTAAGAGCACAAAACAACACCCCCAGTGATGATCTGAGTAGTGTAGAATGACAATCTGGTTACACCACACAGCACTAATCTTTCTGCCCCCCTCTGCAACCAAGACAAAAAATTTCAAAGTAATTTCAGTGCCTTAGTTCAATACATTGGATTCCATCCTTTTCCCTGTATGTTTTAGTGAAAGTAGGATTAATTCTATCAAACATTAAAAAAAAAAATTCTTCAAATTTTCCTATTAATATATTACAAACGTTCAAATTTTTTGGATATTCTTTACAGATAGGAGAATTTGGTTTCCAAAATAAATTGTCTGCAGTGATTAGAAGTTTGATTAGGATTACTCTGCAGTTTAATGTAACTGAAGTACACAGTTAACTTGGACATGTTATGGCTGAATGCAGACATTCACAGAAGACAAGTTAAAGCCATCCCAAGAGCCTACTCCTTCATGAATGATCTTGCATCAAGCTCATGTTTCAGCTAAGCTTAATTTTGAGGTAAAATTTTTTTGAGTAAAATTTTATTGAGAGTTTCTGATGCTGTTAAGCCACAAAAAGACAAAGAATATATTTACTCATTCTAACAGAATAGTGAAAAGGTGTGATATGTTGTAGTAGCAACTATCAGGACTTCTCATTCATCCAACACTGTCCTTATGTTAATCTAAAAAGAAAATTCCTAGAAATCTCTGCAAAGTAATTTCTAACCCTCATTATGATTGGTATATTAATACCTAGAGAAGTTAATTACTTTGCCTCAGGACATGCACTCAGTAGACAAAGTAACATTGATCCAGTTTTTGCTGCCATCTTTCTTTCCTGATAGAAAGTCTCCTTTTGAATGTAGTTCCACCTTATCTGTACTTTGAATTTTCAGGATAGCTCAAACTGAACTACAGGTACTATTGCTTCATCGATACAACTGCATGAAAGTATAACAAGAAGCTCTGGAGCTTGACTGTCTACTTGACTTAATTGGCCCTCTCCATCTTGACCATTCAAACATAATTCTTATGCAGTATGGATGCCAATAGCCTTTACTGTTTGACCTTGAAGCTTTTTTTTCCACCGAGAGATTTATTCACAGCTTCTGAATTCAAATTAGGTTCTACTAAATTCAGTATTAAAAATTTTGTTGATATTTTGTCGGCACCGTCAAGAGATTACATAATATTGCTGCCAAAAGCTGTATCCAAATGGAACAAAAGTTTTTGCAACGTGTTCCTGGCGTACATTTCAGCAGTCCTTTTTGTGCTGTCAGGATTTCCCTTCAGTGAGTATCTTGTTGCGTGTTAGCACAACTAGAAGCAAGTGTGCATTGTTCTTGGGACACATCCCATCATGAGAGAGCCTGGAACTGGTTCTTGGTCTAGCACTTCAGACATATTTTAATCGTATTATTTTAGAAAAGTAATAGAAGAGGCAGAATGGTCACTGATCTAAAAATGTGCCTGACAGTTTCAATAAATGCAGATAATTTTTTTTTTGAGTGTCTACACTGCAATTATCTCCAACAGCAATATTAATTTATAGGAGCTGTAGTGCTATATGTGGGACTACTGCTGCCAATTTGGGAATCCAAGGCCTGGAATCATTATAATCTCAGGATTTTAAGTAAACCTGTTTATTGCTTTGATGATGGCAGTAAAAAGTTTGAAAATGTGAGACATAAAATGCTCCATTATATTTTCAGAGATCTAGTCTTCAATATACTAACTGCTTCATATCTTTCAGCAAGGTATTATTTCTATGACTTCCTAAAGTTAAGGAAGAACATAAAAAGTAAATTTAGTGCATGATGTACAGCTGGTATTACTTCCAACATGGGTAAAAATGCTAGGCTTAAGGCTTCTACTGTCACTACTGAGCATAAGACTGCCAATTACTCACAGAGTAGCTGTTTTTCCTGTTTCTACAAACTGGAGCAGGTCTGGACCTGAAGCAGATTCTCAGCCACAGATCTATGCTGCAGTGTGCCACATCCATCTCTATTTCACTGCATCACATCCAACATATGCACTTCAAAGTCAGCATACTGAAGCCAGCAAACAGTGTCTTGAGAAAGAAGTTTAATCTAACTTCCAAAGTACGAAGTGAAAAGTTTTTCAGAACAAAAAAAATCTCCTAAAATCAGTGGAATGAACCTGAATGAATTCTCAGATAACATACAGCTGTTTGGAATCTTATTACAGGAAAACCAGAGGATAAAAAACAAATAGGCTGAAGAAGTAGTAATTTCTCAGAATTGTTGGATGATGAAAAAAATATTTTTGAATCTTTCCATAGGATTGTTCTTGCACAAACACTTTTAAATAGCATTGTAAAATGTAAAAAGATTACTTGTACTGCAGACAAGACAGGTGAGTCTAAACTCACTGGCAGTGATTTCAGTAGGTGTTGAACATATTCAGGAGGGGGGAAAGTGGAGGATTTTCAAGCAAGAGGTTATACTAATTCGATACCTTTCTAAACCCAGCTAGTAATTTGTTGTTAAACTAAAGCACATCAAAAGGTTTCCATTATTATTTTAAAGACTGTAAATTGTGGGAAAATTCCCATGCAATAATTGCTTTCACTATTAAAGGTTTAAGTTTTATTTCTAATAAAAGTTCTGTTTATTTCAGCTGGAGGCTATTAGATTTTATAATACTTTCCCTGCTAATTAAAAAAGATCTTTCCACCTTCAACATGAACCTCCTTGTACAAATACCTATCCTATTTACTATAAATAGGTCCTGTATCTATTCTATATATTCTATTTATAGTGTACATTATATATTTTTCAATCTTCATTTTAATAAGTAGATAATGCTCCTATTTTTAAGCCCTCTCAACCCTGCTTAATTTTTTACATCTTTCTTAAAATATGAACATACAGTACTCAAATAATGCCTTAATCAATGCTGTACACCATTTCACTGCTTAGTATTTCTCTTTTTAATAGGAAAATGACATATCTGATAATTTTGCTACAGGAAGCTCACTGTAGGCTGATATTCATCTGGTGAAGAACAGCAATTCAACATCCTAGTCAGACAAATTATTTCTTTTTCAGGATGCCCATCCATTCTTCACAAATGCATATGGATTTTTTTCAGACAATGTGAGACATAAATTATACTTTTCAAAGATTCACATCTCCAAGTAACTTAAAAAAAAAAATAAGCTTATGCAACAGAAATCACAGCTGCTTTTCACATGTATAGCTGAAATGATAGATAAGTAGTTAGATAGATAGATAGACAGATATAGATAGATAGATTAGATAGATAGATAGCATAAATCACTTTCTATTTTGTTGGGTTACAAAGGAAATGTCCCTCTGAGTAAATGACTTAGTAATTGTCTAATCTGAGATTTTTATACAGCTGATATTGGCAAAAGATGGGAGACAAACTGAAAAAACAGCCAATTAGTATTCTGGTTTTATGTAATAATATGCCAATATTTAACTATAAGAGGGAAGTTCATCAAAGTCCTCCTGAAATTTTATAAACAGACATTTTGCTTTTGAACCTGTTCAGAAAGTCAGAAGCAGAGAGAGTGTCCTAAAATAACATTTCCCTTTCATGGCAAACCAGGTATATTGCAGCAGTATATTACAGCACGCTTACCTCTGCCCTATATCCCATGATAAAAAGAGGTTTAATATTTCCAGTACTTTCTTTCTTTTTTAAGTAAGTGGAATGAGAACAAGAACTTACCTTTTTTCTTTTCTTGCAGAGTTTAAAATTAATTTCCTCTGATCATGCAATCATGGTATTCACATTTGCATTTAATCTTTTGATCTAACTAGAATTCTTTAGCAGCATTTTATACAGCAAGACTTATTTGGAGATTCTAATCACTTTATGATGTGTAACAAAACAGGTATTTAATTATTAAAGATACTCTTTGACATCGTCAAAGTGCAATATCCGTTCTCTTGGAATCTGAGATACTCTAATACCCAAGACAGTTGGATAAAAAAATTTCAAGATTAGAAGGTTGATCACAGCTGGCTGTCAGACCCCTACTTTCCTGTTTTCGTCTGGGGCATAGTTAATTCTCCTCCTAGTAGCTGGTACAGCACTGTGCTTTTTGGATTTGGTATGAGAACAATGTTGATGACACCCTAATATTTTGGGGTTGCTATGCAGGAGTTACCCTCAGTCAAAGACTTTTCAGAGCCCTGTGCTCTGCCAGTATTGAGGTGCAAAAATGCACATGAGGGAGCACAGCCAGGACAGCTGACCCGAACTGGCCAAGGGGGTGTGCCTTATTATAGAACAGCACATCCAGTATATAAACTGGATGGAGTTGGCCAGGCAGGGTTGATCACTGCTCAGGGACAGCCTGGGCATTGATTAGGAGGTGGTGAGAATTGGACTGTGCATTACTTATTTCTCTAGGGTTTTGTTACTTTCTCTCCTTCTCCTCATCATCATAATAAATTATTATAATAGTATTTGTTATTAATAATTATATTCATGAAATGTAAATAAAACTATTTTAAGAATAAATACTTTAATATAAATGGTATTGGTTATTAAACAAAATTAATATATTATGTATTTTGATACAGTCTATTTATATATTATGTATTAATTCTTCATTTCATTGACATTATTATATAATGTTATGTGTATAGTGAAAAATAATATGAGTTGATAATGAGGATGATCTTATGTGAACCCATGAAGTTCACCAATTCTCCTCCCTACCAGGGGAGGTGGAAGAGCAGGAGGAGATTGTAGGGGTGTGAGTGAGAATTTGAATTGTATTTAGCTGCCAGCTGGGATTAAACCACCACACCCACCCATCTGCTCTCTCTCATTCCCTATCCTCAACATGACAAGAGGAGAAACAAGAGGAAAAAAAATTATTGCTTGAGACACAGACAGGGAGATCTCTTACAAATTATTGTTGCAGGCAAAATAGACTCAAATTGGGGAAAATTAATTGAATGTGCTGACAAATAAAAAACATGTGGAAGCTGAGGAACAAAGACAGAAATTAAAACACCTTCCTCCACAAGCCATTCATTTTTCTCAGCTTCAGTCCTTTACTCCCTGCATCCTTGCCACAAATGTGACTGGCAGGGTGGGAAACAGGTGGTTACTGTCAGCACCTAAATGTTCCTCTCTGCATCTCATTCCTGCTCCCCACATTTTTCTGACTCCATTGTGGATCACCTACATGTCCTACCTACATTTCTTCAGAATAAATTTGTTTCAGCATGTGTCCTCCATGGGCCACAGTTTAGACAACTACTCTGATGTGGTAGTCTCCACTGGCTGCAGTGAAATATTTGCTCATCTCCACAGGCTGCTGTCTGTGTCAGGACTATCTGCTCTAGCATGAGCTCTCAAAAGGTGGCAGTTTCTTCAGAAAATGTCTACCTGCTGCAGTCTACAATTTCTACAAGCTGCAGTGTAAATATCTGCTCTGATGTGGGCATCTCCATGATCTGAAGAGAAATCTCTGCTCTGGAGTCTGGAGCCCCTCCTTCCTCTCCCTCTCTGACTTGGGTGTTCACTGGGCTGCTTCTCACACTTTTTCCAGATTTCATTCCTCAGTGTCTCTACAGTGTTTTGCCTTTCCCGACAATAAATTCTCCTCAAGGCAATTAGCTTGGCTGCTGGGCTCAGGTATGCTGTTCAGCTGCAACAAGCTGAAATTAGCTGGGTTCAAGCAATCTCTGGCTTTATACAGACCATCCCTGCAACCACCCCTGCCTAACCTTGCCAATATACTATGTATGCACAACTATACAGAGTTTCTATTCAGCACAGTCAGTGAAGTCTACAGAACTTGCAGATGATAAAATGTATGTATTTCATTTAGCTGACTAGCTCCCTGCACTCAATTACTAATTCAGTTGCCTAAACTCAGGTATTTAATGCCTTCCAGGAGCCCTTAAGACATTCCTGGCTGATATTCAGATGTTGATCTGAAAAAGGTGTGTCTTCCAAGTCCTGTGTGTGATTTACCAGTTGCTTGAAGGTAATGGGTATGTCTCAGATGACATTGAGGCCTCATCCACTGATTTAACTGAACAGAGATTCAATTTGTTTGCTACATGCAGACATTTAGTGCCATCTGCTATGTCTTAGGATATCCAAACATCTGGACAGTCTGGCAGATATGGTTCAGAATGACAGCAAACTTGTGGTTTTTTGGAGACACTGTTGGAAGACAGGTGGGATAGCCCAGGAAAACTCTTTGTCCTGCTGCTCAGGCAAATGAATCTCATTGTGATCTTAGAAGCAGTCATAATCAAAAGCGTAAATTTAGTAATTTAATGTTGCTTAATCTTTCTTGCCATCATAAACTGACTGAATCACCTACAGCTATTTCTGACCCTAATGATATCTGAAGTGTTTGTATGGCACTAGCAGATATTTTACAGGACCCACAGGAAACCCATCACATTCCAAGACCCAGGTAGAAGACAGGCTGGATGTGCTGAGGCATGTAAACACTTGTAGGCAAGAGAGTATTTCCTGATATTAAATTTAACACATCTCTTTTGCATGACAACAAGATAGCTTCCTCAATGCCTCACTGATACTGAACTCAAACAGAAAGGTAAAGTAGCCACCCTGCTTTCTTCTCTCTTTCATTGTTTTCTCTCAATCCTGCAAAACTCCCCTGTAGTCCACGATTTTTGAGCAGCTATGAAGGCCAGTACAGTTTTAGATGTTCCTCTGGTGTAGTGAATAAGCACAGCTGAATTAACAGAGCTAAATAAATCAGACTGGATTTAGATAACTGACTCTATTTCTAATTTCTAAACACAGCTACCTATACAGTGCCAAAACTCAGTAGAATATTTCATTTTTCAAAATTTGTTAATACGCAGCCTCATCAATATACTTATCATTTCATGTAAGGCGATTAAAAAAATCTTTTTTCATCTCTATCTGTAGTAGTTCTATTTCTGCTTGTCCATTTATCTTTAGAGATAACAACAATCAGCACTTCCATAGAAAAATATTTTTGAACTAAAAAGCGTAATTGTAATTAGGATGAAAGAACCTGATGAACAAACCCTCAAATGGAACAAACACAGCCTCTCCTTTTATTCTTTTTATATAGAATTAATTTTATCCCCATATTTCTGGTTACTGGCATAATGTCATAAGAATTACACTGATACTATTATCAATGTGAGCATGCAAGACTTTTGCAGCGCAGTTGGGTGCAGATACAGCTACTTTCACAATGATTAAATCCTGCCAGTTCTAGAGAAGAGAAATTCTGGGAAAAAAATGGTATTAAAAAGCAGTTGAGAAAATTGTCTATTTTTTTTTTTTCATTAGGCATCTCACATTTCTGAATGTCTTTAAAGCATGCTCTCCAATTCAGTGTAAAATATTTGAGGCATATTTATGGTAGATTTGATTTTGAAATTAGTAATTATAAATAGTTGTTAAGGATGATAAGGTCAAGGGCAATTTTATCTCTCTAGTTTTAGTTCTAACCAAGAAAGAATATTGAAACAAAAAAAAACCCAAAATAATTAAGAAATAATTTTTTTAACCTTTTAATCTTTTCAAGTCCTTGACCACAACACTGATTTTTTTTTAAAACAATTTTTACTTAGACTTCTTTCCCAAAAGTTTTGAAAGGTGTGTGCAGGTATTTGACAAGAAAAAGAGGAAAAATAATGACACCAAACTAATAGAAGGTCTTAATGTTTCAACTGATTTCAGTCAAATCAGATTGACTGGTGCAAGTCTTGAATCCATTCATATTCTTACAGCCTCATGGAAATATGCGATTCAGTAGAAGCCGGTTGATTTAGCAACCATAACTACAAGACACTGCAATGCAAAACTGTCCTTAATGGCCACCAGAATTCCATGAAGGAGAGGACACATGAAATCTTCTAACCATTGGGTAATTTTCAGAAAGGTGTTGTAGGATTCTAATCCTGTTTAGTGGAAATACCTTGGAGGAAAAGAAACGTCATTTAAGAATTTGAATCTATAAAGATGCAAGGCATTTATTAGCTCTGTTGTGCACCTTACAGTCTTTGGCCAGACAGACTTGTGGTACGTATATAACGTATATAGAAATCTTTCACTGTGCTTTATAATATATAGTTTTTAGGTCCCATATAACTAACTAACTAACTAACTAACTAACTAAACATATATATATATCTATT
>LTAT01000001.1:44640479-44656390 GCA_003286495.1 Chlorodrepanis virens | reverse complement strand
TTTTTTTTTTTTTTTTTTTTTTTTTTTGGTAGGTGATGAAAGAAAAGTTTATTACTTCTATAATGAAATTAATGAAATTATGTGAACCTCAATGGAAAGAATTAAATATAGCTTCATCACATATTATTTTGAACCCCAAATTTCTAGACAATAAAATTTTTTGTCTTCACTTCCTGTTTCCTTTTTCAAATGCTCTCTTTTCTGTGTTCATTGTACATTTATTTTCATATGGATGTTTACTGAAGTTTTACAGTTATGGCAACCGAACTATACAAAATACTTCAGATTTTATTTCAATGATTGTAGTTTTCTTTTGCTTAACAAAAGAAGTAAAAGACCCAGCAAAACAAGCTCACAAGACTGATCAAAACTTACAGAAAATGCTGAATATAGACCAATTACTTGGCTGTAGCTGAAAAAGCACGTAGCCAGTCATAATGTTATTAATACCATAACTCATTGCTACTGAAGCAGTAAAATGTTGATTAACTGTAACCTTAGAAACCCACCCACATCTCCCTACATTTCCCCAGCTTAGCTACCTACAGAAACAAGCAGGTCACAAGAAGACCTTCCCATAATCATCGACACATTTTCCTTTTCATTCTGTAACTCCCCCATAACCTGAGGTTTTTCCTGTATTTCTGCAACGTTGATTCCTTCAAAATTATTCATAGTCAAAGATAGGCCTATGCCATTATAACTACATCTTTTTTAATCATGTGTAGTCCAGTAAAATTAGAGAATGTGCATAAATCCAGTTTTGATCCTATTATTAATTATTCCTAGTTCTTTCATCTTCTTCTGAATTATGTTTCTTTCTAATTTTTATCTTAATTTTTTTAACTGACATGTGGCAAGGTAGGAAAGTTATAGCAACTATTAAGACTCAACCTCCTTTTGAATATGTGTTTCAGGTTTATTTTCCTCTAAGCTTTGCCCATTTTTTTTTTTTCCTGGAAAAAAGATATTTTTGTCTTGAAGGACTTCTTCACAGATTATGCTTGTATTTTAGGGCTGTTACTAATAGATAACAAAGGTAATACCTTATTTTGTAAGGTATATTTAGTGGCTTTCATTTATTATTTTCTATGAAGACAGAACTTGGAGAACACAGCCCAGAGAAAAGATGGTCTTCACAAATCACAACATGACTTTTGGAGACCAAAATTATTTGACCATCTAAATCATCCAATGCTGTTATCAAAATTGAGTAATATCTATAGCTACTTAGCTGACACAGACCTCTGACAAATATTTTTAGGGCTTTCTCTCCCTACACTGTGAGAGACACTGTGTCAGACACTGCATGGAAAGATTTAAGTTAACTCTTTCAGTCTTCTTCCTGAAGCTCTTAATTTTGAATGTTGTTAAACACACTTTTTTTTTTTTTTAATTGCTCAAAACTGTTTAAAAAACAAATACTGAAAAAGATTCCAGGAGTGATATATTAGTCAAATATTAATTAGGAGCGATATATTAGTCAAATATTAATTCCATATGATTTTCTAATTTCTTGACCCAGTTTCTTTTCTATGATCTTTAGGCTACAATTCCAACATCAATGAGTCTCAGTGAAAAGGAAAATTCACCCCTTCACAAACACTCAAGTGTTTTATTATTGATTAGATATTATTTTAACTACTTTTCCAAAGGTTTCTAATTTTGATCAACACAAGCTTTGTATTATTGGGTTATATTAGCATATGCATTACATATTAGTCCATCACATTCATCCTCTTGTTAAATTTTAATATAGTTGTTTTGACTAGAAAATTATTCCACGTTATAGTGTGAAATTGATTATTGATTGTTGATTGATTATCTTTGTATGAAGATATCAATCTTCAAATTATTGAAGTTTATGATTGTCAATCATAAAATTGATTGTCAATCTTCATTGATGATCAATAGTCAGTTGATTGTCTACAGTTTAACAGTCAATTGAGTGTCTATAGTCTAATAGTCAAAATTTATTATTATCTTTGTATGAAGGAGTTAATTATGTTAGGCAGGGAAAAAGCAAACTGAAGAATTATCATCCTATTCATTAAGTTCACACCAAAGATTTGGTTTAGCAACATTTACCTATAAAATAATAAACATTTCAGATACTAATTAGCAATTGTTTCTCTTCTGACATGGCAATTAACTCTACTGGTTATTCTGATAAACCTGAGTCTATACTTAGGGGCAAAGGGAAGGGAAATTACTTTGCTGTTCTAAGTATGTCAGTAAATAACAAATATGGCTTCTGCAGGGTGATTATGAGTGCATAAATGCCACTAAAATTGAAATGCCATTCTTAGTAAACTGATGGACCTGAATTCTCATTTTGGAAAGTAGCAGAATAAGAACTTGTTTGATGGAAGGGGTTTGAAAAAATTCTGCATATTGATAAACCATAATTAATAATTACAAGTATGTTTACAAGTATAATTCAAAAACCCCTATCTCTTACACTGTGGGTTAAATCTAAGGATGCAGGAAGCTAAAGCAGAATAACTAATATCCTATAGGTCTGGTTTGGCTTACTTTATAATATTTCATATGACGAGAAGCAATAGAAAAATGAATATTTTCCAAATTATAATGGTTAAAACCATCATGTAAAGAAACTAAATGAGTAAACACAAGGCTCTGCATCTGTCCAGAGGAATGTTAGACATGAGAACAGGCTGGGAGAACTCATTGAGAGCAGCCCCGGAAAGAAGGACTTGGGGTTTCTCCTGGAGGAAAAGCTGGACATGAGCCAGCAGCGTGTGGTCACAGCCTAAAAGTGCAGCTGCATCCTGGGCACATCAAAAGAAAAGTGAGCAGCAGGTTGGTTGAGGAAGTTGAGCAGTTGGTTGGTTGAGGTTGATTTTACCTCCCTACTCATGAAACTTCACCTGGGGTCCTGCATTCAGGTCTGGAGTTGTCAGCACAAGGGAGATATGTGCCTGTTAGAGGGCTCCAGGGGAGCACCATGAAGATTCTCTGGAACATGTCTCCTATATGTGCTGGTTGAGAGAGCTGGGGCTGTTCAGTGTGAAGAAAAGGTTCATGGCAACCTTCCAGTTCCTAAAGGAGACCTACAGGAAAGCTGGAGAGGGACTTTTTGCATGGGAAGAGAGTAAGTGGAAAAGGCTAAACTAAAAAAAGAGGATTTAGACTTGATGTTAGGAAGAAATTCTTTACTTGGAGGATTGTAAGGCACTGGAACAACCAGAGAAGCTGTGCATGCCCCGTTCTGGAAGTGCTCAAGGCAAGGTTGGATGGGTCCCTCAGCCCAATGTAGGCCCTGCCCATGACAGGGGGATTGTAACTGGATGATGTGTAAGGTCCTTTCCAAATCAAGCCTTCCTGTGATTTTATGAGTAAGTATTATACAAAATAATGTATTCTAATACTGTGGCAAAAGAGTAAAAATATGAATTAAACAGATGTCATCTCACAGTAGTAGAGATTAACTACCACTGCACTTCTTTTCAAGAACACTAAACTTTAATTGGTGAGGGCAATGGTGCCTTTGAACTTTTAACAGCAGGCACTGGAACACATTAATAAAGTAATTGACACCTGAGTTCAAAAGCTTTGCTGCCTGTTGTAAAACAGGCTTTGATCTTTAATAATTTTTCAGCCAAACAGCTTTCCTATTTTCTACACAATGTTAAAGAAAAACCATGAAATATAAAACTTGTGGTAGCATGAAAAAAAAACCAAACAAGCTGAGAAACAATAATCTCTTTTAAACTGGTTTCTTCCTTATCCAAAACCTGAAGGTGATAAAAAAATCCCCCAACAAACAACCTAACCCCAAGAAACAAATCCATTTTTTTCAGTGGTGTTTAGTTTGTGTTTTCCTGGTTCATTTGCTCACATGAAAAAACTAAAAATAATCTGTCTGTACTTCTTTTGAATAGTCAGTGTAAGTAAGGCTCTGTTGCAAAGGCAGGGTATCTCTGTGATGTTTATGAATGTTTATGTTTCCTTTCTTTTGAACTTCAGTCTTTAGTTAAGGATAAATAATTAATTAAATCAATGTTTAATTGATTTATTTTTTTATTCCAAACTCTGTGAAGTCAGATCATTTGAGTATTTTCTGATCAAGAGTTTCTTTCACTGCCTTCCACCATTATAAAATCATATCTCTTCTTCTCATGCACAGAGGTTTACCTTTGAAGTATGTTCTCTTTTGTTTCCACCTTCAGTCCTTGTCCATACAGGTACAATGAGAAGATACTTCATATGAACACTCAAGTATAAGACACCTTTGTGGATTGTATGCTTGCAGGGATTTACATTTTTTCCTTGTTTTTTCCTCCATTTTAATATTTTCCTTTGTGAATTCTATTGGTAGATGTAATGATTTTCCACATCTAGAGTTACATGCACTATATTTGTCAATATTGAACTCTGATGCGAAGCTCTTCTGTCAAAGCTAATAGTGGTAAGGATATCCCTAAGCCACACAGACATATCTGACATACTTTTAATATAGCCATGATAATTTATCTAGTTTTTAATTTAAAACAACAGGAACATGGGTGGGCTGAGGTTAGGAGGAATCTTGAGATAATCTAATCTACCTGCCTGCTTAAAGCTGGCAGTGCAGTGCCCTGTCCAATCACATTTTGTGTATCTCCAGGGATGGAAACAATAATATGGACAACATGTTTCACTACCATTGTACAAATAAATAAATAAATAAATAAATAAATAAATAAATAAATAAATAAATTAACAAACAAATAACCTTGTATTTCAGTGAAATTTACTTTGTTTCAATTTCTCTTCATGGCCCTTTTTTCTCTGAGTGCCACTGAGAAGTCTGGCTCTCTTTCAGGAAACGGGTATTTCCTGAAAATAAAATCCCATCTTTTCACTGTAACATTCATACCATTATAAAAGCAGATTTCAAGACTGAAATTATTGTTTATGCAACAGTTGAGGACTACTTTTTTTTTCTGCTGCTTATCTGCACTTATCATTGAAGGACCTTATGATTTCTGTAATGCTTTTTCTTATTTTCCCATTCAGTCTTTAACAAGGCTTTAAATAAACTAATTAACTGCAAAACTATACTTTCAGGTTAAAAAAAAAACACGAAGAAAGGGAGAATACTACATAAAGACTCTTAGACCCCTATATTCCTTCTGATGTTGTTTTTCATATAATTATTCAAATAATTTAGGTTGGAAAAAGCTTTTGGATTCATTGATTCCCACAATTAACCTAAAACTGCCTCATCCACGACTAAACCATGTCCCTAAGCACCACATCTACACATCTTTTAATGACCTCCAGGGATAGTGACTCAACCACTTCCCTGGGCAAACAGTTCCAGGGCTTGATAACCCTTTCCATAAAGAAAATCTTCCTAATATCCAGTCTAAACTTGGTGCAACTTGAGATCATTTTCTCTAGTACAGTTACATGTTACTTGAGAGGAGAGATCGATGCCCTTGGTGATACAACCTCCTTTCAGGTGGTTGTAGAGAGCGATAAGGTCACCCCGAGCCTTCCTTTTCTCCAGGTGAAACAACCTCACCTTCCTTAGCCACTCCTCATAGGACTTCCTCTCTAGATCCTTCACCAGCTCTGTTGCCCTCCTCTGCTCACATTCCAGCATCTCAATGTCTTTCTTGTGGCGAGGGGCTCAGAACTGGACACAGCACTCAAGGTGTGGCATTTCCAGTGCTGAGTACACAGAGGAAGAATAATTTTCTTGCTGGACATGTTATTCCTGATACAGGCCACGATGCCATTTGCCTTCTTGGCCACCTGAGCTCATGCTGGCTCACATTCAGTGGTTTTCAGGTCTATCTCTGTTGGGCCACTTTCCAGCCACTCTGCCCCCAGCCTGTGGCACTGCCTGGGGTTGTTGTGACAAAGTGCGGGATCTGGCACTTGGCCTTGTTTAAACTGGTACCACTGGCCCTGGTCCATTGATCCAGCCTGTCCAGAGCTCTCTGCAGACCCTCCCTACCCTCCAGCAGATCAACACTCCTGCCCAGCTTGGTGTCATCTGCAAACTATCTGAGGGTGCATTTGATTCCCTTCTTGATAAAGAAATTAAACAAGGTTGTCCCAAATACTGAGCCCTGGGGAACATCACTGATATTATGTTGCTTATAGAATACAAAGCAGAAAATGTGGTGAAAGAAAGGATATTTCCTTTAATATGGTGGCTTTTAACTGTAGGGGACTATCAAAGCAAGGCTAATGTAATAGTTTCATGAGAAATTACAAACATTTTTTGTTGCTATGGGAACCTCTATGGGGGTTTGGGTTTTGTTTGTTTGTTTTGAAGATGTCAGTGAAACCAGTGTGACAAAATCAATACTTTTATCTGAAAAAAAGGAGGTATTCTGAAAATGCTTTACCAAAATCAAATTATTTTTAATAATAATGAATGTCACTGTGTCAGTGGTAATGAGAAAGCAATAAAATAGAATTAGAGACTAAAAGCTGTTAGGAAAAAATGCATTGTGATACCAAGTAGTGGAGTATCCATTCAGCTATTGTTCTTTCAAGCAAGAGAGCAACACGCTGCATTACCCTGCTGTGGATAGGGAATATGTTTGCATATAAGCTCTTATGATGTGCTAGGAATTGCCATTGCTCTCAGATCTCAAAAAGGAACTGACATGGTAATACAAGCATGTTTGGGCTGTCTGTCCAAGTGTTCTCATGGAACCAGAGAATGGACCGAGAACTACCCCACTTCTGGTTGTCCTGGCTGCCAAAGCAAGCCATGTTTGTGTGGAATGATTGGAAGAAGCTTTCTTAATTTAGCCTGTGATGATCCAGTGCAGAGCTGTCAAACAGGTCCCCTGAAACATTACCAATCATGGAATTTGCACATTTTTCTGGGTTTTTTACAATTTATTGACCCTGTTTTTCTTTAGTCTCATACCTCCATTTTTCCCCAGCTCTTTAAGGCTGCGAGACGTTGACATCCAGGTAGAGCATTTTTATTGTTTTGCTGGATTGTACCACTAGAGTGAGCCCTTTTCTTGTCTGTAGGTTGACATTTTGAACTCCTGCTGTATCTTGTCCCACTAGTGCACATCTTTGATATCTACCTTTGAGATCATTGTGCCAATTATATGCTCTTGTATAATGTCTCACAGTACTCAGCTGTGATACAAATTCCATGAGTCATATCAGCTGTAAATGATGAATCTGATACAACCTTCCCGTGATATCCAGCGTTCACCAATAGTGACAGGTGCCAGAGTTGCTGTAGTACAAGCATTTAGCTCTTTTGTATCTTTAACTAGAAACTGTCTTCCAAAATTCAGATTCATAAACTGATTAACAATGGAGTCACAGAAAGCATTTTGCATGGTCCTGCAGCTCTCACTTGCAGTTTGTTCTTTATAGTAATTTCTTCTGTACTCTCACATAATTGTGGACTTCTGACATCTTTTAAAGAAAATAATGTGATTGCTGGAAAGTCTTGATTAAGACAAAGGCCACTGGACATCCCAAAGCAAATCAGAGTTCAGGTGCTGACTCTGAAACAGGAGAAAAAAAAAAAATTGTTGCTAGGTGGATACTTAGTTGTAAGCACACATTCAAACACATCATGGGTATGTCTACGACTGCACCACATACATAGGTGAACACACTGTCCAACTTTATGGGCAAAAGACACCACAGTAGCATGCAGAGCCTACTGTCAGGTTTTCTATTAAAAGATGATTTAATGGCAGATGGAAATGGGGACTGGTGCCTAAGTGAATGGAATGGAGAAGCCAGAAAAACCTTTACAAAAACTCAACATTTTTGCCTTGATGTATTCCAGAAATCTTTTTTTGTCATCTCCAGGCCTGTACTGCATATGCCCAATGACATTACCATCCCACATGGGCTGAGAGATTAAGTATTACTTTCATGCTGGAATTTGTTTGGCATGGACTAGGTGTTCTTCCTCATAATTCACTCCTAGGGCAGGGTGGATGGGCCAGGTGATGTCCAGAGGTCCTTCCCAACCTCAGCTATTTTGTAATTCTGAACACACTCAAAATGTTTATCAAAGATTAGTGATATGAGACAGTATATGATCTGTCCTCCTCACACAGCTGTTCCATAATGTGAAAATTTTGTTTGGGACTTTTGGAACTAAATCTAGGGCTTTGGTTCTGAGACAGAACCGTTGACAAACTCAGGTCTACAAAATTATTAGGGTGTTAGATGAATGAACAGGAGTTTTTATTCATCAAATACCATAACATTACACTTAGAATAACCTCAATGGAAACTGTTTAAAACAAATAAAGTATTGCTTTACACAGCAGGTAATAAAATTTTGGAACTTGCTGTCATTGGAAATAATAGGCTCAGCCAGTGTCAGCAGGTTCAAATTCATGGGTGAATGAACAAGTAAAGAATAAATGTATAGTGAAAGGAATGGGCAAAGACAGACATGTTAGAATTCCTAATACAATAAATGTGAACTCAGAGAAGGAATGAAGGGAGTGGATCACAGCCAGGGATCAGGCTTCTGTGCTCTCCATAAATATATCTCTGATCATCCGTACAAGGACAGGTTGTCTACGTTCATCTCCCACGTTATATTCTTCATTGATCTCCTCTGACAGTTATAGTTCCATTCCTGAAACTGTTAAGAGAGGATCAAACAAAAGATGTGATTAGTAAATTTCAAAATTGAAGAGGGGAGGAAGAATGAGCATAACAATGCAACAGAGGTTTCTATACAAAATATGCTTTTTCATAAGCCCTAAAAAACTATTATTTAGGTTATTAAGTCCATGAAGAGAATTTTTTTCCTGTAATTGACATGTGTCATTCCTGATTTGTGCTAGCCTCAGGAGGTCTGATATACACAATCACAGCAGGACTAGGAAAAAGGAACTTTTTCACAGAAGAAATAAACAATTCTGGTAAGCTAGCTCAAAAGATAGCAGAGCAAGTTCAAGACATAACAGAGCCAATATACTGCAATGCCATACAAATTGAACCTATTTTGTTTACCTACAAAGTTCTTTAAAACATGATGTATTCTGTGTTTGATTGGTTATTTTTTATGCCATGTGTATTTCCTATATGACCAAGGGAATTTGTGCTATTTTGTTTCCACAATGTAGGAAGAAATATTTGTACTATTTTGTTTCCACAATGTAGGGAAAAAAAAAGCTTTTCTAAAATAGAATTTTAAAATTATATATAGAGATTTTTGTAGCATTAATTTAAGATGATAAGCAAAATTCACTAATGATTTCTTTCCTTGTGGGCACCCCAGGCTTATGCCTTAAAACCATTGCATCTATACTGTCATGCATTCTTTGGAAATATAATATGCAAATGAAAATTCTAATTTGCTAAGGACAGATGAAGGCTGAAAATTTTCGAATACTACCCTTAAGAAAGAAATGAGCAAAGAAAGGAAGGATACATAGCAAAAGAAATTCAGTCAAGTGCAAAGCACAAATCAGGGTATAAAATGAAAGAAATAACGATTACATAATTTTAAGTCATAAAAGTATTTTAAAGACAAAATGGGAGCAACCAGGACAATATTAAAAACATTGTTTTTCTCTACAAAAAAAAAAGATTATAATACTAAATCCCTAGAGAACAGTTTCCTAATCTAATAAATAGATTGATAGTAGTGAAATAGTTATGTAAAATAGGACAGGGGTTTGAATACATATATACAAAATTGAAAATAATTTTCATATTCAGTGAGCTGTGATGTCAGCTGTTTTGTGCATTTCTGGCAACCTGATCTTATTGTTCCCTCAGTTTCCATAAAGCATGATACATTTAAATCAAGAATTTATGTAAAATATTTGCATGTATCATTTTAGCTTAAGATAGAAATTAAATAGGTGGAATTTCTGTAATTTAGGCTTATACTTCAGCTATCTATTACCTCAGTCAGTTCCACTCTATAACTTAGTCAAACAGGAAATACTGGAAAAAAAAAGTACAAATGGTGATGAAAAAAAGAGTACAAAATGATGACGAAAAAATGTATTCTGGAAGGCTTCTTGGGTTACCGTGTAAAGCAATATTTGCACTGCCACCATAAGACTAGGATCAGATCCAGTGAAATATTATGTATAGAGGGTTGTGCTGTGTTTATTTTAGAAACATTATTAAATTTGATTTTAACATATATTCCCCCTCTTCTCTCCAATTTATACATTTTAATTTTTTTTTTCTGCAGTAAACGGTCTTCCATTGAGAATTTGGATGCAGTTTACTCAAATGCTTTATTCACCTTGATTTCTCTAGTGGATAAGAATTTTAATAAATCTGATTTACCTAGCTACCACAACTACGTTTGCATTTGCATTTGCTTTGTGCTGTCAAAGTGGTTTGACACAGCTGAAACATCCCAGTGAGTCTAACAATGTGTCTTTATTCACAACCTGCAAGCCTCAACCAGGCTGACATCTCTGTGCAAAGTGCTCTGAAAGTATACAGGAGGTGATAATCCCAGCTCAAAGAATTTTGTAATGCAAAAGTGAAACCATAGTATCAATGTAAAGCAAGAGAGAGAAGGAAGAAAAGAAAAAAAATATTTTTTTCCCCCACATTATTTTTTAGCTTAATAAAATTAAAGCAGGTAAGTATGATGCATGATATACATGCTCTATACCTATAAAAAGAGGCCCAATTTAATGAAGTATAGGCTCCATTTCTTCCTTATACTTTGCTATGTCTCCTGAGTTTTTTTCAGCCATCAGCACATAAGTACTGTGCCATGTACTGTAATAATATAATTCCTTCAGCATTTCTGTCTTATCTTGAAAAATGCAAGCATCACTTTTCCTAGTAATTAATCTTTGAAGTTGTTGATAGCTCCTTGTACAGTATATTTACCAAATAATTGGAAAGCAGCCTTTAATGGGGTTGGTACTTGCCTTGCAGCTTAATATCAGGCATGGAAACAACAAAGAAAGAGGCTCGAGTCCACAAAGTGAAGCTTTGTTGTCAATAATACATTATTTTTCTTCTTGAATAGTGAAATTTCATCAGACATGGTATCTAGTCTGAAATGCCACCACAGAAGTAACTGTGAATACTTAGAATCTGCCTTTATTATTACTGGAACTGAAAAGACATTTTGTCAACTTGCAATGAAATTTAAAATAAATAATAAAAAGGTTGCTTGTTTGTTTGTTTTAAATTATATATTTCTTTCATGTTTATTTATAAATTCTTAATTCAACTGAATTAAAAGTGAAGATTATTTCTACAGATCTCTTCATATCAAAATAAGTATAAAAACACTCAAAAAGAGTCCTGTCTCTTAGGTTGCTCTGAAAGGCACAGTATATTTCTTAATCTCTATAAATGTTGCTGCAGCACACCCCAGAGCTTCCTCCTGGCCACACATCCACCATTCCTGATGCCATAACAGTATGTGACAAGCAGGATATACTTGACTCAACTCTTCTCCCTTAGCACTCTCTCTGACTCCACCAGTTTCTTCAAAGCTGTTAAGGATGCTGCAGGTCTTGGAGGCCCCTGTGTGAGATCTGCTCCCAGAGCTCCCGGGTGACACGGAAGAGGGGTGCTCCTGAAGCGCAGAGCTCAGGCCCTTCTGGTGGGACTTGACCCTAGGTCCTTCAGCTGTGACATTTCAGGCACACTCTCTCCAATATCCATGTCATCCAGCCCAGGGGAATGTGGACAGCAGACCACAGGCTGGGATTGGTAGTTCTGTTGGACACGTTGGATCAAGAAATCAGAAATACATAGCTGTGCTCCACATGAGATAAATTGAGATCTCAGCACGCCATTACTGGCAGAGGACACTGTAATGGAAACTGCTGAGGACACTGTAAGGAGAACAAGATCACATCAGCTGTTCCCCTGCAGACTGCCTGTGGATTATCAGGTCTGAAATCTCCCATGGGTATATACCACACCTTACAGTTGCAATCATAGCAAAAAATGAAGCATGGGACAAAACACCTTTGAAATTCACACTGAAGTTCCAGAAAATTACTGCAATAAAATTACTTTATACTCTTAGATTTTTTTTTTTTTTTGCATCTTTGGGGGAACAGATGTGTGTTCATCTCCTCCTTTTATAATTCAGCCAATGAATTTAAGGTTATAAATTCTGAGACATTAATTGAGATTAATATTTCTTAATATATAGAGTTCTTTTTCATAATTTGCTTTCAGAAGATGATATCAAGAGAAAATTGTGAAAGTAGCACTGACTTACAGCAGGAGGTGAGCTACTTTGGCAACACCCCTCTCAATAGCAAGAAAAAGTAAAAATCAGACAGATTGGCAGAATCAACAGATTGGTGTTTTTAATCCTTTCTCTGTCCACATAAAATAAAGTGAAAAACTGGAATTATTCTTACATCTGAAATGTAAGCTTTCACGACAGTGAAGTTAAGCCTGTACCCTACAATTGAACAGTTACTGCAACAAAATGCTTGCATTTGTCCTTTCAATACAAAGGAAAAAAATAGAGCACAAGAAGCTGAAAGGATTGTACTTCTATTTTTCCCAAGTACAACCACTCAAACAACTCTGGCCTGAGTAATGAATATTTCAGAAAGAATACCTAGTAACATCAGAGACTGATGGAAGTGTCTGAGTATGAGGAATAAAAAACCCAGTAACTCTGAATGCTGAAGTAGAGTTGCTCTGCTCAGCAAGTAACTACTGAACTTTAGAGTACCATTCTCACAGCTCCCAAGTGACTCCTGACCAAAGGAGAGAAATCTGAGGGAAAATGTAAGACAGCATCTTTTTGAGTCCAGAACAAAATGAAACAGGTAACTTGAAATAGATAACTTTTTCTAAAAGAGAATAATGCATTGAACACATGCTGGATTAAAAAAGAGACAAAACAAAACCCCAGAAAAATTACCTTTTCCTCTCTGAAGCTTTCTTCCTTCTGTTTTGTTACATTCCTCTGGCTTCCTCTTCAGACCTTTTTTCATATTTGCTTTCACAAAATACAGTCTTCAGTATGAGACCCTTGTCCTAAAGGAACCTCTCAGCATTTTTCAGTACTTTCTCATATTCTTCCCCCTGCTTTTTAGTTCTCTGATTAGGGAGATGTGTGTCTAATTTGTCAGGAAGGCATGGGTTCTTCAACTAGGACTAAAAGATAATTTTGCTAATTAAATTAGGTTAATCAAAAGCGTGAGTGGAGACATCTCCTCCCAGATACTTCTATATCTAATACTTTGCAGTGCATTCCCTACTTGCTTAAATTATCTTGCCATCACTGCCTGCATTCATGTTTTTAGGGGGATCAATAAGCTCGACACATACCTCAATGTTAAAGAGACTTTTAATTCTTAGGCTATATTGCCTTTTAGTGTGATCTAAAGACTTTCCTCAAAACACTTCTAATGCACTTTTAAAAGAATAAGTCTACCAGGAAAAAAAAAAAGTAAAAAAGGAAATTCAGTAAATCCTACCCAACAACCTGTGGCCATAAAAATGCATCCTGCTTCACACCTGTACGTTCCATAGATTTTTATTTCTTTTTTAGAACTCATCATACCTTTAATGTTCAATACAGTTCACAGCCTAATGGAAGCTGAGCTCTTGGGGTGATGGTGCACAGAATATCATTTTAGCCCTGCCCATACAGCTGTAGGCTTTGGTCCCTTGTGAGCAAACCTAGGACAAATGGCTGCAGATTTGGGAAAGTGATAGTCCACAAGAACCTGGAGGAGCCCACAGACACTTATATTGACTGACAAATCAGTGAGTTTAATTGATTCTTTGATCTACAAGGCAAGAACAGCAAAGCTGAGTAAAGACCATGCTGTTAGCATCCAGTGAACACAGACAACACTTATTTACCTCTTCTGAGATCTCAGCTCAAATAATAGATAACTTGTTTCATGGAACCTAATGTCTTCTGTGCACATGAAAGTCCTTGACTCTTTCAGAAACTTAAGAGGTTATAATATTTCAATTACAATAAACATTTTGTGCAGACTAGAGCTCTAGGGAAATAGGTTTAGTAGCCAAACCAATGAAAGCTATAATAGGTCTGGAAATTATAGACACAAAATTTGATGTGTGTTTCAATTTAGAAGTTTGCAGCACAAAGATTAACTTTGTTTCTTGAAATTTAAAAGGTAGAAGTAGCAGCATGAACTAGAATTAATCTGTTTATTGAACAAGTTCATACTAAAAGCCAAAAATTATGAGAGACAAACTGATTAGTACGTGTTGCTTGAACTTATCATTGAGTTATAAGCAATTTTATCATTTATGTTCAGAGAGACATTTTTCATCAATTATTTATGAAAAGTGCTTTGTAGTTTTATTGGACAAGTGCAAACTGTGGCTTTTCTACTTGGAGGTGAAATTATTTTCTGAATATAGAGAATATTGCTGAACAGCAATGGAACTAATGTTATCTGCAAACTTGGCAAGGACGCATTCCAGTCACCTCCTCCAGGTATAAATAAAATATCTCAAACAGGACAGATGCACACTTTACCAGTCTCCAGGTAATTGGTCCAGTCTCTCTGGACCATTAAATGCCAACCATGTTTTCACCAATGTTTGTCCTGACTAGACAACACACATTAAAATAAAAGTAAAACTAACAGCAGGAGATTTTGCAATCTCATTAGGTGAGTTGCACCAAACCTAGAGTTGAAGTCAGTTAGAGGAGAAAGTTTGTGAGAAAACAGCATCTATGAAGTCCTTTCCAGCTAAGCCAATGGTAAAATACTCACAAAGAGTTATAAACATATTCTTACTTCTGTTTTTTCCTTCCATAAACTATTTGAAATGGATCTCAATGTGGGAAATAATCATTACATACATTTCACAGTTTCCTGTGAAACTACCTCTCTTACAACTAACTTTATTTTACAGTACAATATACTCTGCCACTTACCTTTTTATAAGCAAGTTGCTTTTAAAGTATCTGCACATAATTTGGCATAATTTTTATGCAGTTCAGCACAATGTGATTCAATTGGCAGTCTTTGCTCTGTGGAGATGATTTAAATCTGAAATGTAATTACCACTAATCCCTGGAGGGTGTGGTCCTTCCAGGTCAAGGGTAAAATCATTGGCATAAGAAGCAAGAAATCTGAATGAATTACCAGTAGGTTTTTTTTAAGTTTCATGTTGCTAAACAAGCATTAGTATCCTAAATTTTTGTTTATTGTTATCTTTGAATTGCAAATTCTAAATTTATCAAACTTGGAACTATTTAAAAAAAGAAAATGAATTTTAATAAGAATATGATACAATTGAGATGCAATAAAAAAACCCAACAAACCCATACAACAAAACACCACAAAAAACAACTCATGTATTGCTAATAATGGAATAAAAATGCAAGTCCTAATAGGTCTGTAACATGGCCAGAAAAAAACCCTGTAGCCAAGGAGAGGAAAAAATAGAACTGTAACATGTTGCCAGTCACTGACAGTCCTCCAGCATACTGTGATGGTGTCAAAGAATATCGAAAAACTAAAGCAGTTTGAGATTATTCATTTAAACTAATGCCAGAAATATACCGTGCTCATATCTATGGTCAAAATTACTTCATAAAGTCCATTTGATAGCCAGTGTGTACAAATAAATGTTCTTGGGATGTTGTTTATGCTGTTTTCGATTTCTGTATTATCAGCTGTATTTTTCTGCCATCCTATTGTCTACAAAGATACACTTCAGGGACTGGATAAGACATAACATGGTTTTTACCTTTTAGTGTTGTTTCTATAGAAGACATTACGATATATAAAATACCCACAAAGTAACATATTAAAAGTAGTAAAAATATCTGGATTTAAATTTTCAAAACCCACAGAGAAGATTTTGACATCTCCTACTTTGGATTAATTTGCCATCTTTGAAAATAAGGTTTTCAAATCTACCCAAAAGGAAAACCATTCTATTATGTACTGCCCAGATTTTTTTTTTTTTTTTTTTTT
>LTAT01000001.1:44627876-44640465 GCA_003286495.1 Chlorodrepanis virens | reverse complement strand
TTTTTTTTTTTTTTTTTTTTGGTAGTATTTTAACACTCTTTGAGTAAGCAATACATTGGATACAATCACAGTGAAAATGTAAGAATAGTATAAATTTTTTTAATTGAGGATATGCTTACTGTATGTCCCTCATTTTCTACTCACAAATAGAAACAGTAATAATCTTAGGCTATAGATAGGAATTTTTACTAATTTGGATATCCAACGGGTCTCTTCATCACAAACAAGACACACCTTTAATCCTGAGAAACATTATAGTCATTTTACTAAACATTTTTTAAGCAGTCAATGAACTCATCTCCCCTATAATTTTCTGTCTCAGGCATTCTCCCTCCAGCGGGTCTGTTCTTCCCATCACTGTTGCCAACACTCAAAACTTTACACACATTGCATTTTATTTCTCCACTCATTGTTCCAGATGCTGACTTCGAAGCACCACTTTGTATACACTCTGGGGTAGTTGAGAGTTTAATATTCTCATCGCAGCCCCATCCATGACTATTCACATCCTTCTTGCTAATGAAGCAAGCTAATCCCCTCAGATTCAATGTTGCTCTCAATCTAATATTCTGAATACAAGCTGGAGAGGGAAAGTAAGAAACTCTGATAGACACTCGCTTCCTCTACTGATGCCCCTACAGTTTGATCAGGGAAGCTGCAGCATTTGATATAGAAGCAGCCAGAGCCCATAAGAGATCGCTGGAAAACATGATCCAGTTAAAGCCAGTTTGTGTCACTTGAAATCGCAGACACACCGGACCTCAAGAAATGCACATTTCAACACATGAACCCGACATGTAAATGTAAGAGGATAAGAGATTGGCAAGGATATCAAGCATGAGGATAGGAATACATATTGTAACACACTCTATTAAGATTTTGGCCTCTTATTGGCACATTTCAGAATGAAACAGGGACTTCTGTGAAGTGAACAGTAACAGTAATCTTATTCCTATTGAACATAGCAGAACATTAACCACATTGATTACTTTCAACAAGCAAGCTTACTTCAAACTAACAGCTAATGAAGATGAGTATTTCAGCAGGTTCCTCTCAAAATCGAAGTAAACACTGAAAGCGTAAAAATTTTTAAGCACGTTTTTAGGAACTGTCCTCTGAAAGAATGAGCTGAATGCTAAACTGCTTCCAATTATTGTCTGAACTGTGTTAGCAGATGGTAGCTCCCATTCATTGACCTTCAATGTGCTGAGATATGGTAGCGAAAACTTGACAGAATCTTAGTCCTAAAGAGGTTGTAATGAAAACAAAGTGAGACAAAGGAAAAACTGTTAGAGCAAAGGAATCTTCATCAGATCAGAAATTTATATTTAGGAACAACAGAACTACAGTCTTCTGGTTCCCTGGTTAGTTCCTAGAATACAACAATATTTCTAATTTAATGATCCGCCTCACAAAAAAAAAAAAAGAAAAGTTGAAAGGGCAATATCTGGAAAGATTGATTGTCAAACAGGCTCTTAGACAGGATCATGGTATTACATTTGATCTTTATTGAGAGGTAAACATTAATGTGATGGAAGAATCAAAACATTATTAATCTCCTAAGTGGCCATATTTCTCATTGTCAACCTCACTATTTACAAGAGTTTTGACTCATCACCCCCAGTTCTTCTCTTACCTCCAAATAATTTCACATCACAGCTAATGTTCAGTGTAAGCTAAACTTTTGGTAAAAAGATCTCATGATATCATTATGCTAAGGAGTTCTTCATGGACAAACTGTTTCAGAAATTGGATTTTGTACAAACTCAGTGTTTAGCAGGATTCAGGATTAGGTATTCTGAAAACTGAATGCAGAGAGAACAACAATTATAATCGCATCAATAGAAGAATCAGAATTATTTTCTGTGTGTGGTTAAAAAAATCTTTTACATATTGTGTGGACAATTTGGTATTCCTCTACTTTGTGTTAGCTCTATGTCTTAGAAAACTTGCCAAGTAATGAAATACTGGCATTTACAAGAGTGGTAGGATATCTGGCAAACTGCATATGTTTGAAGAATTTGATTCAGCTTTAACTTGCAGCTGCTGCTTATACAATCATTCTGCTGTGTTTGTAGGTCTCTGATGTATGCAAAAGACTGATTATAGTTTGGCACAGCTCCTGGTGGCTTAACCAGGGGGACATTTCCCTTAATCTCACCTGGCAGTGAAGTTGCAAATGAGCCACAATATTTGAGTCTTAGCAACCGTGGTTTGTAATCAGTGATTCCAATTATGGGATGAGGGAATACTAATTGACCGCCAGCTGTCAGAGCAAATGGGCAAGAGAAAGTTATTAACTTTCTGTCTTGACCCTCAAAAATGTAATAGAACAGATACAGGTAAATTTTTTTCTCTCTTTTAGAAATAAGAAAACAAGATTAAAATAGTCTTTCTTGTTTGGTCAAGAAAAGATAATAATTTAGTTTATCTAAAGAAGTATTTGAGAGGGACTGAATGTGACTGTGGCAGGTCAAGAACCAACATCCAAAATCCATTATTAACTATGAGATATGTAAAACCCCTTTACTTATATTTTGAATACAGTTGCTTTACATAGAGATACATTCCTGATGGGAAAAATATATAAATATGTCAATGAGTAATTAAGAAAAAATAGAATATGTCACCATGAATTTTCAAAATCACTTGATCTGATGTGTGAACCAAAACTACTCATTTTCTTTCCACTATCAAGTTTTATGACCATGAATTACTCATCTCAGTGCCTTAAGTCTGTGCATAGCAGGAAACTTCTTTTATGTATGCCTGTCTGATTACCTAAGCAATCTGTGTTTTCCATTTTTTTTGTTCTGAAACTATCTCAATTTATTTTCAAAACTAGTAATTTTGACTGAAATCAAACTGTTTCTCCTTTAGTTATTATATTGCCTCATGGTCTTTTTAGTTCCCACACCCTCTTTTAGGATAAGATCTCCTGCACAAGGTACCAAATGCCTTTCCGGTGATATACCAAAATATGTCTTCATTGAGTAAGAGAAAACTTTGCCTCCTGAATATATGGTTTTTACAAAGAAATTCAACCCACTAAGAATGGAGAATTGAGCTACAGTTTCCAACAAATCCCAAACAAACAAACAAACAAACAAACATGCTTCTCATTGTCACAAAGACTGAAATAATTCAGTTGTTTTAATAACTATGATTAATTTTATTTGATGCAAAATTAGCATTAAATGCTCCCATTGGATAATTGCACAAAGAATGATAACAACATTGCATAAAAGGGAAGTAGAAATGACTCAACTGTTTTAATGGAAAAGTTTCTTGGAAAAAAACCCACCACCATTAAAAATAGTCTTTCTCCTTTAAAAAATTTGAAATATAGAGTTGTCACACAGATTATTCTACAGCTTGGTGAAACAAAAAAATATTGAAAGAGAATATACAAATTGTTGTTAAAACCACACAATGGTAGCTATATCTTGCCCATAAATAAAGGGATTCAGATGGTGATTTGTGTTTATGACACAGAAATAAAAACATAACAGCAGAAGGAAGACAAAAAAGATGTGATGATTTTATACTTGATGATTTTATATTGTGGGAGAGACTTTTGCATCCTCCTATGAACATATTAATTCGGGTAGATGTACAGCTATGCAAAATTAAGCAGGATATGTTGCCCCTCTTAAAAAAAGAAGTCAGCAAGTGTCAGAGACTGGAAAGAGTGGTCTGTCTTGAGACATCTTGGGATGCTTGGAAGGTGTGTGATAAGGAGTGGATCAGGCCTTTCTCTGGTGAGGTGGTGCCCTGCTCCCCACACACCCCAGCCAAGCAGCATCTGTCAAGCAGAGCACACTGGAGACAGCCCCCCAGTGTTGTCTAACCCAGCCCCTGAGTGGCCAAGACCCTGAGTGACCAGAAGTCCCACCCAGGAGGAAGGCCCATGATGGGACAAGGGTTTAGGATGACTGACCACAAGGCAAGTGCTTTGATCTGTAACCCTACCTTCATCTTGAGGTTTTCTATCCATTACATCATGCTAGTTTTCTCCCTTTCTTCTTCTAACTCTCTTTTCATGGAAGATAACATTGGATGGGTTTAAAGGTTGCTAAATTTCATGGGCTGAGTCAATAGTGTGATAAGTGCTTTATATTGTACTACATCATTTGCACAATTCCCAGATTGTCCATTGTTTATCAGCAGAATTTGGTGTTACTTTTACCTCTTGATAATATCTGCTTGGTATTTCTCCCATGCATCTACCCAGAGCAAAGGAGATTTGGTTTAGGCCATACATTAAGTGTCCAAAGTGTAACAACAAGAGATTGGTCAGGATCTAGGGAAATAGGATAAAGGAGGAAATGCAGCTTTTCCAAGTTCTTTGTTTTAATTCCCCTTCTTTCTTCACTATTTTTTAAGTTTTTCTTTGAAGCAGGTAATACCTCCTTTGGCTTTAGCACTTCGTCTCCTTCCAGGGGTTATAGTCCTTCTATATTTTCTTCTATTTTATTTGAAAGTTATAAATCTCATGATAAAAGCTACTGTTGTCACTTTCTGTGTGTTTTAAGTTCAGTTATAGGTTAATAAATGTAACTTATCCTAATGACATTTTTCATGGCATTGGTGGGTTGACAGGCTGGCTACCAAAGCCACCCTTCTCCTTGTCTAGACAAGGGGGAGAAAAAGCAATAAAAGTTATGGCTTGAGAAAAAACACAGGGAAGGGTCACTCACCGATTGTCGTCACAGGCAAAACAGAATAGGGAAATTATGTAAATTTACTACCAATCAAATCAGAATAGAAATAAACCCAAATACAAAAACACCATCTACCTACCTCTCCCTTTTTTCCAGACTCACCTTCACTGACAGCTTCTCTGACTCCTTCTCCCAAGAGGTTCAGAGGGACTGGTATGGGAGTTGTGGTCAGTTCATTGCACATTACTTCTGCTCCATCCTCCCCATGTTCTTCACCTGTTCCAGTATCAATTCCCTTGCTTGGGAGACAGTCCTCCATGAACTTCTCCAACATGAGTTCTTCCCAAAGGCTGCAGTCCTTCATGAACAGCTCCACCATGGGTCTATTACACTGGGTGAAACTGGCTGCAGTTCTTCAGAAACAGGCTGCTCCGCTGTGGCTGCTTTCCATGGGGTCATAAATCCTGCCAGCAAGTCTGCTTCAGCATGGCTCCACTTTCCATGAATCAACAGGTCCTGCCAGAAACCTGCTCCAGCATGGGCTCTCCACAGAGTGATACTCTCCTTTGGGGTACATCCACTTGTTCTCATGTGGGATCCTCTATGTGCTGCAGATGGATTTCTACTCCAATGTGGACCCCCTTGGGTGCAAGGGAAGAGCTGCCTCACCATGGTCTTCACCAGGGGCTGCAGGTGAATCTCTGTTGTGGAAGCTAACGCATGTCTTCCTCCTCTGTCTTCACTGACCTTGGTGTCTGCACAGTTGTTTCTCTCACACCTCCTCACTTCTGCCTCCAGATTTTGCTAAGCAGCAGATTTTTCCCTGTTCTTAAATATGTTGTCATAGAGGCCCAGCTTGGACCAGTGGTAAGTCTGTCTTGGACCCAGCTGGTATTGGCTTTATTGGACTTAAAATAAGCTTCTGGCATCCTCTCAAAGAAGCCACCACTGACCTTTCTGCTGCTACTGAATTCTTGTCATGTAAGTCTAGTACAGTTTGAAAGAGACTACTCAGAGAAGAAAGTAGATTGTTGTCATCTCTACAAATCTAAACTCTGTGTGAATAAGGATGCATTTAACTGGAATTTGAAAGAAAGATTGTTCCAAAACCTTGGATGAGAAAATTCTGCTTAGGGGGCAACATTGGATTCATGTAAATAATTAAAGTGGATTTGGTTTAACATCTAGTTAAAAAAATAATTTTAAAAATTCTTCCTTTAGCTTTCAAGGTTGTTATAACATTGAGCATTTAGTAGATAAAAAGTGTATTTTTTAGACCTAGTAAGCTCTAAATAGCAAATGGAGTTTCAGCAACAGCAAAACAGCTGTTCTGTCCATTAAGCCATTACTGTTTCTATTTTCTTCTTGCTAATGCAGTTAATATTTTTCTTAGTTGTAATTTGCAAAACAGAATTCTAGAAGCCTCAGGGTTCAGCTAACATATAGTATAATCCTTTCATTTAACATGAAGATCGTCCAGCTGAGAGGTAATGCTGTAAACATTTATAAAAATATTCCTGTTCAAATTTCTGTGAAACATGAATGAGTCTGGATCTCAGCCAGCTTTGACTTGCAGACAACATTCCCTAGAGTTTTAAGATTTCTGGAACAACTACTCCAGTTTTTGTTATGCACCCAGAAAAAAATTACTAGATTTGATTTTTGGTTTGATTCCTCTTAATCTTAAGTTTGCTCTTCAGATACTAGTTGTCCACTATATAGGCAGTAAAATGATGATGGAGAGAATGGATTGCAAAACAGAATATTTCAGCAGGCAAATTTATGAAGAAGAGTTAGATAATTTCTGATTGAAATAGTTCAATAAATATGGTAAAATTATGCATGTAAGAAAATGTGGCTTTCTTTTCAGACAGTGCAAGTTTCCCTGGCTTTCAATTATGTCAACAGCTTTCTTGAGTGATTCAGCATTCTGAAAGCCAAACCATATTTAGTTACTGAAATGTAGATTTATATACAGGCTTTTGGGCACAGTGTACAAAAACACATCTTGTAAGAACTCAGTCATCTCTATTTCTAGTCTTTGCAATTAACATTCTTTTTAATGCTGTATTTCTTACATTTTTATTTCACAAATTGTACATAACTGGGGCTAGGATTGAATTAATTTCATCTATCATTATGAAAATTATTGAAATGCCTAAATGAGATCATAGATACTTTTCAATCAGGAAAAGGAAAAAGCTTCCTTTTTTTCCATGCTAATAATGGAAGCCTTCAGTAGAGAAAATGCAAGATGTAGAACAAAATGGTAGATAATGGCTTTATTCTTCCTTTTCTCCCTCCCAATCATGCCTAAACCAGATTACGTATTCAGCATGCACTGTTGTCAATAGCTGAGAATTCTGTGGGTGCTATTCTAAGATGGCAAGCTTATATTTATGCATGAATATTTCTCTTCTAATAATATGTAAGGCAGGATTAAGACATAGGCCATTTTTACAAATAAAAAAGCACTGAAGTAAAAAATTTAGGCACTCTTTAAATAATCATCAGGATTCTATTTTCAAATTTCACTTGATATTATATGGAGCTCTGACTACTGACTTCCTGGTCAAAGATTCCAAGCCTTTGCTCTTATTAGTGATTCAAACAGAAGAGGGAACTGAAGTTGTAAGTCAAAACCCATAAAAATTAGTGTAAACAATATAGAAATCCAGTATACAACAAAATATGCTTCTATGCCTTTCTTCAGAAAGCTCTGCTCTATGTCTTTGAACTAATTCTTCTAGTCTATCTTACAATTCAAAAGCTGAGAAATACGAACTTCCTTTTTCTGCTCCCTTCTTTCCTGGACACTGGGGATCTTTCATCTTCCAGAGCTAAACCTTTTTCAGCCTTAAATAAGACACTACCTTGAAATCTCTGACATCATATGAAAACAGCACAGACAACTTTTGTCTCTCAGAAGCACGTACATATTAAAACTGCTTTTGATGCAAGAAGTGATGACCACACAGAAGAGAAAAAATGTAGTGTCCTGAGTGGAAGAAATCCTAAAATATAGGATTGTCCTTAAATCCATATAGAGATAAAATAATTAACAAAGGAAGAGAAATAAACAAGTTGGTTTTAGCAAGCACTTTTTGGTAATTACTGGATAAATTTCATCCCTATTTTTCTGGAAGCAACATTCCCTGGAGTGAAATTTCACTTATAAATGTGTATGTAGTAAAATTTTTAAAGAACTTTGCTCATGTTGAAGGAATATCAAGGAAAATTTGTTCATTTCCAATGGATGCTTGCATTAGAAGAAAATTCACAATTTCTCACTATATGGTTAGTTTCTTTTTTTTTTTTTTCTAGTTATGAATATATTATGAGACTTTATCATATGAGAAAGTAAGATTCTTTTCTGTGCAAACCCTCTTAAGAACTAACATAACAGTAATTAAATGTTTGTAAAGTAGCAGGACATTGGTTTTCTAACAATACAGGTTCAGATAACTCAGCTTTCCAGTTCATTCATGGGTTCTAACCCCATAGTAGCACAAATCTCACAAATGTTCATTCGTTCTGAAGATATTAATTGGAATGGATTAGCTAGTTTCCTTTTCTTTGAAAAAAAAACAACCCAAAACTGGACATTTTTGCAGCATAGTTCAAGCCAAAAAAGCCTTTGGTGTCCTTCTTTCTCATAATATCTTAAAAAATCTTGTGGGTTTTACAAAGTCAAATGTCCCACTACTTCATCCTATCAGACTCAAGGGCATACAATGCAACAACTCAGTACTATTCTACAAAACCAACACTTTTCTGGGTTGTAGCACTTTCCACAAATTATTTCAAATAATTAGAAATGAGGGGGAAAATAATTTGATAGACATAAAATAGTAAGTTTTTGAGCATGCAAGGCATAAATGACAAGGAAGAGAAGATAAATCAAGTGTTTTGTGTGCCATTACCATTATGGAGGTGGACACAAACTTTAAAGAAGACCTAGTCCTTTACCTGGTCATAAACTCTTACTCAAGACTTGGCCTAAAGACTTATAATTGATGCATGACCCATGCATATATTCATTATTAACAGTTTGTATCTAAATGCCCTACAGTTGTTGAATGATGACTTTTTGGGGTGTTTGTAGATATCACCAAATGCTTCTCAGGCTTCCATGTTAGGGGGTAATAGTAGAACAGGAGAACAGTGGTTAATGCTTTGGGTTTTTTTCTCTTGCATCATTATAATGCAGTGTTGCAGTATAGGAGCATTATGTTATTATAGACACTGGACATCAGCCCCAGGAAGAACAGTTGCCAATACCTATATAAGTAATGCTGCATAAATCAAGGACATGTTTGACATGATCTGTTAGCACAAATGTGAGACAGGGAGATGTACTTGCTGCTATTTGCGATTCACAATTATCTCGTGCCCTGATACATCAAGACATCATAGATCATGCCTTATTGGCCAAGTAGACTTCAAGATTAATGTTTTATGCCATGGCACCAGCCGTGTTTGCAGTGACAGCACTTACAGTGTGTAACCTAAAGCTTCTTCTGATTAGTTGATAGATTCCTAACGAGGTACCAGTGCACAACAGAAAGTTTGTTGAAACAGTTGTCAGCTGTATATTTGGTGTTCATCACTGTGATTTCATATCCAAGGGGAGATGCTCTAAATTAGGTGGATACTCAACATTTCAGATATTTAAAATTCCACTGTGTTAATTCACGTTAGTCTTGCCTTTTCCAGCAACCTTGAGCACAGAATTTTGTGCAACAATCCCATGGTTCCACAGTGCAGTGCTGATTACCAGATTACAAAATTATCTTTCCACAAAATTATGAACTGCTGAACAGGTATGAAGATACTCTGCTATTATGCAAAATTATTCCATGGAGTAAGCCCTCAGGCAAACATTCATTCACATTGTCTTGCATTCAATTGATGCTCTTGGGCTTCTCTTGGCAAACCTGAGCCTTGCTGGCCCAGTTTTCAGTTCTTCCTGATGCTGCTGCTCACCTTTATGAACATACATACTCTTCCCCAACCAAAAGAAACCCTCTCCATTTAGAGAATATGTTTTGATTGCTGGATACTTCCTAGACTCAGATCTCTCTCTGCCAGGGCTCCAGAATTGTTTGTATGGTTACTTCAGCCTGATCAGGAATGTAACACTGTGAGTGGGTGCTTAGTTTATACAGGAAGCATGTTGTGAGGCAGAGGCCTTGAAACTGTTGATATATGGGGCAAAGCTGTGGTCATCTCCAGGTCAGTTGAGATGCTTCACTGTTTATTCTTTGCTCTTGCCAAAAATGAGTCTTCTTTGGTCCAAGCTGTAGAAACAGCCCTCTTTAGCATATATAGGTGCAATCCCATTTGTGTGATCTGGCCTGGACTCAGCACTAAGGCTGATCCATCACTCCATGTTATTTAGCAGCATAGTTGTAGTCAGCAGGAGCAACATACTCCATTTCCCACCAATAGGTATTTTGATCTTAAATGAATCCTAGAAGACATGTGGCAATGAAGAATACAGCAGCTTCTATGCAGGCAATCATGTTCTAAAATAGAACATGGTTATGTCATCTAATTATATGTACAGACAGGAGAAATGTTCAAGGCCTCAGCTATTGATCTTTGGCAAACATACAGAAATGCAATTGAAATGAGAGGACACTCTTGGGCAGATTAGGTATCCCATTCAAATTGTGAGGTATTGAATTACATCCTAAATTAGAGTGCAGGTGTAATCCTTTGAATGTAACAGGAATTCTGTTCAGGAACATAATATTATTCTATATGTGTTTTTTCTCTGTGTTGAGGGTATATCATCTGGTCTCAAATAGCAAGTAGAACCCAGATCATTATGGCAGAAAAAATCAAATATTAAAAGAAATATATAGCACAGTCTTTTTTGCATATTGCTTCTTGGCAATATGAATTTCTCCTCTTGCTGCAGCTGGTTTTAATGCATTTCCTTTTCTGTGCCTCCCTGAATCTCTGCTTCTCCTATCTAGTTCTTGCAGACTTATTAGGCTCAACTCAAATGGCAATGATGCTGACAAAGCAAAATCTGCCTTAAATAAGATCAGATTTGACTCAAAAAAATTTCTTCAATTTCTGCTTGAAAAATAAGGCTTAGTCTCTACGACCTGTCTCGAGAAATCTTGGTTTCTATTATCTTCTTTCTCTCTAAATGCACTTTCACATTTTCTCAACCAGAGGACTTATCACGTGTCAAACTACCTTGCCTTCACACCTAATAGTATATAAAATTGATCTGATTCTCAGTGCAATGGAACAGCTGTCTCTAGATATTTCTCTATTTTCCACTGGCCCTTTACAAGTCACAGTTCTGCAACTAACTGTTTTCATGGCAGACAGTACAGTGTCAGCTTTGTGACTCATTGGTGAAGAGATGTGAGATCAGGTGAAAAGATGGTTTTAATGGCCTGCAATGGTAAAGATCAGTAACTCAGTATGCAGTTGAGGACTGTTTGTAACACGTGTTTTGAGAGGGAGACTAGGATATTTCTTCTTTTCTCCATTAAGACCGCTGCTCTATTCCAGGAAGTTTACAAGCATGAGTTACATAATGAATAGACTCTTTTTCCAGTCCTTCAGCCAGTGATGACTGCTGAAAAAAAGCAGCAAAAAAAAAAAAAATCTTTTACAAGCAGGAGGAGCTAATGACTGTGTTCTTTGAATAACACTTAAAAAGGAAAGATTTTTCTCTAGCAAAAAGAAAATCAAAAAACAAACCAGAGTGTGTATGTCCAAAAATGAAGTCTTTGCCATGGCAAGTATAAGCGTTGGAAGAGAAAATTCAACAACACATAAGTAATCATGGATAGACCAAGGCAAGTAAGGCCATCCAGTATCATGAAGGGTTACACATAGCTATTATGGAGCTTTGGTCCTATCAATAGGCTGCTGTGAAGGGGTTATTTTAATTGCTGAAAAGGTATTAGCAAAAGTGTTTTAATACAATGCAAAAGTCACACTTAACAAAGTTTTATGTCATGGTTCGAGCAATAATTGTTTGAACAATGTATCAAAACTAACTATCAAGACAAATCAAAGTTACAAAGACACCAATCTGTTACCAAGGCACAAATCAAAGTTACCCCACTACAAGGTTATGCATGATATTGGTCACTTAGCAAAGGTCTACTGTCAGTAAAAGGTCTCTCTGCCTTGAGCAGTGATCTTGAGAGGCATCCCAGCTCAGGAGATTATTGTCATGGATACAGTCTGCAAGAGACTCAAAGAGAGCTCACTGAGGCAGGCATACTTATAGAATAAAGTAGTGGGCTTATAGTCAAATGGGAAAGGTATGGATGAGACTCCATGTTCCCTGAGCTTTCTTTGTGCCTTTAAAACTGAGTCTTAGAAGCTCTACTCATTATGAATGAGTTATTCACATGATCAGTGTTCCAAGCTTATGTGCATCAAAGCTCACTGTGTCACTCTGCTCCTTTATGGGTTTTCAGACAACACATTGGAACTAGAGGAGTTTTTGACCTGGCTACAGCTCAGTTTTTTACCTCCTTTGGAGCCTGAACCCAATTGCCACTAGTTTAGTTAAGGGTTCAAATGTCATAGAGATTAGAGCTTGTGTTGAAACATATGCAGTGAGCTGAAGCAAAAAGCAAAGTCAAGCATAAAGAGGCATATATTTATGAGCTAATATTTCACAAGTAGAAAATAGATACTTTCCCATTTGAACAGCCTGAGGTGATCAGGAATTTTACATAATTAGCTTGCCATTGAATTTTTCATACTTTGGCTCTCTCCCAGTTCATGGGCTTTTACAGTCAAAATCTTATTATGGGCAAAGGGAACAAACCGAAGCTGTGGATCCAGAAATTTACTTTTGCCTAATTAAATTTTTTAATTAGTACAGAAAATTCTCAACAATAATGCCCTTGAAAAAGTTACTCAAGTGGCTAACACCC
>LTAT01000001.1:44597375-44623312 GCA_003286495.1 Chlorodrepanis virens | reverse complement strand
AAAATTATTTTCCTATTTTCAAGACCAGAAGTATTTATTATCACTCTAGATTATTACTTCCTATTAAAGTATAGTACAAAGACAAAAAAAAATTAGTCCTAAAAACGTTCAGTTAATTCACTCAAAAGCAGGGATTAAAAAAATTATTATCGGGTCCCCAAAGTTAACTGATTGCATGTAATCTTTTTTTTTCCTTATGACATGACATTCAAATCTGAAGTTTTTTATCTCATACCATAGTATCAGTAATAATGTTTAACTAACTTTCAAAGTAGAAGAAAACAATTAGCATTTCTAAATAATGTACTTCCTTCCAATAAGACCAACTTTTGTAACTCAAGTAAATGAGGATACTAATTAAC
The DNA here is from genome assembly GCA_003286495.1 of Chlorodrepanis virens. Lineage (NCBI taxonomy): Eukaryota > Metazoa > Chordata > Aves > Passeriformes > Fringillidae > Chlorodrepanis > Chlorodrepanis virens. The sequence goes on along the minus strand of LTAT01000001.1, from coordinate 44,622,950 downwards.
ATTTATTTATTCAATAGCAAGCAATGATTTTGCAGCGAAAAAAGCTTGTTAGAAGTGTACATGCCTAAAAAAAGAAATCTATATCTAAAACCAGGAAAGAGCTGAAAGCAAAGGCATGGGCTTTCTCCAGTTTCCTCAGTCACAATGGCGGTAAAGTACCACTACCAGTTTTGAAAACATATAAAAGGGTTCCAACAAATATCAACATTTTTAAGCATTTGAAGAAATCTCAAAATACATTGCTGCATAGTAAAGTGGTTTTCAGCATTTTGGCACTAGTTCTTCTCATGCACATGTTATTATTCTCTTGCTGCTTACATGGGCTTAATTTATTCTGGTTTTCTATATGTGTCCTTGTTTGAAAAGCAAGGACACATGGAGATCTGTAAACCATCAGATCCCGATCTTAGGGCAAGAAATTATAGCATGATGTTATAAATTATCCATGCTTGTACCGGGAAAAGACAATTATTTGATTATTAATGTTTTTCAGGCACATACATTTTCTGTGCATCTAGTTTAGTTAAATAATAAGACCAAGTAGGCCTAAGTTTTCCATTAAAAGACTGACTTCACAGCTGTTTTCTGTGATTCTGATCTTTAAAATACAATGACTACAAAATGTTAATTCCTTTTGACAAATCATGTAAATAAAGCTACTTATGATACACACCTAGGCCCAGGGTGTTTAGTGGCTCATACAAGGTGCTGTTACAACAAAGAAAGGAAATTACCTCTTTTTGCTAATACTTGAGCAATAAACTATAAGTGCTTCAACTCATTCACGACTACTAGTTATAACAGAGCTCATTTGGAAAGAGTGAACCATTATTTTAGCTTCATAATGAATAGGAATGTCAGATTGATATGCCTGTATATAGTTATTGTGTGCTGCCAAAAGCTAATACGCATATTAAGCAGGTTCAAGAGTCTGTAGTTACTGTTACCACAAAATTTCCTTTCCATCTGAATAAAGCTTTCTTGGACTAAAGCCATAAATTGATCTGAAAAGCAATACTGCTTTAAAGAGGTGTAAAACTTAAATAAGTCCAAAATATTTAATAAGAAATGTTGGTGATTTGAAAAACCCTGATGCATCACAGCTGTAGGATCAGAGCTTGAAAGGTGCGTTGTTCTTTCACAAACACTCAGCATTTCCTGCACATTTGCTAATAACCAGTTATGCCTAGTGATGAAGGAGAAGGCTCCCTGTTCACTTTCCAGATAGCCTAGGATCTGGACAAGCACAGGAATAGACAATATTGACAGTCTAGGCCGGTGTCTCTTTTGTACTGCAGGATGAGGTGAAGGAATTGCCATAAACTAAAGGGGAATTTTGTTCCCCTTTGCCTTAAAGCAAGCACTCCCCAAAACACCAATAAGCTGCTATTCTTTTCAGAGCACAAAATAATAAACTAGGGAAAGCTGTTCTTTAAACAGAGGAAGTCAAATTTTCTGTGTTAGACATTAAAATAAAATTTAATCTGTCAGATAGTAACAATTCCCCATATACACTGAGCCCCTTCTCTCATCTTGCTTTCTAATCCAAAAGTTTTTAGTGTCTTCCTAGGTTGAAAAATCCCATGTAGTCCTGTCTTTGTTCCTAAGAAAGAAGCTTTCTTTTCATGGTCTCAGACTTGGCACTCTGCATTCCACAAGATACTGAAAATTTGCAGTCTTGCTGTGCCTCTCATTTTCCTTCCTCCTTCACTGAGAAAATTCCCCAGCCTGAACACTCTCAAAGGAATGAGAGACTCCAAGGAATGGGGGTCTCTGTTGCTGCCATGTGGAGCAATCAGAAGAGCAAAACCAAATTACTGTTATAGACACTCAATCACATCATCTTTTACTGAGCGTGACACTGCACATGGACTAAACGGGGACCCATTGGTCAAATGATTCTATGTCTGACAAAAATACCTTCACTTGCACCAGTCAAAATTTACTGTTACAAATAAAAAAAAAAAAAAAGGACACCATAAAGAGCTTTTCTAGTTGTGCAAGATGAAATGTATATAAAATGTGGAAATCTGAAAATGTGTTAATGCAGATTTCTTTTTTAGTGTGTGAAAGTAGCAGATTTACAGAGAAGAAAAGACAAATTCAATTTTGTTGAGTACAAATATAAGGTCTACCTGATTTTAGGGTTCTAGACGATTTTGTAGGACAAACAATTTAGAGGAATAGTGAGGATGCCAGAAGTAACAGAAATTCATAAAGCAGTGCAGAGTTTTGCTATTCAATCAATATTGATTACTCTTGGAATTCATTTAATTAGTAGCCATAAAATAACTATTTTTTTTTTGTCTTAAATCTTCATTTTCTAGGAATATGTACTTGTGAAATAACTCATTCCCATCTATCTTACATTTCTGTGTTTGCAGTTGCAAAAAAATATTGCAATATAAGACCACATTTTACCCAGAGTTTTGGAAGAAAAAAAAAAAGCAATGGCTGCACACATCTGGGGGTTGGATTTTTTTTTGTAAATTGGTGCTTACTAAAGCTTTTTTTTTTCAGTTTCAAGAATTGCTGAATGATTAATTACTGCTGAATGCTTCATCCTAACAGTAGAATTAAATGTTGTTTGTTATGAATGCTGTTGAGCAAGTACCTATGCTAACAGACCTATTAAGCAATTCACAGTATGTTGCATTAAATTTTAGATGTGTTTTCTTGGAAGGATTGATTTATGAGGGTTTTTTTTGGTAAGAATGTGAATGCTCGTTATCTTGATTTTATTAACAAACAGGTTTTACCTGGGCAAAATATATTGATGCAAATACAGTTACAAGGATGGATTTAGTAGGTTTTTTCATAGCAAAAGGCAACTAACTGCTCATAAAGACTCAATTTCTATTTTTATTTATATTCATTTTAGTCTATTAACTTACAAAACATGTCTTGTTCACCACCTAAATTGTTTTCACATTAAAATTATTAAAATATATGCAATATGTCCAAATATATTAAAAAGCTTCTTCAAAATTGCATAAGTTTTGTTTATTTTATAAAAAAATTCTGGGTGTTAAAATTTATTTTAAAATATTGTTATTTATTATCATCTTGTTGAGTAAGTTCTGGACATCAGTTTTGACAGCAGTGGTATGGTGTTATTCATATGACCAGTTATATTGGATGAATAATGAATGAGAAACAGTCATAACAAGTAATTTGCTGACAACTCTTAGGCTGAAAATAACTGATTAAAGCTATTTTGGGAATACTGATCTCTAACAAGGGTAGTCAAAGAAATCAGGATGAGTTTGTGATTGATTCAGGAATGATACATATCTACCATTCACAAAATCTCTTGGGCTTATTTTGCGAGCTTGACCAATAGTCTTTAAAGATTTTTCAGGCTGATTTGTGACAGGAAAAAATTGCATTTCCCAGTGCCTTGCTTGGTTTCTGGTTGGTTTACATGCACTTCCCCAAATAATCTGTTAAAAAAAAAGAAGAAACCACAAGTAGCATAAAACCTGGAGTTAAGCCCATCATTTGGCAGTAAAAATACATATTTCATCCAAATAACACAGAATTATTGTTTGGATAGTATTACACAAAATTACAGTTGTTTATTTTTACACAAAAATATGTCAGTCCTACAGGGAGCGCTGCCAGGCAGGAGGGTAGAGGAAAAGGAGAAGATGGGAAATGCTATTGGTTGCTGTGGAAACCAGCATCATTACCATGATGCTTTGGAAAAAAACAAAACCTCTGAAGGACAAAGTTTTAAATATATTCAAAATTGTCTTTACATGTCCAGGGTTTCAGTGAGTTGTCTGTGATAAGATCCAGATAGAATGTTGATACCCCAAAGAAATGTAAGATGCTTCCACACCATCAGCAGCTTCACACACCCACCACACCCACCCTCAATATTTTGAAATCCAACTTTGCTTTTCTTGGTTTTTCGAGATCTTTGAGATTTTTAATTTATATGAATATATAAAATTTCATTTCAAATAAGGAAAGCTGAGAAAATTAATATGAAGTGTGGGAAAAAAGATAATCTGTCCATAAGAACTGAAAATCTCCCATATCCAGAATGTCCAGAATGGGCAGGTTTGTTTTCTTAATGCCTCCAGTATAATCTAGATTCAATACTGCTTTTTTTTGGCAATTTGTCTTTGTGTTAGCTGAATAATTTGTCAAAATCTTAAGCATAATAAATCATTTTTCTGTCAGCTTCTTTAAGATTTTGAATATTGTAGAGTCACTCAAATAGGGAACAACTACCATAAATATTAAATTAATTAACATCTTGGACATACTCAACTATGAAAAGTAGCCCAAGGAAATGAGGGATTAACTTCTGAGTGAATCCTGACAAAATAAAGGTTGTAGCCTGTATTATATGATATGCAAGTTAAAAATCAATTCACAAATTTTAATTCAGTCGGAATTGTTCAAGTGATTTTCAGCATGAACATTTCAGTCTGTATTTTTTTCATTCCTTTCAACTTGTACACGTGAAATGCACACAAATACATTTTAAAAATAAATATTTCTCTTTACAAAAAAAACCTGTTTCTAAGGATGACTCTGGGAGCACACTAGAATTTTCTAGTCATTCAAAAGTGAAATATTTTTTCCCAAAACAATGGAAATTCCCTTTGCATTTTGTAAGATACATTATTTTCTTCATTTTATCATCTGCTCTTTTTTTTTTTTTTCTTGTATTTCCAGGTTTACAAGGCAAGCACATTTATGTTATCAGCTAAGATAAATACCAGTTATAGAGTGGTGCAGATTGTTTTCCCTTCTATAAAATACATTATGGAGTTTGCATTGAAATATCAAAGGTTTGGAATGCATTTTGCATTTTCTTTGAGGCAGGCCTCACAACAGAGTGTGGCTTGCAGTGATAAGCTAACTCTGCTGGAGCACATAAATACTGTACAGTAAAACCAGTGAAAGGTTTAAACATGTAAGTCAGAGAGATGAAATGGAAGCCATCTCATACAAAGCAGGTTAAATAATTTCCAAGAACACTGCTTCTGGTTTTACTTGAGTGTGTTATGAAAGTGCATTTTTTTCTTCCTGCTAAAGAATATTGATTTAAACAATTTTATATAGCCCTTAATGCTGTATACAATGGAAGATTTTGCCTTGCAAATGTAAGCAGGTAAATATAATTTTATAGTTAAGATATAAAAATACTATAATTTATTCATACTTCTGGAATATTATTTTAAAATAATAAATACTAACACTGAAGCTGGGATAAAATAGAAATATTGCCATCATCAGCTTGTTGCATTTTTAATTATTCTTTTTCATGTATACACAGATTGCTGGAGGAAAATACTGGAGTCAAAAGTGTGCCATGAAGATGTGAATACTTTAACGATAGAGAATTTATGAGGCATCCATCACATTTTAAGGGAAAGATTGTTTTAATGTACCACTTTTCGTCCTCTTTTCAGTCACTTTGATAGCCTTCTGTCCAGGACTGCAGTGAGACCTGCAGTGAGGAAATCCAGCACAGTGTACTGGTCTCTAATGAAAGGAATCAGGTAGACCAGCTTTGTTTGTGTTTAGTTTTTGTCTCTTTTTAGCCTTGCTATAATTACAGTTTCTAACTTAATGGAAGGTGCAAAATTTTAGTGTATTTTAAGTATACAATTCAGCCTTTCTTTCACTGATACATGATTTTCAGAGAATTCTAGAAAATACTGTGGTTTATAAGCATTATTTTTGCCTTGAAAAATCATATTCTTGATCATTATGTAGTAGAAAAATCATTATACATGAAAAATTTGCTAAGAAACATTTTCTTCTTCTATATCTCATAATAATACTTTGTCAAAACCACCTTGTATTCCTTTTACTGTCTTTTACATTCCCAGCTGTTGCCTTTTTGGCCCATGAAATGTTTGAAGAAAACAGTTACACTGCCAGCCATGTCCATCACCCAATTTTTTTGGCAGCTGTATTCCAGGTAAAGTGCACCAGGTTCTTTAACCCGTAATGTGTCACTGCTCCAACTTGAAATAATTTGGCTAAGTAACCTTACACAGGTTTTTTAGGTTTGGAAGGATTGTGCTTGATGATTTTGTCTTTAGCAAACATAACCATATCTCTGTATCTCAGTAAAAAACAGAGGTACATCTCCAAATCATTTTCTGCTGCATGGCACTCCTTTAGGAAGTTTTGAATTAAGTCTACTTAAAGGAATAAGTAACACTAGTATTTTGGTCACCATATCAAAAATCAATTCAGCAGGTAAAGATCTACATTCAGTTCAGGTTTTGGTTTTGGTTGGTTCTGTTTTTTTTTGTTTGTTTGTTTGTTTGTGTTTTTTTTTTAATTGCTTAGAGATTATTGACATGCGTCTAGTTCCCTTAATACAATCTTTCAATTTCAACATGAGTTTGTCATTCAAATGAAAAAATGATACAAAATCAAGTCCAGTAGCACAATTCTCATCTGTAGCAAATGTTTAAGTATATTGATGATTTAAGAATTTGTAGAGCTAAGTAATTCCGTATTTTTTTAAAGCATTGGTATTCCTCGTTTCCTAAATCTTCTGTCTCTTCAGGATCTCTATCTCTAAAAGTTTTTCTTGAAGTTACTGTTGCCTACAAATTTCCACTTCCTGTTGAGAAACATCTGTTATCTGAGATCTGAAAATGTTTTGCAGATGGACATCCTCTAACGTCAAAAGCAAAAATTTCTTCAAATGCTGTTAACAATATTAAATAAGGTGCCTAAGGCCAGGAATAATTACTTGTTCTTTAATTTGGGTTTTATTCTGAGTTAAAATTTTTCACAGACTTTTCGCATAGAATTTTCTCCTGACTTTCTACTGGATGTAGGCCCAGTCTGCATGGACAAATCCAAGTCTAAATCAACAGATTCTGCTTCAGTTAAGCTGTGCCCCATATAACTGGCACAACCTTTTTTTGCTTATTTTAAAGTTCTGTAGTTTTTTGTGTGTGTTTGGATTTTGGTGGGCTTTTTTTTCTTCTTTTGTTTTTAAACATGTCATTCGTGGTCTACTTGGATAACCATACAGAGCCCCTCCTCTCAGATTCTTCTTTGCTGTGTTTTTCATTTCTGTATCTCTGAAGATTATAGTCCACATCATTAGCTTGGTAATGGTTTTAGAAGTGGTTTTGTAAATGTTTGTCAGTCTTCCAATCTAAATGAGGACATTGCTAGTAAAATGTTGACATCTTTGCTTGAAAACACCAATCTGTACTGCACAGCTCTTACTTCCCCCCTCCTCCTTTAGAAAAAAGATTTAGTTCACAGCATCTGGAATGAGAATTGGGTATTCCAGCTTCACAAACATAATTTAGGCTTTTTTCAGGTAAACTTCTTTTTGTTTTCTGGTAGCTGCTGCTTTCAGTGGAAATATTTCCTAATAGTAGCCAAATTATCTAATGTAATAATGAAACTAGTGGTTCAACAGCACACTGCTTATTTGGTTAGTGATCAGAGCCAACAACATAAACCAAATCCAAACATAATGACAGGCAATTTTATACTAGCAATTTTTATAGCATAACCATAACAAGAATGTTCAAATTAATGTAGTAGAAGTGCAACCTGCACTGATTGGTGTATCTAAAAAAAAAAAAAGAGTAAGAGTAGAGCTGTAGTTTTAGATTGGCTTAAGTAACTAACTGAGGAATTACAGTGACTAAAAATTAGCCTCTTGCTATAGCCAGAGAAATCCAGATAGACTTACAACAAGGTGATAATTAACATGGGGAAGGGTAGTCTCAGAACCCCAATCTCTGTCTGTTTTTTACAGTATAGGACTCCTAGCTATGCAGTCTTTAGCTCATCTTCAATACGGCAATTGTGGAGTGCAAAATGCATACAGTTAACAGGAAATAAAGATTGTAACTCTATCTTAGCCCCTTTAAGGGTGAAAGCAAAAAAAAAAAAAATTGCAATGAGTCTTTATTTTACCTATTTTCCTATTCTTGCAATGAGTTTTGTATTGCTGGCTACAAAATTGGCTAGACTTATATCCTATCCTGGATTAATATATAATTGAAAAAAGTAGAAATTAACCCAGAATATAAAGAAGAATGAGCATCTCATGCAGATGGTGTTTATCCACTATGTGGAAAAAAAAATTTTTGATAAAATATTACATGTCTGTTTACATAACTGTTATGTATCTTTCCTTTTGCTGACACAGGTCAAATTTTTTATTCTGCTTCTACTAATGTTTTATTACTTTAACACCAACTCTTACTGTCTTTGGAAGGCATATTTATAGTGTGACCGCTGTATACCCCAGTTTCACTGAAGTATTTATTTTTATTTTAATTTCATTTTCTGTGTAACATTCTGTGTCAAAGAGCAAACCAGAGAGCTTGGAATGATTTTAAATAAAAAGTGATAGAGAATGGACAATGAGAATGTGACTAGAGGGAAAAAGTACATAGAAATTTTAATGTAATAAAAATCAACTTACTGACACAATTGAAAACTGATTCTTTTACACCATATTTCCCAGTATGGGTGGTTATAAAATCAGGAAATAGAAAATAAATTAATGCACAGTGTTCTGTAAGATAAAAAAAAAAAAGTAAATATATTCAGGGATAGATTGTTTTTATAGTGTTTAGGTATGAATCTCATTGAAACCAACAAATTTTGATTCATTTTTAAACTAGTATCCACTAAAGCCCACACCGTACTCAGCATCAAGCATGTGAATTTTCTTCCATGATACATTTTCCTTCTTTAATTTCCATTCACTTAAGAGCTATTTTGTGGGAGAAAGCAACAAAATGAATATTTTTTTCTCTGCAGCTTTTCATATTAATAGAGTCAAGAGGCTATCCAGGTTAATCTGGAACTACTCTATGGCTTATCCCTTCCCCAGAGAAAAGGCTACTCTGGAACAACATTTGATTTGCACTCATGAACACTAGAATGAAGAAAAGCTTTTTCTTTATTTCATATTTAAAGACCTAGGCACATAGTGACCTAATTTTCTTCAAGAAGGAACCTTAAATAGGACTTGAGATCTAAAAATTTCCAAATCTCAGACATGGCTTAAACAATTTCTAGATTGAGTTTTAAGGTGCCAATGTAGACGTTAAAAAAAAAAAAAACTCAAAAAATCCTATCCATAATTAGGTGTACATTACAGATTAGAAGGCAGAACCTGATGTTTTAGATAATTGGCATCCTGTCTAAATGGTTAAAAAGGTATAATGTGAAATTATATTATGTTTTCTTTTGAAACAAGATTATTAAGAATAAATATCTAAAGAATATATTTAAATTTGCTACCTCCAAAGTTGTCTAACAAAATAAGATATTTCATTTTGGGGCCAGAATCTTGTAGGAAATTAGCTATGATTGCCTGGTCAAATCTCTGTGAAAGCCATTTAATTGAGCTTTGAAAAGTAAATACTATTAAGATGGAGATATACTGGCACTTTTTTTGTAAATTTTCTCTATATAAGTCCATTCACCTTCAAAGTGAATCTCGCATGCTGCATAATTATGGTCTTTTATTTTTTTTCTCCCTTTATAGTGACCAGGTTGATAAACATCTTTTTGAAGCTTCTATGTCTAATTGAAAAAAAATTCCGAAATGGTCAAGGAAATATTATATATGGTCAGGAAAAAATGAGAAGCATAGGAGTGGCTGGACATTTTTGTTTGATTAGTCCATGACACACAAGTAAAATTAATGTCACCTGCAAAATTAAAAACTAGAGACTATAATTGCTTCTTTTTGTTCCTTTCTACTGTTTAAGTCACTCATTTTGTATATCACAGTACTGAGTTTGAATTCTTGTTCATACCTTAGCATCAAAAGTTCTTGAGGTAGGATAAACTATCTTGGTTTTGGATATCATACCCCAGGAGCAAGTATTACATAAATATTTATTGAAAAAGATCCCTGAAACGACCTGCATATATCTATTTAGAAATGGAATGTTTTTTTGAACAACAAAAAAGCTAATTCTTGTGTGTGTTCTTTTTCATTTTCTCCTAAATAATTTTTGGGTGTTTTATTATTATTATTATTATTATTATTATTATTATTATTATTAATAATAATAATAATAATAATTTTTACTGCATTGCAGTAGCATAATTTAAAAAAGCGCGACAGTATCTTTTAATACTTGGAAGACATAAAGCTGGTATTAAATACCAGATTCAAATTATGCCCATATGATTTAAAACTAGTCAAGTACCCTAACTGGAGGCCTATATAAAGGGTTTCTACAAACATCATCCATTAAACTTTTCACTGTAAATAGACTAACAGCTATTTACAGAGTTAATTCAGGATGAGTAGGGACAGGTGAGAAGAGGATAGTTCATGCAAACAATTTTTGTACTATTATTTTCTGAATTCTTGTAGACATTGAGTCCAAAGCAGGCAGCACTGTCTGGGCTGGAAATAACTCCCTTTCTAGAAAAGAAATTCCCTTTGCTAGTTATGCCTCAGAGCTATCAGGGAAAAGCTCATTTGAAAATTTATGGAGTGGGCTAATACCTCATGAAATGAAAGGAATACAGCCTTTACAGATAATCTGTTTCTCTGTCTTTTTCTGTAGTGGTGCTAATAAAACCACAGTCATCTCTATGAGGTAGCAAGACTGAAAAACCTGAATACATAATAGCAGAACATGGATGATGCTTATTTGTTCTCATGTTCAAATATCCAGTTGAAAATAACAGGTTTGGTTTTGGTTGTTATGAATCATGATTTTGTGAAAATAAATAGTGCTGAACAGAAAAACCTCCAATCTTTTCTCAATACAGATACTTCTTTTAATTTTTTTTGATCTCCAAGTGATTTAGGAAATTGTAAATGGAAACTTGTGCATCTAGAGTTTTTCCACTCCAAAAATTTTCTGATAAATTGTACATTATCAGACTAACCTGATAAAAACTCTGGACTAATAAATTTTTTAAATTAATCATAGTTACATTTAGCTACACATACACACAGCTACACCTACACTACAATGTCATGAAACCATAATATGTTAATGAAACACGCTTCCATATGCTATGAAAATCCAACAAATATACTTTGTTTAGAAATATTCAGGCTTAGTACTGGATATTTGATTTGTGATTTTATTGAATATCTGTGTATTGTCCTTACGCTTACCATGTTCAGCTGTGCTAACACATGCTCTGTTTACAAGTAAGGATAATTTCCCAGTGTAATACAGTTCCTCCAAACCAGATTTCTTCAACAAATGTCCCAGATTACGTTCCCAGCACATTTAATTGAATTGTTTTTCCATTTCATTCCACCTGGAGTCTCAAAGGGTTATAGCAGCTCAAGAGTATTTGATAGTACTCAGCCAAGAATGTGCCTGATTTTGGTACATTAACCTTGTCAGTAAGGATAATTTTGCTCACTCTATGCATTGAGATACTGTCTTCACAGAATGACAGAAGATTACTGCATTTCTAGCTTCAGCAGAGAGGATATGAATGAGTAACTGTCATCCCAATGGAATATACTCAGAGGTAAAACATTTGTTTGACTTATGAACCAAGGAGCACTAAGAGAAATAACAGAATCACAGTGTTTGGTTATGATTAACACAATATTGGTTTAAAATTCACCATTCTTATTCAGAAGTCACAGAAGACTGCAATTTATTATGACATAATAAACTGAGACAGTAATGATATTGAACTTAAAGAACTTTATTCACATTATTTCAGTAAATGTATGGAATTTTCCATCCAGCTTGCTGTACAATCCAAGTGTAAAATGAAACTTCAGACTTTTAATTCACTTATAGGCAAAATCAATTAACTCTCCAATACATCTATATGTTTTTTTTTTTCCAGTTCTTAGTCTGTGTGGATTCTTATAATCTCACAGTGTTTGCTAAAGTAGCTTTAAATAACTTAGTGAAAAAAAATTTCCAAGTTTCTAATTTATTTTTTTTCTTTGAATTAAGGAAGAAAAATATGGAAAGTCTGAATTGAGTCTTTTCACTGTAGTGAATATGAAGTCCTCAGTGTAATTACCATCACACACTACCTATAATTTTAAAATAAGATAATGTTTAACTTTACTAGCTAAATTATTCTCTGTGTCTACAACTAAATAGTTCTTTCCAAACCCATTCTGGAACTTCAGACCATTTAAACTAATCTGTTTCATACAAGGCACGGAAACCTCATACAGGATTGATATAGATGTCTGCTCATGATATTTATGGTTAACTACTTTTCTTTATGAAACTTGCTGTGAAAGAAATGATGCCTTTGAGAGGAATACAGTATTTCAACAATTTCTGTTTTTTAAAAAAAGACATTTTCTACAGATTCTTCTGGAGAAGAATCTTATGTGAAGTATCTCTCAAGTTGGCAAACTCTTTCTCCATGCTCACTACAAAGCAAATGATAAGAAACATTACTTTCTAGCCTGATTTACATTTTTAGTATACTGGACAAAGAAATAGTTTTTTCTGAAAGACAATTTGACTGCAAGAATTATGGCAATACATCTTGCCAGAGGCATAAGTCCTGCTGTCACTAGGCTTTAAAATCTGTTTTGATAACTTGTGTGTCACTTGAACTTGGTTTTTAAAAAAAATCTATTCCAAAATTAATTTTCTATATGAATTTTGAGACATCCCTTTTAGATCCAGTCCAATATTTTTCATAAGAAGGATTTCTCATGCATTTTCAAAGGTTTCTATCAGTTACAGAATTCAACAGAGAATTTAAATGCAAGTTTATAGAAGCATTTTGTTTCACTAAGATTAGAATGTTTCAATTTCTTAATTGATCAGCAATGTACATTTTATATGGTATAAGATAAAATTTCAAATACGACATATAAAAAAACAACCCAAGACTTTGATATTGTAAAAAAAAGTGGTTTAGTGGTTTGAAAAGAAAATATTCCAGTACATTTTCTTACTCTTGTTCAATCAGTGATGGATGGTTTTTTTGCTTCCTCCTACTCTGAGTGCCAGGATTTCCCTCAGAAAACAGTTTCAATTTTCTTCTACCTATAATTTACATTAACACTTAGATTTATGTCCACTGGTGCAAAAATTGAATCAGAAAATTTCCTAGGAATGCTTATTTAAAAAAAATATCCAAATCTTATCCTAATCTTGCAAGATGAGGTATGGTTAATCTAAGACTAAATTACCATGGAAGCAGCACTCATGGTCTACTACTGTATCTGGTTGTTCTGTTTCCCTACATTGACACCAAAACACTGATTGAAATTTGTTTGTTTGCAGGGGGAGATTAATTTTCAGACATGTAAGGCTGATAGCAGAAAGAGGCAGAAAAGTCATGTTGGAGGTGATTTGAGGTGATTTAGAAGGTCTGTAATTGCCTTTAATTGCCAAATTTTGTCTTCAGAACAGTGTTTGGCCAAGCAGAATTGTTAATGTGGCAATTAGTGCTGCTTTTTTTATTTTCATATTTATTCTTTTTCTTTATTTTATACAAATTAAATTTACTGATATTCATTCTTCATAGATTTAAATAGGTCTGATAATCTCTCTGTTGATATGGTATTTCATGAAGAGACAAATTTCTGAGAAATGAATTACCTTATTTTACCCATTAAAGCATCATATTCTGAAAGATCTAATTTCCCACGTGTTCTGTCTATGCACTCCTCCGAGGATTTTCTCCTTTTCCCTTTCATCAGATTTTCATTATTAACCTTTTTTTTTCCTTTTTGATGGACAATAAATGAATGAATGGAGGTCTTTTAAAAAGCCACTGAAAGAGGAAAAAAATGTCCTTGTGTGGTTCGATGGATATTGATTTTCCATCCAGAAAACTGTATTTACAACTTTTTGCATTATGGAAAGTGGGAGTGCAGAAATTAAACTCCCAACGATTGCAATGAGATCTATAGAAGGGTAGGAAATAATGGTAAAGTGCACATATAAGCACCTGCAGTTCTTCTCTGCAGAAAAGCAGAGTGCACTCCAAATCCTGCCCTCAAGATAGCTGTGGGGTCAGGCAGAGCTGTGTACTCAGACCTTCACCATTTCCAGGATTCTTAGTGGAAATAGTGCCAGAGTTCCTCAGTTAATAACGAAATGTAAAAACATTGCTGCAATTAGAAACAAACAAATGAACAAACCCCAGTTCTAGATTTCTATAATGAACGTTATTAAGCTCTACTGTGCGAGGCTTTTTGGTCACGAAAAATAAAGAAAATAATGAATTTTGATTGGAGAGGTAAAAAAACCAAACTCTGGGCTATTTTTCTAAACTAAGTTTGTAAATATGTAAACCACAGTTGCTATAAAGTTGGAAAAACTGTTTCATATGGAAGTCTTCCAATTTTCTCTTTCTGGTAATAATTTTTTTTGAGTAATTTAGAAGTAGCCTGGAGCATGAAGGTGCCTACAGTGCTAAAGAAAGTTGACTACAGATGTGACTGACTAGAAGTAGTTGATCAGATAACACATTGGTTCTCATTCATCTTCATTTTCAGTTTTCTGAAAGAACTTCTGTTTTCAAACACTACTATGGAGACATTTTGTATGTCAGCTATTTGCAGATAGTCCTCCCTTACTTAAGAAAGATGGTTTCCACTGCCTGTGTTATGATAATGCACTGGAGGCATGCCCATTCAAATCCTCATGCATATTTCTCACATGATGAATTTTTATTGCAGATTAGAAGTGACAAGAACAGGCTCTCTGCCTCAAAAATGCTCTCTATTCATTTACATATATATAACTCAAAGCCTTTCTTTTGTGAAATGGGCCAGTAAGCTACCACTTGAGTCCCTGTGCTTTATATACTTCTCTCCTAACAGTATTAACCTGATTATTGTTATTATTACTGTGTCCTTAAAAAAAGGTCTTTATAAAGGTCCTGGAAAACATTCCGGGAGTAATACTTTGTTCCTGGGCACCTGGAGCAAAATGGTTTGCATTTACAAAGTTTATTGATGCAGACTGGGCTGATCCAAGATGAATAGTGTATGAGGGGAAGTCTGGTTCAGTGCTGTGTTACAGGTTTACTTCACTACGTGCCTACATGGCTGCAGTACCAAATTCCCATCACACAGACCTTCAGCTTGCTCTCTGTAGTTTTGTGCATATTCATTACTCACCTTTTCAGGAAATACTCTTGCACCATATTCACAGTGCAGTAAATACATGTGTAAGACATTAGGATAGCAAAATTATTTTATTTCAATAAAAATGGAATCAAAGCTTGTTTCCCTCTCATTCTCTCTTACCATGCAACGCTAGACTGTATGTGATGCCCAAGAGGTCAGCCCAGTTGTCAGGGAGCAGGACAGGAGTGCTCTGGCTGTCTGGCCAGCACGTGGCCACATCAGCGCTCGTGTCCTGGTGTTAGGATGGATCCTGTGCAAAGATGTGGAAGACAAGGGAAGACAATTATCTCTTCATGTCCTCCGTGTAAGTAACCACATACAGATTTCAGCCATACCTTTTTCTAACGCTCCCAGAGCATCTATCCTGGTACGTATATATGAGCCAATACTGTCCCAATATTGTCCAAACCTGTGTGCTCAATGAAAATGCAAATAGATATGCAGGGGTGCTGAGGACCTGTTAATCTGGATGCCATTGACACAGGCACTGAGACCCTTTCCCTCTCTATGTTCCTGCTGGTGCCTCCACATAAAGACATTTCCATTCATTCCAATTCACACCAATCTTGTCCTGATTCAATTATTGATATCTTTATAGAAACCCTTTTTTTTTTTTTTTAATTTCAAAAAGCAGTATGAGGTTTTTTAAATCCTTCTGCATCAAACACCTTGCCAGGTCTATATGTGGTTGGGGAACAATCCTGTAACTGAATGATTAATAAATTATATATCTGAAGGCTCTGAAAGTATTGAAATTTACTTGTCTTTTGCCAAAGGTAGTAAGAAAACTGACTCACAAATCATCTCATTTATGACTGTACTGTTGAAGTGATGTACCTGTTTTTCCCTAGAGTGGATCCTATAAGAAACTTAGTCAATAGACCATCTGAATAAGAAATAGAAGGGAAATAGGATGTAATTCAAAATGATAGTGCAGATGTACTGGTAGCACATATCTAGATTTTCTTGCTGATATGTGTTACAGGAAAATTTGGATCTCTAGTCCTTCAAGTTAAAAACCTCTTGCACCATGCTCTCATTGTTTTCTGGGTATTGCACATATGTGAAGGAAATAAAAAAAGAGAAAGCGTTTATGAAAGGAGAGAATATATGAAAAAGAGTATTCAGTGCGAGACAAAATATCATGTAATTTTGAAGTTGTGGCTAGGAGTCTCACTTTTGCCTGAAAATAGCAAAACAGAGATAGCATGAAATTTCATGGTCATATACATTAAAAAGATATATCACAGAGAGATAGATAGATAGATAGATAGAGAGATAGATAGATAGATAGATAGATGCATGATAGGTACATGATAGATACATAACATAAATACTACCCCATACAATGTACAGTTAACTTAGGCAAGGAAAAGAAAATTTAAAAAACAATAAGCAACCCCAAATGCACAAAAACACAACAAAATCCCCAAATGGATTAATGAAAATAATCAAACCTCCCTTTTGTATTGGAGACATACGAATTACTGAAGGTTTGATTTTTCAAATTTTAGTACAAAACTAATTTCTACCACCATAACATTGAACCTGAGAAAAAATTACCAGTGCAGAGATAGGTTATTTTTAAATGCCATTGCTAAAGAAAGGACAGAGATTTTTCATTTTGGTCATGATATTTTATGTTCTTTCCTCACTTCATTGTTTGTCATCAACGTTGTAATCATGACAATCCCAAGAAAACATTTTTTGTTTTCAATATTGAATGCCAGTGTTAACTACATTTAAACAGAAAAGTGTAACATCAGAAAGAGTAAACCAGATAGCTGAGTAACATCTATAATCACTTCTCATTTTGGATGGAAAGAAATATCTTTGGCTTTTAGTCACATTCATTCTTCAGAAATTCATGAAATCTACTGTGTTCAAGGCTGATTTGAAATAACAGCACCTGAAGCTGTGTCTTTATATATTGATATTGATGCAGAAAATACATTGTCCTCTATGAACTGAAATCAGAAATTAATGTCTCATTAAGTACAGGAATAATACAAAGAATTTTCATTGTGCAAAAGGAGAGATAGTTTCTATGAAATCCTAAGGAATTTGCTTTCCTTGTGTAACAATGCTGCATGCCCAGAATTTAGGTTAGTATTCAAATGGGAATACTGCTCAAGATTTGACATATGAAATTACTCATTTGTAATTTAGGTGCAGAGCAGAGATACTGTTTTTATAACACATTGAATTACACTTCAGGTACCACTAACCTCAAGGTAAGAAGTGTAAATATTAGCTGAACTGCATACTGAAAGTAAGAGGCTTAATAGAGATTCCTCACTTTTCATTTCTATGGACAGTCATCTTTCTTGGGTTTGCTGCTTACTGAGAACATATTACAGAGGCTTAAAACTTGCTTGTGATTTTATTTTTATTTGGAAAGTTTAATAAGGGTAAATGAGATAATGGCTTTTCCTGACAGCAAAAGAGTTTCTAAGCAGAGAGCCGTAGCAAAAAAATCATAGAATTGGGTCATTTCCTAACCTTCCTTTTTCACTTCAGTTGTTGTGCCAAAAAATAAGAAAGACCCATGGGGACCAACAAAAGAGAAATCAATCCAGAAAATCTGTGACTCTCAAACTCAGACCTAAGTAACCCCTGCATGCAGGGAAAGGGAAAAGGAAAAGGAATCCTAGAACACAGCTCTTTACTCAGTTACTTCTTTCATGTTTTAAATTCAAAAGCCATCAAATAAAATATGTGAATACCAAAAACAGTCATAAAACAATTCAGAATGAAGGATGAAGCTAGAAATAGTTTATAAGCTGGTCTATTACTTTAACCACCGTACTATTATATAAAATATTCTAGACAGTACAGCTTTGCTTTGCCTGTATAGTTAAATAGATTTAATTGTGGCTATTCTGCTTTAGAGTGGATTCAATTATTACTTCATGCATTAACATTAACATGCTCATAGAAGGTTACTACATGCATTACTACTTGCATTAGCAATGCTCATCTAAGATTTCTCAGAAGACTCAGATGCAAAAAATATTCAGCTTGTGAACACCACAGGGATTAGAGAAAAATAAATCTCATGGTCTGTGGTCATTGTGATGACATCATTAAATTTTCTGGTTGTTACTTAAGTTTCCATCACAGAAAGATAGGTACCTAGAGAGTGAAAGCTACACACACTTTTGGTGAATTTTCACTTTAGAATGTTGCCTACCTTGGAAAAACTGAGTGAAATTCTGTATAATACTGAGGAAAACTAAGTGACAAAATAATTTAAAAAATACAAAGCCATACATTTGCAGAAGTAAACAGCCATCAAGCTGAACAATGTAACCAATGCTTTAATTTATTTTCCTGTTGGCACATTCCAGGCTGCTTGAACATCATAACCAACAAATTTTCAGTTATTCATTCTTGCCATAGATTGGATTTACTGTAAACCAGAAGCAAATCAATCATTCCTCAGCCCTCCTGTTTTCTTACCATTTCCTTCAGTTCATTTTGCAAGGAACTATGGAACTCTGAGTCTTTTATTTATAAAATAGCTATGACAAAAGCTATTTATAAAATAGCTTTCATCATAGAATAAACAACATGATCTCCATGTAGTGGAAGTAGCTGAAGATTTTTATTTTTGCTGTTTTCAAGAAGGTAACAAATATAAGGGGGAAATCCCGAGAGAACGAGCATTGCTTTCAGCTTCTCTCACACACAGTAACCATCCAGAACAACTGAGTCACAATAAAATCTTTGGTCTAGCTTTCAAAACCTGTGTGTAATTAACCCTAGTTTTCCTTGGGGGCTCCTGTAAAGTTACAATATAGCCCTTATTATACAAACATTCTAACTCATTTCAGTAAGACTGTTTTCACAGTCAGATTTCACTGACATTCATTGTATGAACGGAAATGTTTCATTGAGCAGAAAATTTAGAATACCTTTTATATATAATTTTAAAAGATCTTCTGATAAAATAGTATTACATTGTCTTTGTGTCTTAAGAACACCAGGAATACAGGAGTTGCTTGGTACCAATCGAAGGAAAAAGCAAGACAGCCACAGACATATTTGCGTGTGTATAGTTTATTACACAAATTATAAAAGGAAAAGCCTGAATGACAGACAGAAATTCTGCTATGAAATAGGTTGACAGTTTCCACCTAGACTTTCGAGCAATATGTGAGTGTGCATGCATATGGATGGCTCTGCTAATTAGGGTAAGTATATAGAAATAGGTGAAGGGAGAAATGGAGTAGTAAAGGGCTGACAAAACTGTTGCACATTTTTGCTTGAGTGGGTACCAAATTGGCTTTCAAAAACTACAGAGGAAGTAAAGAAAAATAAAGTAAAAGAAGGAGAAATTCCTCTAATTTAGAAGCTAGAGGTATTAAGGAGAAAACAATTCAGTCTGAGATGTATAATCATGGATTATTCAACACAATGTGATGTTTTATCCTATTTTTTAAATATGTATAGATAATGCCATAAAAACAATACAATGCAGAGAAATGCAATATATATGTATGCAATGAAATATTTATATATAAAATTAAAATATATAGATAAAGTCTATATATTGCAAAATAATGGCAAGAAACCAATATATATCTAATAGGAAAGCAATTAGCCCCGACCCATCTAGAGTGAACAACTTCTAAAACAACATCAGGCTACGAGCAGAAATTACTCAAGAGCTTTTATTGAATTTCTGGAGTTTTAAGCTATCTTGAATATTGATAGTTCCCACAGAGGACAAATGAAGCCTAAATCTTTTGTTACAGGTGTCAGCTGAGACACAGTTAACAGAAACACTTTGACAACAAAGCCACCTGAAGAAATTTCCATCAGGGTTGTCTTTTTCCATTAGCATGCAGCAATTCCTTTTCATGTGTTTTGATTCAAGGTTTTGTGCAGCCACATTATAAATCGCAGTACTAAAATAATTTCAGTGGAATAATTCTATGGAAAATACCTACAAACACAAGTCAATTCAATCTTAGCCAAAATTCACAATTGCAGGTGAGGAGAACTAATACAGAAGTGTGGAAAGAATGAGATACCAATGCCACCCTATGGAGCTGATTTTTAACTAGGAGCAATCAGAATTGATGAGTGAAATTCTGTTTCTGCCTGTATGGTATCACTCTATCACTGATATGAGCCTGTAAAGGACCTAATATTTAACTGCTACCACAGTACCACTGGTGTGATCCTGAGTAAGCATAAATACACAATCATGTTTCTATTAATGCAATCAAGCCCATGCCATTGAGTTTATGTTAAAATGTTTCTTGTGCATTGACTTTAAGTTAACTATGGAAAAAGAGCACAAGCCCTGCTTTAAATGTACTGCCTCAGAGTTCTGTCCTCATTTTCAACAAATGCAAAAACTGGTGAGATATCATAGAATCACAGAATATGCTGAATTGGAAAGGACCCATCGGGATCATTGAGTCCAACTCCTGGCCCTGCACAGGACACTTTTGTGGCATGTTAAAAAGATATTATTGATTCTTTATAAAAGGTTGATGCATACCACCTAAATTTACACAGCTGAATTGTAGCTGTGTCTGAGCTGTATTTATGTGTGCATACAACTCAATTCAGCTTAAAGGAGATGTTATCAGTAGAAGAGAATATTTGCAATAAGTATCTCCTGATTTCCCCACATTAACTACCAAGATGAGTCTTGGTCAAATGTAGTTATTTACACTGTAACCACTATAATTAGATGAGATTAATTCAGTCCTAGAAATGCTAAATCTGATTTATGCAGAAGTAAATGTATGGGGTAGGAGAGTGTCTGCTCCTCTAAGGGTATCTGGCCAACACGTAATAAGGGAGGTCTTGATAAGAAAAATCTGGTCATTGGCACAAACTAGGATGTAAAAAAAAAAAAAAAAAAGAAAAAATTTGGAAGATAAGGAAAGGGAAAGAAATGCACAGAGCATAAACCCTGACCTACTAGCGTAAACAAATTATAACCAGAAACAAACCTGATCACTACCACAAATTGATGGGCTATCAAGAAACTGTAGGCAAATCTGCACTTTGCAACAGATGAGGGTGCAATCCTATGGGTACAAAATGCTGAAGGAGGTTGTGGGATTGAGCAAGCTGATGGGGGAATCTGCAATAGAGAAACATGCAAAAGAAACATACAATATTTAGAATGTGGAGAAGTCTCTATTTGTACTTTATAAAAATATCTATCTACAGTATTTAATTTGTTAGGTCAAGATGTTTTAGTCTTTAAATACAAACTACTTTAATTCCTCAATTCATCAGAAGTGGAATTTCTCTGTGCTTTCCAGTTTGGAAGGTACCTTGCCTGAACAAAGGTGATCAGACTGGAAGGAGATGTTCCTAAAGGTACAAAACCATATTTTCTTGTGCCAGTCAGAAATTTATGAGAACAAAGATTGCAGCATTCTGGGATCTACTAACATCCAGATTTTCCTCCACCTTCCATATGTCTGTCTGAGGGGCTCTCACCTTGCTACAAAATATCTTATTGTTAACTCCCAAGTATCTGATTTTTACTGTCTTGTATGGCTTTTAACTCAGTTGTATTATTGCTGTCCTTTAGCTGACCCTGTTTGTACTTCCTTTTATTGGTTCATCCCAGTGTTGTGTCATCAGCATATTCTCAATTCTTTTGTGCTCAGGGCACTAAATAAAAAAGGAGCTAAATATAAAGCAAAACCAAATCTATATATAAGGCTTTTGGAAACCTTCTAATAGCATATTTCCTTACCAGTCATTTCCTTTTCAGTACAGACTGAATGGTTCATCTATTCTTACATTAATCTCAATCCTCTTCATCTTAATTAATAGCACCTCCCCTGGCAATATATCAACTGCTCTACTGAAGTCCAGATAAAGTAGCTTAGATAAAGCATTGCCTTTGTCTGAAGAAAAAAAATTAGAAGTTTTCTTAACAAAGAAACACGGGAAGGAGGTTAATTTATTGCTTTGATATATCCTCTCTACTTTTTATCTACTATTTAATTAATTTACTTCAATTTCTGGAAGTAACTTTTATTTCCAAATTTAGCTATTTCATTCACAACTTCTCTCAAGTTTTGATCTTTTTTTGTACAGCTACTGCATTTTTCTGTTTATCTGCATTACTGAACATTGTGATCCCATGTGTTCATGTAGCAATTTTCTCAGAATTCTGTAACGAAGGAATATCTGGTCTCTATTTTAGGTCAAGTTGCAAGGGCCCCTAGAAAACCTGATCTAGTAGGCAACATCAGTGCCTGCTTGTGGCAGGAGGGTTGGAACCAGATGATCTTTTATGCCCCTTCAAACCCAAATAGTTCTATGATTCATGATTCTATGATTCGTGTTTTTCTCTTACATAAACAATTGAGGTCACTGAGGTTAACCTCCCCATTGGGTGTTTTATCACCACACATGTATAAACTAACCTACATAAGCATCAACAGTGTTGAATGTTGTGGGTTTTTTTAATGAAATCAAATATTTTGTCATACTTAGAAGGTATTCCCCTTGAATCCTTCTTACATACCAAGGTACTACTTACTCCTGAATATTTTATGACTTGTACTTTTGGGTGGTTTTATTGTTTTCTTTGCCCTCTTAGCTTTCCTGGAAATCTTCCTGGACAAGGTAGATAGGAGTCTATAACAACCACCTAGGAATCTCACTACTTTCTCTGTCAGTATGTTGAACAACTTCCATGTATTTTAAGAGACTCCAAATGACACAATTTTAAAAGACAAAGCCAGTACATGGTGAGAACAAATAAACTGGTATGTTGAATGATATTGGACTCTGTGTCCAACAGGTCTTTATTGGGCAGCTGTCACTGGGTTCAACTTTTGGTGCCCATGCATAAGCCTGGTTTTAATGTGCCTAAATGTCCATCTTGAGACTTTCTGTTTTTCTCTTTACATCCATGTGAGGGGTTTTGAGGCTTTTGTTTTGTTTGTTGGGGGTTTGTTTGAGTTGTTCCAATTTATTTTTTGTTTGAGTTTGTTTGGATATTTTTTTGGAGGTGTTTTGTTTTGTTGTTTTGTTTTCTGAAGTCATTGTGTTGCAGACTATCCTTACACCAGCAATCCTGATTCTGTCTCAAATTTTATTTTTCTTATCTTGCATGGCTCTACTCAGCAGACTTTCGCCATCAAAACTTGGGCTTGGACCACTGACAGCTCAGCCTCTGGGAGGAGGGAAAGGTAGTTTTATAGAATAAATTGTTTTATCAGGAAGTAGAAAGAGTCATAGAGTGAGTGAAATCAGATGAATCCCTTTTTTCCTTCAACTATACTTGATGTGTAGGGCAACCAGCAAAGAAGCAGATGCCTGTGTCAGGGACATCTAAGCCTGGTGAAATGAAATCTCTTCAACCTCTCTGCCTTTAACCCTTCAAGGAAATGACCACTTTGGAAAAGACCCGCCAAATCTTCACAAGTTCTTGCTACTTTAAAAACCAGCCATTTGTCAGTGTTCTCTGATAACTGTTCATATCTCTGGGATTAAATGATAGCTGCAACCTGTAACAAAGAGTTTTAACAGATGGCCAAGAAGGCCAGTGGCATCCTGAGGAAAGAGCCTCAACTTGCTCCATGGGGAGCTTTAGATTAAATATTAGAAAAAATTTCTTCACTGAATTAGTGATCAAGCACTGGAGAAGGCTGCCCTGGGGATATGGGACCTGGGGATATGGGACCTGGGGATATGGGACCTGGGGATATGGCTTAGTGGTGGTTGGACTTGATGGTCTTAGAAGTCTTTTCCAATATAAATGGTTCTGTGATTCTATGATCTCTGCTCAGGCATGAGAGTACACAGCCAGGACTTCAAGGGTGCTCAAGGATCCTAACCACATTCTACTAATCTATTTCCACTAGGGAAAGTTAGGAGGGCTAAGATAGTAAGCAAAAAACTGTAGGAGAAAATGAGGGTTATGTGTTAGGCAGATGTGATCCAACTCTGACCTTCACATACAACAGAAGTTCTGACTTGCTATAGGACATCTCTCATGTATTTATGTATCTGTAGGCTTTACATTTTATGTCAGTATTTTTCAGGCTACTTTGGCAGAAAGAAAAGGAAAAAAACAAAAATTCTAGAAAAAAATTCAATTTGAAAACTGAAAGAAGACTACGATACTAACTGTCTAGCTGAAAATGTATTACATTCTGCAATCTGCAGACTCAGTGATATATTTAGAAAATTATGTACTTGAATCAATACAGAAATACACTAATGCAGTGATATCTTGTTGATATACGAGTAAATTTTAAAATATTTTTGAGAATGCTTAAAGACTTATCACTATAAGCGTTTTTTCTCCTCTCTAATCCTGATCTAACAACTGTTTGCAATCTTCCAGAACTTCAGTCAAGATTATACTTCACCTCTATACATCCACAGGTCCAGGAAGATTTTTTGTGATCAGGTTCAAAAAATATTAAAAGACAGAATTTTTCTAGCTTTGCAAGTCTTTATGTGATGGGAAAAGAAAGTTCAAAATCTTAAAATTGAAAAATCCATTGAAGCCCTATTAAAGTTATCAAGAGCTTCACCACTGATTTCAGTGGCTCTGAGATGTTGTTAAAAGAAAACTTCAAACCAATATCCCTAGTTTTATTGTCTTAATGAAGATTTCAGAGGAAAAGCTGAGTTTATAAGCATGAAAAGATTTTGCCATGGTTAAACTGAAATGTATTCAGTGCCTTCTCAGTTAAGGACAACCTAAACTTAATTTTGTTTGTTAGTTTGGAGATTTTTTTCTTTACAAGTATTAAAATCAGTATCAATAAATAAATACATATACATATAAATAGCAGCATTTTTCTTTCTTGGCTGGAAAGGATCCCCTGGTTGCAGATACATGCCATTCAAGACCTTGGAAAATGGCCTCAGCAAAAAATCAAGTTAATTCCAGCAGCATGTTTTTTCATAGAGTTTTGGATTTTGTTTCTTGTTTTGAAGGCCTGGAGCGTGGACTGAAATTTCTCTGAAAACTTGAAGATTAATCTACTCTAAAAAGGAAACAACACGGAAATTATGATTATCTATTGAATTTGGCCTGTGTCCTATTGTTATGCCAGATGTGAGAACCGCAAAAATGAAAAAGTGTTATTGGTGAAAAGTCAGTTATCTCATGTGGTGCCCTGATTTATGTGACTTTATGGTGACTCTCTAACTGGCCCTCAGATGTATATACCCATGATTATGGGCATATGCTGGCATCTAAATCACAAGGATAACAGCCTCAGAATGTGTGAAATGCTGATATATAACATGAGCACAGTTAGATGACATGACTCATCTCATACCCCATTACTATGACCCTCAACAGTAAATACAACATTATTTTGCTGAATACATAAATATTTAGTATTGTCATAATTAATTAGATTTCTCATTTTCTATGAATATCATATTTTTTATCCATCATAAAAACTATGATTATCCGTCATTAGTGAATTTAATGGTTATTGTTTTCCCTGAATTCAAGGACTGCCAAG
>LTAT01000001.1:44563954-44586346 GCA_003286495.1 Chlorodrepanis virens | reverse complement strand
AGACTGACACACAGGGACACACACACACACACACACACACACACACACACACACACACACACTCAAAGCTACACGCACATACTCATCCCATAGGCACCCCACACTCATGGGTCCCCCAAATACAGGTGTGGACACTCTGCTGTCCTGATACGTTATCCCAGACATGAGCACCCATAGCTGTCAGGTTACCCAGCCTGACCTTTGCTAGCAGATGCACAAGCACGCCCAAAGTAAACTCAATTTTACAAAGATACAAGTATCCCCAGCAAATGATACCAGGCACGTGGGACCAGTGATCCTGCTTCAGCTGCTGAGGCTGAGCCCCTCACTTGCCTGATTCTTCCACTACCCCCAGAATCTGCCTCTGGGCACACTCACTGCTCCCACCTTAGTGTCTGGAGGTTAGAGAACCCCACTGACTGCAGCAGCTGCTGTTGAAACCCCACTGATTTCAGTTGCTGACACCTCAGGACATGGGCACACACAGCCCCAGTCTCACTCCTTGCACCAAGAAAATACACAGGAGGGAGAGTGAAATTACGCAGAGAGAGACAATGAAATATTTACTAAAATGATATGAGAAGGAGAACAAACTGCAGTGGTCAGGTGCTGGGCTCAGGCAGACAAGCCTGGTGATCAATCCTGTTTTATACATGACTGAGCCCTTTTTAACCTCTTTCTGCCTGATTGCTCTCTGCTCCTCCCAGCCCCCTTTCTCTGCAGATTGCCTCATGATTTGATACAATCCTAGAGATTCTGCCCAACAACATGTACTTTCAGGGCTGCATCCTAATCAGTTGCAAAATTCAAGTTGGTTCTATTTGAAGTGGTTCCAGCAGTTCCTTGACAGTAATTAATCATTACAACTGATGAGGTTTATTTCTTCTCATTATTTCTCTTGTTGCCAGACAAGTCTGGTATGTCTATGTCTCAGTATGGTCTTTTCCAGTGTCTTCCTCTTGACCCTGGTCACCCATTTTGATCAAGGTCCTCAGTCAGGTGATTTTACCAAAATAACATGCTCACACTCTGCCTTTATCAATTATGTAACTGACCAGGCTTGTTTCTTGGTTTTGGTTGGGTTGGTCCCTCTCTGTGTTTGGCTTCCTTCTCTTTCATACACCCCATTTGACAATGTCCTTGGTCAGATAACTGCAAGGGAATTCTCTTGCCTTCCACATACCCTTACACTAAGTCTAGGTGATAAATAGTGAAGGCTGAAAAAATTAAAAAAAAAAAAAAAATTAAAAAACCACCATGACCAAAAACATTTCAGATTTTTGACAAATGTTTTGAATGGATGTACCATTTGTTGCTGATTCTCTTGATATGAATTTCAGAAACATGAACATTATTAGAGAGACATGGGGTAAGACAAATGAAACCTTGCTGTAAGCAGCTGCTGTGACCCAGAAAGATCCCAATCAGTCAAGAATTTTTGTTGTCAAAAAAATCTACCCCCTGGACTTCTGTAGGATTATAGTATTTATTCTGGCCTTCAAAAGATTCCAAGAAGGGTAAAGTTTCATTCTACCACTACAGAAAAGCATAATTTTTAAGTCTTTATTTCTCTTTCACCTTGAAAAACAGTTGTTCTCTGGACCCCCTCAGTGATAACTAAAATATAACAAATAAAGTCAAGATTTCAGACATTTCTTTGTAGAAAAGCATATGATCAACAGTCTATTTTTTTTGGTTTTTTTTTTTTAAGGTTTGTTTTGCGGTAGGCAACTTGCATGATTTAGAGTTAGACTCCACTTCTGGCTCTAACAGTAAAAATGATACTGATATAAACTAAGAAATAGTGTTACAGTGAGGATAATTTAATTTTGAAAGGCTCAAAATTTTACATAATTTTAAGTCCTACTGTTATTAATTTTCTAATCAATTTGCTTATTTGATAAGCGCTGGCTAGCAGAGAAAATGTCCTGGGAAATGTTTCCACTGAATGGTCAAAATGCTTTTCTTCAGAAGGCTTATGATGTTCTAATAAAAATATTGAAGGTCAAAACTACTGTGAAAGGTGTGACCTATTTCCTGCAAACAGCATAGACAACTGCTATGATATATCTTCCTCTGAATATTTTTATTCACTTATGAAGTCCAGAAGAAACCCAGTGATTCAGTGATAAAGTGAAAATTTTATTGAGGAAAATTTTTGGTAAGTCTGTGAGCTAGCCTAAAAAACAAAAAATAAAAAAATACACAAATATTTTGTTTCAGCAACATAAAATGTAAAAAATTATTAATTCTCCTGAGTGTTGTAACTTACTGAGAAATTTTTAAATATTAACCAAATATATCACTGAATATAACAGATATAGTTACTAGAATCAATATTATATGTTGAAATAAAATGAATAGTGGATAAAATATAATACATATTTTCTAATCCAGTATTTGATTAGAAAATATAATCTATCAGATAGATAATAGAGTATAGTTAGTAATCTTCATCCACCAATAAACATGAAACAAATCACTAACATTTGTTTGGAATAAGAAAATCTATAAAAATATGTGAAATCTAATCTTTATTCAAAACTAGAGTTATACTAAAAATTTAGTTTGGGCTTACTAACATAAAACTGGAATAATATAATAGTAAACTGAAGAAATAACTAGGTAATGATAGAAATATTATTCACTGAAAATAACTGCAACATTACCTCTCTTTGAAACTCTGATTTCTTTACACTCTTCTGTAAATATTAGCACTTTAGTGGTGTAATTTAGCCTTAATTAGGAGACTTTAAAATGTCCTAAAATAGGAGTAAAATGCAATTTACTTTCTCTTCAACACTCCATTACACCAGACCAGTCAAAAAGATCTCCAATCTTCATAGAAAACTAGTCCAGATAACTTTTTCCTATTGTGTTAGAATTTGTATTTCTAAATTATTTTTCACATTAGTTTTTTCCTTAGTTATTTTTTTTAGGATTTTTTTTCATTATTTACTGTTTTATTTACTCCTTTGGTAAACTCCAATATTTTAAAAACAAACTTATGTAATATTGTGTTCTAGCTTCATTACACTGAACTTTAAGCCTCTTAATAGTGTTATTACCCTGGACATTCAGAATTTGGGACTGTAGTAATTGTTCCTATGAATATGACTTTTCTTATTTATTGTTTAGGCAGCTTAGGCTTACTGCACTCTAAAATTAAATTCTTAAGTGTCCAGACTTAAAGGATATCTCATGTAGTTAGAGGGAAGGATTGCTCATTTTTTACAGTTAGCAGTACAAGGTTTCATATCCTGCTTTTCTTAAGAGGGGGGTGATAATTAGTTGATCTTCAAGTAAATATGGAATTGAAAATACCCTGGCTGCTCCTAATGAAACATTGGAACTGTCATGTCTGAAGAAGGAACTTCTGTACACCTGAAAGATGCAAGGAAGTTTGGGGGAGAAAAAAATCAACATAAAAACCCCTAAAAAAATAATTAAATATCTAAATGCAGGTCAAGATTTGTAGGTTACTTCTGATAACAAGTCAATGAGAAATAGATACATTTTCTTAACCTGTCCAGAAATCCTATATGTTTTAAAATCTGGGAATGGTATCAGCAAAGGTTTAATTTTATCATTACATGCTAAGAGTGTGCAAAAACTAGTCCTGAAGTAATCTTGTGTTTGATTACCAGGAGAAATTTTTCCTTCTGTTCCAAGGGTGGAAGAGCTGCACTGCAGGGTCTTCTTATTGTATCTTTTCACTTGTTTGCTTCAGTGATAGTCTCTAGGAGGTTATTTGACAGATGAGGGAACAAAGCTCACACAAAATGGAGAAGCACCCAGGTTGCAATGGTTTTGTCACTCCTCTTGATAAAGTGGGATGATTGAGGGCTGATCTGAAGTGTCTGCACATAAACATGCAGAAATTATAAAATAAATGGGATCCTGAGATGACAAGCCAGCCCTCACCAGCAAACAGCGAGGTAGGGTAACAACTAACAGTTAGAAATTGAAGGAATCCCCTGTTGGAAAACTGAAGACTGGAAGAGGAACTGAAAAAGGCAGAGTGGACAAATAAAGAGTGGAACTTCTGGCAACCGTAAGTCTTTCAGTAATGGAATAATGATGTCATAGGAATTACAGGAACATGGTGGGACACATGCTTGCCCTTGGAATGAGATATAGACATAATGTCCTTATAAACTCGTTACAGAAGACAGGACAAGTTGTTCTCTACCCAAAAGGAGCAGCTCTCATGAAAGAACTGTTATGAAATGGAACTGGCTTGAGAGCTTTTGAGTAGGGACCAGAGTGGATACAGATACAGACAGCCCAATCAAAGCATGCAGGCAGAGGAGTGTTGAAACAACTAGAGGAGTCCTCAGTTGAAAATAATGGTTCTTGTGGGGGACTCTGATAACTTTGACACTTGCTAAAAGGGGAATATATTAGGATGCTAATAGTCCAGGGGATCTCTCACAACAATTTTCCGTCAGTAGTACTGGCAAAAATTATCAAGGAGGAGTAGTCTGGCTTGCTACTTTCAACACAGGAAAACTGGTCAATATATTTTTTTTGCCTGCAGTCATCCCAAGAGAGTAGGATCTTTAGTAAAGTGAGGAAATGTTCTCAGAAATGTTTAATGTCCTTTTCAATTAGCTTGAAAAGAGCATAATCCTTAGCAGGACTGTGAGTGACATTGCACTGAGGTGGGGGAGGAGTGCTGCTGATATTCTGGAGGATAAAGATGCTATTCAGAGGAATCTCATTAAATTAGAACGCTGGACCTGCAGGAACCTCATCAAGATCAAAAAATACAAAGTCCTGTGTGTGTATTTAAAACTCATGTATAAAAAATCTGGGGAATGATGGGCTGGATAGCTGCTATGCAAAAATAGAATCAAAGGGCCCCAGAATATAACCTGACCATCAGTCAGCATTTTTCCTGGAAATAAAGGTTAACTGCTTACTGAGCTAAATCAGGAGGAATGTTTACAGTGGATCAAGGGATGTAATAATGCTTCTCATCTAACTTGAGCCTGAAATTTTGGAATGCATGACAAAATCAGAATTTGGATGAGGACATGGTGTCTTTTGTTTGGCTCTGACAGCCTGTTGGCTTGCACTGCACTTACATAATATTGAGGGGTTCTCAGTGATGCATAGGAGGAAGAAAAGCACGGACCTGGAAACAACTGGAATCTGACTGAAAATGCTCCAAAAAGAAGAATAAATATTTTATGGATAGCATTAGATTAATTAGTTCAGGACTATAAAACAGAAAATGTTATTCACTGAACCTACAGGGCTATAGTAAAAATTTTGGAGCTAGCATTTACGTTATGGCAGTGTCACTGATATGTTTTCACAAAATATCTGGAAAATTATTTTCAGTAAATTTTGTTGCCAAAATTACAGAAGGCCATTAAAGGTCAATAGGAAAACAGGGAAA
Organism: Chlorodrepanis virens; assembly: GCA_003286495.1. Lineage (NCBI taxonomy): Eukaryota > Metazoa > Chordata > Aves > Passeriformes > Fringillidae > Chlorodrepanis > Chlorodrepanis virens. The sequence goes on along the minus strand of LTAT01000001.1, from coordinate 44,580,939 downwards.
CAAAATTGAACTGAGAGGTTTGTCTATGTCTTTCACTTTATAACACAATACAGTTAAGAACATTTTTTATTGCATATTCTTGTGCAATGTATTGACTAAGACTTAATAAATTTAATGGAAATATTGCAAATTTTTAATTCTTAATTATTGCAATTAAGATTTCATTTGTTCTGATAGATTTAACCATGTGATTAAGTGTGAATAAAGTGAAATACAAGAATTTTATATGCTACTGAAAAATGAACTTCAGTTAGACAGTTCTCCTTTATATTCCTCTCCCAGTCCTTGCAGGTTTGTACTATCTTTTGACAATCTTATTTGTATTTTCTATCACATATGGAAAATGGCATAAAACTTGATTCAATAATATGTAATAAAACTTCCAGAAAAGAATTATGGAGCTACCCATCCTTCAGAAAAAAATTCATCCTGAGAATAATCTATGCAGTATGTAAAACCCAGTATTCATTAATAATAAAATCATTATCCAGTCATTATTTTCTGCCAGCATTACTAATAAAACAAGTAGAATCCAAAATTAATTTTGATATCAGCAATCCATTTGAAAAAATATTTTTATTTTGGAATTTTTCATCAAATTAATATGGCTTTCAGAGTAGTTCATATTTTCTTGTTACAATGTTTTCAGTAATTGCACCATATCATTCCTGTGAGGGTGATAGTTAAGATTCTTCTGGTGATCTGTAAAGCCTATCCTGTCCCAATCAGGGTGCTTCTTGCTCCCCTCAAAGAAGGCCAGGTTACAATAATTTTAAAACAAGTGTTGCTGCTCTTTTAATGGTGTACATGTGGAGGCATAGTATGTTAAAATGCTCATAAAGGTCATGCTCCTCTTGCCCCAGAGCATTCAACCCCACTGTGTGATTCTTTTCCCCCTTTATATATGTGTACTGAAAGCAACTATTTTCAGCTTTAATGATGTAGTTTCAGCAAAATTATGTACTCGAATTTGTTTTGCTAAAATTGAAATGAAGCACATAGACATAGTATTTTCCAGACTGTCATGATGTTTAACCCCTTTTATTAGCAGAGACACAAGTTTGCCAGTAGCAGCATATGCTGTGCATGTTCAGTCTGCCCTTACATCTTTTTGCTTTGGGAGACAATGGACTGCAGGGTAGATTAAACCCAACAACACTGTACATAAGGCTTTACTCTTCTTCCTTCTCCAAAGGCTATTTTCTCTTTGGATCTAGCAAATTACTTTGTTTGGTTCATTAGTTTCCATAAGGCATTTGAAATAGTTTTATTCCACTTGCTTGAAAGGAAAGCTTTTATTATTTTTTTTCTTTTACCGATTTTACCAACGCATCTCACTGCTCTACAAATGCAAACAGAACCCTATTTATGAAAATTGTTTTAGTTGAATAAGACATAGATACATTAAACTAGATATTATGTACTTTTATTAATATTTAATTGAATATTATTATATTCATATAATATATATTATAATAATATATAATAATATATAATAATATATAAATAATAATACTCATATCACTTCTATTAATATAATAATACTCATATCACTTTTATTAATATTTAATTGAAATTGCTATATGAATGTAAGTCTTGGTTTTCAAGAAAAAGTATTGTATTTAAAGTGAAATTACTGTTTATATCAGTGTAAAATTCCAAATGAAACAATCACTTCAGAGAGGAAACAGAATATTATTTAAGTTTTTTCACAGTTTTTATCACATAGCAATGAAAAAAAGCAAATCAAGATTCATCTTCCTGCATTTTTTGTCATGTTTATATACAAGAGGATTGGCTGATAGCTCTTAATAGTAAGAGAAACCAGGACACCGGAAATAACCACTAAACTATTTGTTTGCAAAAAGACAAATACCATACTGTGTCTAATAAATAAGACCAATTTCCCATAATTTGATCTCAAATTTTATGGGGTTTATTTTCTGACATTGAACATAAATATAGCATTTTTATTAACTTAGTCATTCATCCTTTTGCAAGGCCTAATCAGAATTGGAAACTATGAAAAACAGTAAGAAGGAGCTGGGGAGAGGGAGGTGTCTTGTATTTCCTCTGGTTTTGTCCACAACTGCATAGACCAGCAGAGAGGAAGATAGCTGGGTTTACTTTTCTGTCCATTCCACATCAACTTCAGCTGTACTTCCATTAAGAAAAAAAAACCTATTTGCTGGATTTAGCATATACTGTCATGAATTGTCACCCTGTGAGGCCCAAACAACTCACTCGAGTGTTATGAATTATCATTTACAAGACAAAAAATAGTCATTTAGTCCGGAGACTTGGTTATAGCACAACCATCTAGAAGTTCTTGTTTCTTATTCTGAACAAAACATTTTGTCAAAGAAAGAGCTTTGCAGTGAGCTTCACCTTACTCTGAGAAAGATGTCTACATTGGGACCCTGAAGTTGTACTGTGGGGATGCCTGTTTCTCTCCATTGAATAAAAAAGACACAAAGAATGGCTAATTAAGAAGTAGATGTTTAACTTTTCAGCATTTAAATTAGTTGAAATGAGTCCCATCTGTAGTCTGAAGAAATATGAAAGTTTTTTAGCAATCTAAAATAGCCTACCTAACCTCACATCTACATCCTGCAAATACACCAGACTGTTAAATGGACAAGTGATAAAAAGGCAGACTTTAATGTTCTTATCTTGCTGTACTCAGTCTTAGCAATGACCACAAACCTCAGAAAAGATCATTTTCATGGTATTAATAATCCTGGTAATTTCCTGCTACTTTTTCTAGATGTACATTAAATTTAGTAACATCTTTATAATTGACTTCATATAGAGGGCACACTAGAGCCAAGACTAGGTCATGAAGTCCTATTCTTGTATCAATCTGTGTGTAACAGAACCACTCTTTCCACCCTGTCCATTTAGCAGACATGCTATCTGCCACATATCAAGCTCATAATATATTTAGGACTGTAAGTTACTCTTTCACAATGTTGGCTTCTAATATAAAACATGATCTTTTTCTTTTTTTTTTTTTTTGTTTTGTTTTAGAAACAGAAAACTCATTTTCCATTTCTGGAGGAACATTCAAGTCATTCTGTTTCAGTCATGGCATATTAAAGTCTCAACTTGTACTTGATTAAAACTCTATTAATCATTATTAAAGATTACTTCATGCAAACAAAATAGCATTTAGCTCATTTAAGTTATAATTGTTCACTAATTGGGCAATAAGCAGTTCACAGAACTCTTAAATTAGCATATAAGTGCAAAAGATAAGTACATTGGGGATAAAGTTTCTTGCTGCACAGTTTCAGTTGTTTTTAATATATACACCCTATAACATGAATGATTGATGTAAAATTATATTGCCTGTAAAAAATGAGTTCTCATTAATTATATTCAATTTCTTCTCAAAAAGAAACTTCTTGCAATATGTTGTGAGAGGAAAAAGGAAATTAATCAAATTTTCTTCTATTTACACTGCCTGTAAGTAGTATAAGTCTGTAACTCCTACATGCTCTTTCACATTTACACAAAGATTTTATCTTTATATGTTTTAAAATCAAATAACTTTATTCATGCTAAAAAAAAGCTAACAGTTTTATTTTGGTAACAAAGTTCTTCTATCTGTATTTCTGGAAAATTAATAGTTTTGCCATGTTTTCATCAAACTCATAAAAATAAAAAATAATGTCACTGTATGGAAAATATGTTACAGAATTTCTATGTGAAATAGAAATACTCCAGGTGTATAAGCTTTTTAAAGAGAACAGACCAAAACAAAAAGATGAAAAGCTGGGTTCTAAATTTGCTTGGATAATCTAGTGGCCTTCTGTTAAGCAGTGACTGCATCAGTGGATAAGGGAAGGGCTGTGGGTATCATCTACCTGGACTTATGTAAGGCCTTTGCCGCATTATTCTTTCTGCTGAATTGGAGAGAGAAGGTTTGGATGGATGTAATAATTGATGGGTAAGGAAATGGCTGGTTGGCTGCATCCAAAGTTTCAGTCGAGAGCTCAATGTCCAAATGGAGATCAGTAGAAAGTGGTCATGAGTGATCATGGAGAAAGTCATGTCCCTCAGAGGTTCTCACCCTGATATCTTTATCAGTAACTTAGACAGTGGAATGGACTGCAAGTGTCCAGATAACACCAATCTGACTGGTGCAGCTGATTTGTAGGGGGGAAGAGGAGACAACCAGAAGAACCACAACAAGCTTGAGAAGTGCTCCTTTGTGAACATCAGTGAGGTTCACCCAGGCCATCTGCAAGGCCCTGCACCGGAGTCAGAGCCATCCCTAGTATCAAATCAGGCTGGGGAATGGACAAATTGAATGCAGCTGTCCCAGCATCTGAGGATACTGGTGGGATGAAAATTCAAGTGCTGGTAAAGTGCCCTTTCAGCCCAGAAAACCAGTAGTATCCTGGGCTGCACCAAAAGTAGTGTGTCCAGTAGATCAAGGGAGATTACACTGCCCTTGAGAGACTTCAACCAGAGACCTCAATCCATCTCTGCATTCCCCAGAGAAATGGGGACCTGTCAAAGAGGGTTCAGAGGAAAACCACAGAAATATATGAGAGCTGGAGCCTCTCCTATGAAGCCAGACTGAGAGAGTTGGGGTTGTTCAGCCAAAGGCTAAGGGGAGACTTTATGGTGACCTTTCAGTATTTAAAGCAGGCTTATAGGAAAGATGAAACACTTTTACCATGGAAGTAGTGACAGGGACAGTGGTTTTAAACTGAAAGAGGATGGATTTTGATTTGATGTAAGAAAAAAACATTGTTTACTATCAGAGAGGTGAGACATTGGAATAAGTTTCCCAGAGAAGTTACGGATGCCCCATCATTTGAAGTGTTCAAAGTCAGGTTGGACAGGGCTCTGAGAAATTTGAACTAGTGAAAAATGTCCCTGACTATGGCTGGGAGGTTGGACTAGATGACCTTTAAATGTCCCCTTCAACACAAACCATTCTATAATTTGGAAATTAAGGCTGGACATTACAGAATAGGAGACTACATCTGTACCAGGTGTTTAAACTCAGCTCTTAAGACCTGCTACTAATAAAGATCAAGTCAACAGTCATTGACCAACACTGATAATAATCAAAGGGTATATTTAAAAGAAATTAGAAGTCAGCTCCTACAGGAGTTTGACCTTGTCTAAGAGTGTGTCACACAAATGTAGGTGTGCATGGCTTAAATGCAAATATACAAAGCTGGTGAAGTGAGCCTATCAGCTCCCCTAACCTCAGGCTTGTTCTGCCCGTTGTGAGTTGTTCAGTACTGCCAGAAGGGCATGCATATTGCCTTGAAATAGGCATTTCCATAAGACCTGAGTATCTGTATGCCAAAGTAGAGAAATGACATTTCCATTATAATTTCCCCAAACTGAGCTTTAAATCACACAAATTTCTGATAGAAAAAAGTAAATTAAATATTATATTCCCATATTCATTGTTTGTTTTAATCCCTTACATAGGATTAGTTTCAAAACTAGCAACAGCCTGCAAATTTTTTGTCTATCAAGATGTTCCAACAAAATTTCATTTTAAAAAAAAGATTTGGTTTTATCTTGTGGACAGGCTAGAGGGATTTCAAGGAGAATAGAGGCAAAGCATATGAAAAGATAATCTGCCACACTTAAGCAGTATTCTATTTCAATTGGAACAAGATATGTGATAGAAGGCTACACTGGCAAAAAAAAAAAAAAAGGTAGGAAAAGGGAGTAGAAATGGACTAAGAAAAGTAAGGAGATGATATACCACATATTACCCACAGGTCAAGAACTGTCAGATCAGTATTAGCAGCTGAAATGAAGTACAGGCAGGCATTAAGTCCTCCCAGCAGCCACCAGTGCCACGAGGCATCTCAGAAAGAAATCCACACTAACACTATGGCAGTTACTCTTTCCACTGACCTTGAACAAAATACAAGAAGCTATTTGCACTGTCTATCACAAGAGTGTTTTTTCAGAAAGATGGAAAGAGCAACTTGTGACTCCCAGTATTGCAACTCAGGCAGAAGGAATACCATTGGAATATTTCACTACATTAGTACATTTATAGATATTTATGGTAAACTTAATCAATAGTCTTAATATGTTATTCATCACATTGTGTCTTCTATTCCCTCTTATGTCCTGTTAATACTGTGGGTGGAAGGATAGGGAATAAATTCCAAATTTGCTTCTGCAAACATATTTTCTCCTGATGAGGTTGTGATTAATCTTGGACAAAATTCTGAATGTTAAAAACAAAATAATACTATCCCAAAGAAATCAGAACAAACTTTAGTCACAAGACTCTATGCCAGTATGTTTTTTAAATTTTTGATTCGATGATCAAAGAGCAATTGCTGAATTAGCATTATGTCATTGTCCCATTCTCACATTTTTTGGCAGAGAATGCTCTGTCATATTAGCCATTAATGCATGAAATAAAGTTTTCAGAACCTGGGAAGCAAATAATCAAGTTAAATATATTTGTTCATGTAATTAAAAAATTTGCAAATATCCATACTACCGTGTAAATTGTCTGTATAAACTAATGCTGCTTTTCTTTGCATCTTTTGATAATCAAAAGCAGAAAACAAACCCTGGTTAACTCCTGTCCCATAAGTCAGTGACTGCATGGTCTTCAAAGCATCCCAGTCATAGGGAATTGCCTACACACAGATTATTTATATCTCTGGGGATTAAAAGTGCATAACCATAGAATATTTAGAAATGTGATACAATCGCCAGTTGGCAAAACACTTTGAATGAAATGAATGGGTAGTAATATTTTTATCTGACTTTAGTTTTCCAGTCAGGCAGATTCTCCAAACTTTTCTTAGCTTCCTCCTTCAGTGGCATTCCAGAGGAAGATTTTCCATTTCCACAAAACATTTCTTTCTCTTCCTCTTCATTTTTCATATTTGCAAAACAAAAAAAAACAAAACAAAACAAAAAAAAGGAACAAAAAGGCCTCTTCACTAGCATTTTACCAGCTTTTGGAAGAGACAACTCCTATGCATCCCCAACATCCTTTCACATATTTTCAATAATTTTAATTTTCCTAAAAAATTCCTTTTTTTTCCCCCAAATTGATGTGCATGAAATAAAATCTAATTTAAAGTCAGACTAATAAAGCTTATCAAACTGCAAAAATTGTGAGAAGCAAAAATAAAAGAAAGTAATAAAAATATGAGAACCACTTTTCTTGCAGTACACATTTTCTTCATCCATGCACTCTTGCAGTTCTTCATCCATATATCCTTACAGTTAATGGAAATAGGTAAAACTGCATCAAACCGGTATCAACTGTAATCTTTAACAATAAATCTCAGAAGTCCATTGCAATTTATGTCAAGATAAATATGTTCAGCCACAAATCAAAGCCACAATATTTTTTGCTAGCCTGTTCTGTCTGCTGTGGAAGAACCATCTAATTTTCTAATATTGTAAGACATTTGGCTCTAGAAGCATCAGTACTAATCCACTTTTTACATAATGTTTTCAAAATACAGAACTTTGATCATGTCTTAGTCCAGAACTGTCATCATAATACCTGCAATAATCATAAATGATTTTGTACTGTTAGCTCAGAACAAATGGTTAGGTTCCCTATAGTTTTAAAAGTTTAGTGTGTTGATAATTTCTGCAAGGTGCAGAAAGTTGACAGTTTTGCATAGGATTTTTTGAACCATCTTATAATATTTTGCAAGCTGAAGTAAAGTTTTCATTCAAGTTAATTAATTGTGTCTGCATTTCAGCCTAAAGACAAATTGCAAAAGAACTAAAAATTAATTTCAGATGTTTCTGTAAAAGGAAAATAGAACTGTGAATGGGTTTAGTATCTTCTGATTAAAAAATGCAATGAAGAGACGGTTCAGAGGTTTTCAAAACTCAGTTTCCTCATTTCCTCATCCTCCTCAAATTTATATTTTCACAGTCGCTTACTAGGCACTTATCCATTTTGTTTCTGGAAATATTGATGATGTTTCTCTACAATCAGATGGTGATTTAAGATTGACCCAGGGGAATTCAAAAAAGTAACCCTTTCTGCAAGGAAAACTCTTCAGTTTTGTTACTTTGGTTATGTACTGGACCAAAGAAACAATTTGTACTTTTGTGAAAAAGTCAGAGTATCCTCATGGTTAAAACAATGGGCTGAAGAGAACCATGATTAGACATTAGAAATTATCTAATCTCATCTGACTTTTCTTAGTCTCACTCTGAGCATGACTGGGCCAAGAATTTAGGAGTATCTGCTTACCTAAATATGACTTTCAGTTTAGGAGGGACATGTGTGTTTCCACCTTCCTTCCACCCTCCAAAACCAGATACTTCTGAACATGATAACAAGGTTAAAATTAAATGTTTAGGGAACTTTAAGCCTCAGCAGAAGCATGGAATTTTAAATGCCTTAAATTTAGATGGTGTTGGGAGACTCAGACACCCAAATTCTTATTGAATTTACTTCTCTCTTAAGAATTTTTCTATTAATTTCAATAGAATTGTGTATGAGTACCATAATCAAGTATCAAGGCATTTCTTTACACCAAAAGAATTAATCCCTAACAATTAGTTCCCTACATCATCTTGTTCTTTGCCTTCATTGCTGATCCAGGCTTCATAATGTGTTCTGCACTTCATCTATGGCAGACTGAGACACAAGTTCTTCCTATAGTATATAAATATTAAAATTCAGCTTTAGGCTCATGCATGAATAATACAAGAAAATTATGAAAGAAGCCCCTGGACATAGCTCAACAGATGAGGTAATAACTTGAGTTCTAGGGAAAAAGAAAGAAATTGCACTTCAAGAGAAAATTATTTTTTTGCTAACAAAAGAAATCACTGGAGCTGAACATTGTTTTACAATTTTATCTATAAGCAAAAAGAGTAATCTGAACACTTTTTTTCAAAGTTTGGCAAAAGTGAAAAAAGTAGGTGTGGAAAGGATTGTCTCATTCTATTTCAAAGTGAACTCTACAGAGTGTAACTCATTTCACCTTATTTCATCACTTTTTCTTTTAAAGAAATACTTTTTATCACTAATTATATGTAGCACTTTCAGCACAGTGAATACTTCTAATGCTGATGGTAGGAAGGCACAAGGGAGTTGACTCAGAATATGGAGGCAATGAGCTGTCAAAAATTATGCTAAATCACGTGTCTAAACCACGGTTATCTTTTTGCTGTGCATTAAAACTTACTTTTTAATGAGAACTTTCTCACTCCTTCTACCTTTGAAATAGAATAGAGGTTGAAAAACCACTTTCTGAGACAGTATTGTGAGAAAAAATGAGATTTTTATCTGTATGAAAAAAATATTTCTTGATACTTTATACTACTTTTTTGGCACTTGTGAAAATTTTTTCTTGCATTTGAGAGTGCTTCTGAAAAGAAAGTAAATTTAACAAACCTATTATTCTCCTTTAGTTCATGCAGTACTAAATTTTATTCTACATGTAACTTTTATTTTGTACATTTATTTCCTTAACCTTGCTATGACCAAAATAAAAGATTCTTACAACATAGAGAAAAAGTGAGAGATTCTTAAAATTAAAAGGGAACCTATTTACAGCAGGAAGCAGATTTATATCCAAAACTAAAGAAGTGCAGGGAAAAATATTTTCCTAGGGACTTGGAAGAGACTATGCAGAAAATACAAGTTACTGTACTAAGAAATAAAACTAGAATTCTATCATTAAAAAACACAGAAAGTAAAAAAAACTATGAAACTAACAAGCTTAAAGTAACAGAATATGTTGAGGGAAAAAAAATAAAATGCCATATTAAAAGAAAATTATCTTTTTGCATTAAAATGTTGGATCTACATTTTATCTTTTTTTTTTTTTTTTAAATTTGTCAAAGCTATGGTGAGGCTCATCTTAATTTATATTACATTTGCAATATTTTCCTGGCCTTTATTTAATTTAAATGTACTTAATTTAGTCAGATATTTCAAATGCTGCTTACTTATCCCCATAGCTGTGGTGTAGGAAAACTGCTTAAGTGTGCTGATGACTAAAATAGAAAAAGATTTAAAGATCACTATATCCTTTATATTACTGTTGAGATTCTGATACGTAGTTCCTTCATTATTCTGTTTTGACATTTCCTAAATAGCTACTGAATTTTGAAAACCAGTCAAAAGTTTGCCCGAGGTTGATAGATTTGATAGTTGCTTTCCATAAAGAAGATTTTGGGGAAACATCCCCACTCCACATCTAAAGGTTTGAAAGGAATTTTTTTCTTTAATTTACATCTTACAAAGAGAAAAGTATCTATAGGAATTAAACAATCTGTGAACACCTTCTACAACCTTAGTGTATAAGGTTACTGACTTTGTGAAACAGATATCAGTCATGTTTTTGTTTTGTTTGAGATATTTGCCTTCACACTGAGGGCCCTTCAGTAATACAGAATGAATTTCTGTTGAGTCAATATATTTCTCACCCCAAGGAACCAAAATAACATGTGTCTTCCAAAATTAAACTTTCCCTACATGATAGCCTGATGAAAAAGGCCCTAGTTTGAACAGTCTATAAGTTTTATGGTTCCCTAGCAGACCCAAAGTCTTGAAAAAGATTTGAAAGAAATGGAAAGAAATCACAATTACTACGGTTTCCACTGAAGTCTGGCTTTTATAATAAGTCAGAACAGCAAAATAGAACTTTGAGCCTTTTCTTTAAGAATAAGTCTTTTACCTAACCACAGACTTAAAAAGTTACAAAGTCTCTCTTGAAAAGAAAGGATTTCTGACACACCAAGCTATTAAGCTTGGCTTAAATATAGGCTGCTTATGAGGCATATTTTGAAGACCAGCTGTGGGAAAGAAACAGTGGCTTCAGCTTTCTGCTTTGTTTTAGGCAGTACAAATAGAAGGTTAAAGGTCTGCAGTCATGCTGTATCACTCCCAGACATCTTTTTAGCTGTGATTGCTATTTTTCTCCTTTGGATGCTTTTCCTGTCTGCTTAGACTGTGGCCTGTCTGCTTTGACTGTGTCACACTCCCATTCCCATCTTGAGAAGACTGGATGCCTCCACTCGTTTCTTTCCTTCCTCATGTGTTGTTCTGGTGCACTGGCTTTTGCTCTTCTTCGAAGTGTCTTTCTTATACAAGAAGGATGGTACAGACCAATACTGTTAAGATCCAGTTGTTAGGAGATGCCTCTGCCTGAATTAAGGTGCAAATGAGAACATCTGCTGAAGTCAGAATCAGTTACAGATTTTACTATCTATATTTTAAATTCCTCTCTTCCATGCTTATCTCAAATCCCTGCTGTGGTGGCCTATCCCATGGCAAGTTTCTTCTATGGCCTTGACAGTGTTTTGAGACTGGCAACTGCATTTTTTAGTCAATTACAAAGACTCAGCAAACTGAAAATAAGCAATCATTTTTCTACTAAAATACTTGGATATTAACAATTTTTAGAGAGAATGGAAAATTTGGGTATAGATGTTAATTTACTTTTGCTTATTTTAACGTGATTTATAAAACAACCTGCAAAACAGATATTTTAATTTAAAATGCTAATTAAGGATTTTAAAAATACTTCAAGGTAAATTGCCTGAACCACTTAGTAAGGAGCCTGCAAAGATTTTTCAGAATACTAGGGGAAGCAAAGGAACAAATAGAGCCAATGGCTTTGCAGTTAATTACCATACCCAAGAAAAATATGCAAATAGGAGAATAAGTAAGAGAAGAAAGGAATGCACAGAGGAGCATCAGAGGATGAAGACTAGATCTATAATATGACTTAATATGAGGAAAGAACTTAATGACAAATGATAGAAAATTGTGGAGGATGCTGGAAAAATATTCCATCCACTCTTTGCTCTAGCAATTTCTATAGCAGATGATTATAGGATTGATGACTTGGTTGCAGTAGTTGAGTAAAACAGCTTCTGTTTCTAAAATGAAGAAAAATATGTGACTCTTGACTAGTTGTAAATGGCTTGACATACACAGACCTACAGACAATAAAAGTATAAAATGCTTAGAATGAAAAAACAACTTTTGATTGCCTTCCTGGACATTCAGTCGTTCTCAAAAGACTATGAGAATTTATTTATGATTTTATTAATTTTTGATATTATGTTATTAAAAATGAGAAAGCCTGTGGAGGAAGTTGCTAAAAATATTGTATTGTACGCAACAACCAAATGAACATGATCAAGTTTTCTTTTTATCAAGCTTATTTCAGGTAAATCTTACTATGATACATTATTTTTAAAACTCAACAGTAATAGGTTCAAAGATTAAATGCCCTAGTCTATCCTGGGAGAACAAAAATGGCTTTCATTGATGTAAATGTGAAATTTTCATTAGTTAGTTTCATGTAACAAGACGTGTGAAGGAGAGAGAAAAAAATAGGAAGCACCTGTCAGAGAGGGGGAGCAAGAGCAGAAATAATCAGCTGGACCTAGATGAGCTTTAAGGTCCCTCCCAACTCAAAGCATTCTGAGATTCTAGTTGTATTGACTCCAGAAGTGATGCCCACGGCTGCTTTCTGCTGAGCAGGCCCTCGGCAAGCATGGGGGACTAGAGGGTGCAAGGCTTTAGCCCCAGGGTCCCCTGGAAGTTCCTTTCTGGTGGAATTTTGTGTGTGAAATAAATGTGAAAATTATGAAAAGAGCTTTTGCAGCACCTTTAAAGACACAGAGAGTCTCTGAAGGAGCAGTTGTTCCTCCTTTCCTATCCAAACACGTGTTTGCTTTTCAATACTTCCTGACTTCTGACCATCATCAGTGTCAGAGCATGCCTGTGCTGGCTTTCCTGTCCAGGCTACACAGCCCTGATGCAATGGTATTTCCACTACAATTCTTTATGAGCCAGGCTGAATGTGTGCCTTTAGTTTGCCTTTAGAGAGAAGAGAAAGCCCTGAGCCCCCAGCTGAGCTGGGAACTCTCATGCTAGTTTCAGTGGCTGAGCAGTCACTCCTCACAGATTACTCACTGGGACTTGGGCTTGAAAATACATCAACAACTCTGAGAGATAAGAAATGAAATCTCTAGACTCTTTTCTTACAAATTTTAGAGAAAAGATACAAAATCTTAAGTAATTTGAACAGTTTCTTTCTTTGTTAGTTTCCTGGGAATGTAAAACGTATCATAAGTACAACATGTTGTGTATTCGTGGGTTTGTGTCCATTACTTGGAATTTGATCAGAAATATATTAAGCCACATTAATATGTGCATATTTCTGCAAGTACGCTTGAATTGTATGGCTGCAGAACAAGCAAGGTACTAAAGCAGGAAGCACTTTTGGTATTCTCCTTTGAAATCCTCCGATTACAGAGTTAAGCATGTAAAATCATAAGACTAGAAATACTGCAGAAGCATGACTTTAATCTCTTTGTTATGTCACTTGTACAGGGGCATGGAGGAATCCTCAGTCAAAAGCCTGGGGGCACTCACCAAGTGTTCTTTACATTTCTAATCCAGGAAGAGGAAAACAATTTTTGTCAGCTTTCAATTATAATCTGTTTTTAATATCCTTTTAATAAATGGGTTTACTGCAGAATTAAGCTAGTATCACAAGATTTCCCCCATATTTTATGAATGAGCTGTGTTCATGAGATTAATACATACTAAGTGGCATTTATAAAGCAATTAGTGTATTAGCATACAATACAGAAAATTTTCTAATAAAACTTATTATTGAAATGTCAACAAACACCAGTCAAAAAGAATGATAGTAACAAAAAGGAAACATTTGACACTAATATGTTATATATTAAATGTTCTAATCACAAAATTGCTATGTTTCTTGTTGTATTTAAGTAGTATCACTGGTTTTCTATGAGGAAGGAGGTGTCTGTTTCTTTCACCCTGTTCTATCTGATAATTTCCTAATTTAAAATTACAATCTATTCTCTAATTATGAAAAAACTTTGTAAGAAAAATCTATTGCATTGCCTTTGTTGAAGCAATATTTTGCAAATAAGACTAAAACTAAGAATACATAATCTTGTATTTCATTAGGGGAAAACAAACAAACAAACATCATCACCCAAACCCACAAATGTCATGGGTATCCCAACATAACATTGTATTCCATAGCTCTCTGTCTCCAAAAATTTTTACTGTCTCTTTCAGACTGGCGTGGCTAGAACCAGAATTTTGGGGCAGTCAGAAGTTGCTGGTTGCTTGAAAAGATCAGGGCAACCAAGCTGGTTTCCTCCTTCAACCTGGCAGTGTTTGCTGGAGGTGGAGACTCTGCTTTGGATTTAAACAGTAAAATGTTTTTTAGTGAGTTTTGCAAACTCCACCATCAGCAAAGCTTGAGCCAGTTCCCTTGGACCAGGTCACCCCATGTGAGACCAACAGACAGGCTTTTGCCCTCTGCAACATACATGTGGTGTGGAGCACATCAACACCAACACCATTAGAGTCCCTTCAGGCTGGATTTTTTTCAGCAGCCAAGCCCTTTCTCTTTACATGTGTGAACTGCAAAGTGCAAAAGACTGACAGGAACACATTCCTGAACCCTTACTCCTATCACAGAAAGAAAAAATCCTACCTTTGTTGAACTATTGGTGACAGAAGTACTCCTGATCATTGTGGCAGTGTTATTCATGGCAAATATATTTAGAGTTTTAAAGCATTATTCCCTTAGAACATGTAACTTGCCATCATGCAGTGCAATCAATGGTATTTTTGAAATGCTAACTTATCAGGTACAACAAGGGGTATCACCACAGGTGTCTAGAATAACTGGGCAACAGCATCAACACCATTGTAAAAATTAAACAAAGAAAAGAGCAGTACTAACTTGATTATTCTGTTCTTCGTACCCATTACTCCTTTTTCCAGAGGTTGCTCAGGTGTTCCTCCAATACAGTAAATTGCATCATAACAACATACCTTCTGATGCATCAGTGACCTCACTGATTCTAATAAAACATAAAGCTATAAAAGACCATAAAGGAGACTATGAACATATTTACTCTGGTTTTTCAGAACTCCCTGTGCTGGTAAGAACAGAGTCAAAAGCCTTGAGGTGAAAGGGACCTTTATAACTTGAGTATAAAAAATATGGTCTCAATCTGTCAGATGTATCTAAACAGAACTAAAACTAGTTAACTCAACTTGCCACCTCCCACAAGTCCAGCTTTGTTATGTATCTGTCACTGCAAATAAGGCTTTATTTCTGAGCCACGCACTGATTTATGCAGCTCTGTGAAGTACATGTTAATATTGTGCATATACAGAACAAGGTATTATGCTGAAGGATTTACACTAAATCTATTTTTAATATTTTAATATTCTGAGTATTGTGTTTAAGACCTAATTTCCAAACTTTTTTTTAAATAAATTTTTATTATTCTGACTCATATTGAATGTTACAGCAATAGATCTTTTACTGTCTTAAAGACCAGAATTCCTTATCAGAAGAAATTATTTCAACTTTACAAATAAAAAGAATGAATCAGGATCAACATCTAAATGTTCCTTGAGAAACTCTATATTAACACATATAACATATACAACTCATTTTTTAAAATCCACTTCTGTAAATAGGTTTCTAAGCAAGACACAAGGAAAAAATTGTGTTTGGAATTCAGACGTGTATCATTCTACAAGTAAGAATTAAGGAAGTCTCTATGCGGCATATTACTGATTTTGAAACAGAAGAGAAAAAAATAGGAGGTTCCTCAGAATTACAGTTTTTCCTAAAATTTCCTCAGAACAGAGCTCATATTTCCTGAACTTTAAATAAACTATGATATGCAAATCAAAATCCCAGACTTAGTTAGAGGATGATGAATGCCTAATCATGGGCTTGTTTAATTCTTAACAGACAATGTATATTTTCTGCTGCTGCTCTCTGTTACCTCATAACAGGAAAAAAAAGGAACAACTGCGTGCAGAATTTCTCCCTATGAGGACAACACTTATCAACACCAGAGATATATACCTACTCGTGGTGCCCTAAAACATTACAAGTATACACCCGAGTCCAGCACTTTATCTAAGTTGCATGCAATAGGACAGGTTCTATAATGAAAAGCATTGAAATCTTGAATGATATTTCTTATACTACTGAAACTTGTCTTTAATTAGCAGGTACAAATTGACACATGGAAGTATATCTGCGTTAGAAAATGACATCCCCTTATGAGATTCATCTTTTAAATGTCAAAATGCAGCACAGAGTGCTGCAAGAATATAGGTTTTCATGATAAATTTCAGCATGACTTTTCATTAGTTTAGATCAGAACTAAAGACACTTTTGGACAAGCAATGTTATTTTTTATGGTAATTATGTAAAAGTTATTGCTTCTAATATACTCCATTTAAAATTTATATGATTTCTTTGTTTTCATGGATCGATTCTCTGTCCTTTTCTTGTTAACAAAAGGAAACTGACTGGTTAAATCTGATTAAATCTATTCAGACCATTGCCTCTGCCAAACCACACAGGTCTCGACATCCAACTAGACAAGAATAAATGTTTTCATTACAAACTGAAAGCCAAAAATCCATATCATATTATAAATCTCATAAAGATATGACAATCAAGTGAAAAGTGAAGAATAACAAAGGAAATGTAGCAGTCCTGAAGTTCAGAAAACTGGGACATGCAGATGTGATAAGTCCTTCCAAAATTAATGAGAACCTGTTGTAAAAAAAAAAAATTTGCATGGATCTGCATGTATTAGATTTTTAATTGTGTCAGCATAATTAAAAGTACTTTGGTTACTATTACAAAAAAAAAAAAAGATATCCCATACTTATGATAAAACTCCTTATTAAGGTAGGTCAGTCAAATTCTACAGTTGAAGAATTCTTATCTATATATTAGATATATTTATCTAGTAAACACTGTAAGAATTTGTGCCTGGTGGGCTGTTTGGGTCCAATCCAGCTAGCTGTGGACCCCAGCGCACTCGATCTTACACAGGACAAAAGGCATAAGACAAGAAGCCCTCTTCTCCACGTAGGGGCAAAGTCCTAAATTTATTTCCTTGATAGGAGACACCAGATCATCCAGGTGACCCCTCCATGT
>LTAT01000001.1:44548529-44563859 GCA_003286495.1 Chlorodrepanis virens | reverse complement strand
AATCCAGCTAGCTGTGGACCCCAGCGCACTCGATCTTACACAGGACAAAAGGCATAAGACAAGAAGCCCTCTTCTCCACGTAGGGGCAAAGTCCTAAATTTATTTCCTTGATAGGAGACACCAGATCATCCAGGTGACCCCTCCATGTGGAAAAAGAAGAGACCAGATGCCTCATGGCAGGAGACTTTTAAACCTGGGGGAATGGAGGGGCGAGGAGCATGAGGACCACAGCCAATGGGATACAAGTGAGGAGGGGACAAGGAGAGTTCCAGGAGTAAACCTGGAACAAACCATCACCACCAGGGATTTTTGGGGGAGGGAAAGACCGTGTAATATAAAAGAAGAATCCCATGAGGATACAAACATATTATATTCTATGCAATAATACAGAATTCAGCGCAGAACAACTAAATAGCTATTTAGTGCAATACAACAAACACAGCTGAATAGGAAAAAAAAAAAATACACTATTTTAAGATCTGCCTTTCTTTCGTTCACAACGATCCACACTGAATTACTGAAGATTTGGATTCTGACAATACTCATAGTTTTGAATTTTCTATTAAAGATCTGGTGCCTGATAGAATTGTGAGTTGTTTGACATTTCAACTTCACAGGATCACAGAAAAAGTGGAGTTGGAAGGGACTCTCAAGGAACATTGAGTTCAGCTCCTACAGTGCACCATCCCCAAGAGTCACACCATGTGCTCAGGAGTATCGCATGAAAAGCCTTTTCCATTAATTTGTTTGATTAAGATGAGTCCAGTGTAAGCATTGACCTCCTTTAGAATAGTATGAGAAATTATTATACCATTGCTAGAATGTTACTATGAAGATACTATATTATAACTGCAAACTTCAGTAGAACTGGAATGGCTCAATAAAGCGACACTAGCAGGCACAACTGAAAGGATCACTTATGCCCCAGCTATAACTTCATTCTCTGTGCAAGGATATCTGGAGATAGTGGTCAGTAATAGAAGTGTAACATGGAAATTTTGCCACCTCATATAGGATTCCATCTATGATCAGTTGCAGCCACAGCCCTTAATATAATGCCACACAGCCAACAGAATACCTGACCCTGTATTTTTTCCAATATCCCTCTATTTCTCCTGTTTTTTCACTTTTTAGACCATTGACTGACACTGATTTAGAATGAAAATATTCTCTAATTTTACTATGTAATCCTAACATTTTGCATTTGTTCTACCATTATTCAAATAAGTAGACTTACTAAATATGACATAATGTTGTGATTCAAGAAAAATAGTTTTTCTCCCAATTAAACTAGATTGATATTTCTATTGAAGTCAGTGGACTTTAAAAAATATGAAAAGATTCAAAGAATTAGAATCTTAGCCACTATAAAAACACCCTGGATTATTTTATATGCATTATAGTACCATTGGTTGAAAAATTAAAAGGATCCAGGCCATGAAATTGTTAGTGATTTGGGATTGAAGTTCCTAACATACACTGGTTTTGTAATCCTTAATATAAATCGTCATTCATAGAAGGAAAACTTGGCCAATTATATAACAAGGCAGCTATAAATTGCTAAAACATATTGTGTGGATTCTGAATGGGGAAGCAAGTGTTGGTGAATTCTCATGCTATTTACTGCTCAGTGTGTTCCCCAAGAAATAATGATCAAATCCTCATACATAATGCTGAGAAAAGAATTTCTACATGACTAAAACCCAGCACCTCATGACACTAAACGGCAGGTCATTCACATGGCATTGTCCATGACAGCTTTGAAATCTAGGTCTAATAAAAAGGTTTGCTTCTTTTTTTCTTGGCTACCCCTTCTCTAGACTAAAGATCCATTGTTCTGTGCCCTGAACTGCTTTTGCAACCCCCTTTATTTATTGATTAACTTCTCTTCTGTAAAATCAAGCTTGTTAACTTCAGCTCTGGAAAAGTGTTGACACTTTTTTAAAATCATCTGCCCTGATTTCCTGTCTGGTCTTGGGTATCTGCACCATCCTTTTCCAATTCTGTTTTCAGAACCTTTCAACACGATGTGTCTAGGACCTTGAGACTGTCTTTTCACATAATTGATTTGATTTGCTTTTTTCACTGTATCAATTAAAAGTTCTATCCAAGTGGATTCAGGTTCAACATTTAAAACTTTTGTTCTTTTTTTTTAAATACTAACACTTGTATAGGTGCTTTATGTGAAATGTAAGGAGGCTTCAGTACTTAAAATATCAAAATATCCTTTGAGAATGTATCAAATAATTTTTTTAAGCACTGAAAATGAAAAATATACCCAAAAAACTTTTAAATTCATCTTTATAAATGCCTTGTTTTAACAGGCATTGCATTATTTAACTGAATAATATAGCAATTGAAAACTGATTATAAGGAAAGATCACATTTCCTATCAGATAGAAAATCCTAGTTTTGTCAGAGTGAACTCAGAACGTTGATCATTCTTGAAATATCTCTATTTTCTTACTATCATTGGTGTTATATAATAAAAAAAAATCACTTCCTGTGTCTGAGATCTGCATACATATTTTGATTTCATTTTGTTTCTGGGATGAAAATCCAGTTCTTTACTCAGCATTCTGTCTCATCCTGTAGGTCCTTGTCCTAATTACAATCTTCAGTCCTTGCATTTTTACTGGAGGGAAATATTGTTCAAAAATTCAAGAGCCTTTGTACTCTAGAAATGTACTGATCAGCCCTTTAAAATCCTTATTTGTACTCCATTCCAATTCAGAAATGCAACAAGCTTCCTGTATAAATCAAATATTGTTCACATAGTATGTACTGTTCATGTAGTAGGTATTTTCATAACTTAGCTGAACATGTGCAAATCAGCCTGTTACTCCTTTTGTATTCACTTATTCATCAAATTCCCACATTACTTATAAAAGGCTATCTTGTCTGGATACCTGTTGTCAGCTCGCAGAAAAATGAAATAGCAGTTCCCTGCGGAGATAGCTTTGTGAGTGTTTTTGATATTCTGCAGGAAAATAAGTGCCACTGTTGTACTTAAAGTGCAGTTCATGCTGCGTTGCTTTAGCAGATTAGTACCGAGCTCTTGCTTTGCAAGGAGTTTACATTTTGATTGAGTATTATAGGCTGAAGATTTTATTGCAAAGGTAAATCTTACCTGTGAGGAAATAAACCTTACTTCTGTCTTTTTTGTGTCCTCAGAGTGTAACTGAACACTGATCTTGTTCACGGTTTTGAGCTCATTCTTCATTTCAGATGAATGAGAAGGGCAGAAAGCTTCCTTTTATGTATTTATGTATTTAATGTTTTCTTTCTCTTCCCTCTTGTTTTCTTCTTGCTCTTGTCAATTAATAGGGAAAGACTTAAAACCAGGACATTGCACATCTACATTTACATGGATCTACATATCTACTTCATATATAATTGCTGAATTCTTTCTAGTCAGAGGGGAAAAAAAGACACTTCTGGGTTATAAGCATTCATCTGACATATTTTATCTCTGCTTTACAGCGAGGTTATTTTAGTTCTCTATGCTTACTAAGGAAAAATATAAATATTAACCTGATCTAATGAAGGATAAATAAAGCATAAATCAAAATTTTTACTTTTGAGGAAGCAGAAGTGTAGGAATAATTTTACGACCCAGATATAGGATCCTAGGTTGAATTAAGTCAAATCTATGTAGTTGTGTGTAGAAAATGGAACAATGCTGGAATGGAGGAAAAATAAGTTTGTAATGTTACTATTTATGAAGCAGAATGTTGCTGTAAAATTTTGGGAAATGCTATGTGTTTATATTTCTGCATAGCAAGCATTTCCACATCATGAAAGGCAATTGCATGGGTCACATTGTTCACAATGCAACGAAGCATGCAGATAAACATCTGCCCTGAGACAGAACAGTGCTGAATATGAATGTGGTTAATGACTTCTTTTCTTAAAAAAAAAAATCCAGAAGAAAAATTACATTAAGTGTGTGCAGTGGCGATAAAGTCTGTCTTCATCTGTGCTTTATTTCTCTAAGCAAGCCACCTTTTTTTTATTTTGAATACATATTTATATGAGCTGTTTGTACTGGGGGATTTTTTATTGCTTTTTAGCAAAAGAAAGTTTAAAAGACTTAAAGTCATGCCTGAATAAATAATAAAAACCTAAAATTGTGTGCCACTTCCCTTTTATTCCTATGCTTTTGTTTGTCCATCTCCTCAGTGGGGATAACCTTATATTACAGAAATGTAAGTGCTGACAGCAACTTTTAAGTTGTGAAGTCAAAGCAATGAGTCATTATAATAATTAGCTGAATAGATAAACATAATTGAAGGATAAAGATGTCCCTAAAATTTTCACTTTTCTTAGAAACCTCCAAAAATTCAAGAAAATATTAGGTTTATAATTTGTAGTTGAAAGAAGGAGAGGATGACGTGAGGCATTATAACCAATCTCTCTAGTGTGGAAGATTTTACTAGAAAGTTTTAAAAGTAATTTAAAACTGTTTTTTTAATGTGAACCAGGTATGCAATGAAGAAAGAAATTTTGACAGCAACTGTGCCATAACACAATTAAGATGTGCATGTAAAGAGCAATACAAAATCAGAAATGGATTCATACATTTTGAAGGTAGTTAGATTCCATCCCTCCATCAACAGTGATTTCATATGTAAGATAAACATTTTTGACTTCCTCCTTAGCCAATGCAGAAATAATTTTTTTCCAGTTTTGCAGCTTTTTATTAGAAAAGTTTTCTTCTTTTTTTCTGAGAAAATATACTGAGACATGACCTTTCCATTGGCAGTGAAGGGAACATAGAATGACACACATCGATGGAATTAAGATGTCTGCTCAGATCAATCATATCTCTGGTTCTTATTTCTCTGGGATTTCTACATTATCAATGGATTTACAGAAAGTCATCAAAAGAATGTTTTTATTTTATGATTTTTGTAAAATCTCTGGAGGGGTGACATTATTCAGTAACTCTGAAAAATACCCTACAGTGCTTAAAGCCACATATCATGGCAAATGCTGCCAAGCTGAACTCCCATTCCTTCACCATTGCTCATCATTCCTTCCATGCCTTCACATTCAACATTTAAATGTCAATAAAATTAAGAGGGCTGCAGTGGCATATTGGAGAGAATTACTTGAATGATAATCTAAAATTTATTGACATCACGTGTCACTAATTCTAAATTTTTATCTTTATCTTTTTTTTCTTGAAGGGAAAATTTTGGCAAGGGCTAAACTATTTGTTGCATACGTATTTTTCTTAATCAAAAAGCCAGTAGTTCTAAAAATAGAAAATTTGATTATTGTTCCTTGGTATTTTATACTTGAAATTGATTCATTAGATCATCAAAGAATCAAAAAGCCAGTGACATGAACTATTAACTGTCTTCTGAATATTGGCACCATTACATCAGACTGCGTCTCTGCTTCCTAGCTACAGCAATTGAGACTAACATCAGAGTTCCCTTCAAAAAGAGAAAAATGAAAAATGAATCTACAGTCTATTTGGGATTTTCCAAGGCAATAAACATAAAATATTTGACCTAAATACAAAACCCCATATTTATGAACAAACTAGTTTTTGAATACTGAATATTTTTTACATCACGACAGCTAAGTAGTTTCAAAGAAGGTGTACACTGTAAATGCTGATTATCTGACAGCTTTCATTCATAAACACTAAAATTATTAAATTATTTATATATACAATGTTCTGGCAGAAATCTTTTCACTAAACCTTCAACAAAAGTAACATCAAAAGATATTTCCTTTTTGTAATAGCAGGGTACAGCTTCTTTGCATCATTTATTTTTAGTTATGCATGTTACATGATTGAAGAATCAGGATCAAACCTACATGGGCTAGCTACACATCCCTTTACCTGATTTTATTTACTTCATAATACAAAAATATTTTATTATACAGCAATTTTTTCCTTTTTATTTTAAATTATATTTTGATACCAGGGTTATTATTTCAGGTTCCCTGTCTATATTGCCTACTATCTTGGTTTCTCACATATTTTTATTCCTAGTCTTCCTTATGCTCTGCAGAAGATCAGTACTGCCTCTCCTCACCCCCTGCCTTTTGATATATTTATATTGAAATTGCTTTGGTTTGTCAGAATGTAGTGAGTTCTTGGTGTATATAACCAGGATTTGCTGAGTCCTATTCCAATCCAAATACTTAAAGGATATCTATGATTATATTTTCCATTAAAATTGTGTTTATCTTGTGAGGAAGAGTGTGATTTTTTAAATTAATATTTGGTCCACCATCACCATGCATAATTCTGCTCAGTAGTAGTGGCACAGGGTGCCTTCTAGAGGGCACTCCTTGCTTTCTTACCTATGCAACAGGGTAAACCAATCTGCTCCAGAGAGAAATTTAGAACACCTGTATTAGCCTCTGTCTCTGGATGATCACCAGAAAAGGCTGTCATTTTCTCTTTTTCTATTAACCTTATTAACTCCCTTCATTAAAGAACTTCAAATACATAGTCTAAGTATGGTCTGTGAAAAGAAGAAAATCTGCTTCAATCCTCCTCATTAAGAATGCCCACAGCACTCTGGATTTGTATGAATTAAAGCAGGTTCTTGTACTGGGGAAAAAAAAATGTGACTAATACTAGAGTTAATGAAAGTTCCTTACATGGATAGCTGTCTGGCTCCTTGCTTTATGATTATCTAAAATTAGAGTGTCAAAATTTGGTTCAAGCAGCAGTTTCTCTTGTTATTATTTATCTAAAGTATCCTGGACAGACAGATTATTCGTTGTGACTGTGACAAAAGGTAAGGAACACTTTCTTAGCAGCTTCTTAAGTGCACCAGTCTGTACATGGGCAGACATGACAAATCTGCCGAGTTTGGTAGGATTGCTTCTGAAGTCAAGACCTACCAATACTCAAGCTGACTACATATCATATATTCTTCCTTAGATTTTTCCTTTGCATCTCATAAAGCAGATATGAGTCTGTGGAGATTCTTTAAATGCAGGGTAGTGTTCAGGTGATATAATGCCTATATAAAATCCATGTCTTTATGCAAGCACACCTTGCCATATCCATCCAAAACCCACCATAAGAGATATGACAGTGACACTGTAGCAAATATTTGATTATTGTAAAGACCCAAATGGGGATTACCATCAGCTGATGCTCTATATTCATTGTACAAAATTTTTGTGCTGCAGAGTTTATGAATTGTCTGAAATAAACTTGAGAAAGAAAAACAGAAACTTTATTTAAATTTCCTTAAAAAAAAATGAAAGAAGATACAATGCTGAAAAAACCTTAAGAAAAGAAAACCACTTTTAATATTATTTTAGGGTTGTGATTAATAAAAAAAATGTAATGGAATCCTGTAGTTGCAATCCTGTAAGATATATTATTTATTTTTTGAGAATATTTGCAACAAAAGGCATCCTCCATTTTTCTGTAAACAATTTTTCAAAGGCCATGCTTTAGCTACAGTTGTCTTTTCCTAGGCATTCCTTGAGTAAACATCCCGTTTCTACTTCCCGATTGCCTATACATGAGAAACTCCTTAGCATTTTCTGTGACTTCAGAGAGTGATAAGGCATTGTCGTCTGTGAGGTATGCCCCAGACTTTTTGACAGGAAAAGATGTTTTTCTACTGATTTGAGTTTGGAATTCTAAATTTATATAAATACCATGAAAAGGCAGTTTTATAATATAAGCACAGCACAGAAAGTTTTTAAGCACAACCACTACCTTATCAGCAAGATTCCTACAGCAGCAAATGTGAAACTCAATTTTGCACAAAAGGACAATCACATAGGCAGAATTTTTATTGTATGAAAGAAGAAAGCATTTGGAGAATACATTTAGTTTGCTAAGATAAGAAGTCTTACACAAACAGTGCATTTCCTTTTGCTAAAATCTCAAGGGTGCTATTCTACTTAAAAAGGAACTGAGTTAACCAATTTACCCTAGCTCTGCTCACTGAGGCACTGGAAGATACAGCTGGATGTTTAACTGTACATGAGCAATTAAGGAAGAATATGTGCCTATGTGACAAGCCTTCAGATTTTTCTATCATAGCTCTTCCAATCAGTCATAAAATTGTCTCTCTCTGATAGAAAATACGGTATGTTACTCTGAAGCAGAAGTTTCTTACTGAAGGTTTGTGCTTTCTACTGTTTATCTAAGCTCATAACCATAGTCAATTCATTACAGAGTGTATGTCAGTCCAGTGATGTGGAAAACTAGGTTACTGACATGGAAGGGTCAGATGCTAGATAAGATCTAGAAGGATATGGGCTGTGAAATCTGAGTGAGAAGAGAGTCTTGGTCTCTTGAGAAATGGCAGGAGATACTGACGTTAGTATGTTTCATCCTTTGATCTGGCCACAGCAGATGGCACTGGCAGTAGCTCTAGAGAAATAAGACGTAAAATTAACATTTTTCAAGCGAATTTCATAAGAATCAATGAATAAGAATTGCATAAAAATTAATTAAGAAACAACTCTATAAGTAATAAAGTATAATTTAATTGTTTCACAGTGTTGTGGACAGATTCAGACCCCTTTGTATATTTTAGATCTATGTTTAGCTGGGAAATTTTGGTGATAGTACTAAGGAAAATAAGTCATTAAGTTGATGTAGTGTTTGTCAGTTTGGCTCAATTGAGTTTCTTAATCATTTTTGCAGTCTATCACAACATACAAGAAATAAATATTAAATCAAGCTTTTCAATTTAATTAAAAGGAAGATTCATCTGTATGTCAGCATTACATAAATTTAATCATAATAGTATGGAGATTCTGATGCTCTGTCTTTGCATATACATTTCTGTGCTTCCATTGTTCTTTTTTGTAATAAAAAGGATGGGATGAGGAATTGTAGCTACTTAAGTAAATCTGTGGGTAGTAAAATGTTAGGTTTGGTACATAAATCAGAACTCGACAAAAGTTGAGAGAAACAGGTCTGTTTTGCATCTACATTTACACAAGCAAATTGACTGTTTCTTGAATAAAACCTCCTTAATCTCATTTAGATAGCAACACAATGTTGACTTCCTGATGAACCTCTGAATTCCACCTTATCATTCCTTAAAAAAAGCAGTTCAAGCAATATACTAACTCATTTTACCCTGATCAGTGCACCAGCTTTCTGCTGCTGTGATGATGTGCAGACAAAGTAGTCATCTAATGTTGAAAAAAATAGCCTTTTTTCCTAGCAGCTACTGCACACAGTCTGACAAATCTTATCAGAATCAGTGAAAAGTCTATCCATGGTAGGCATATTTGGTTCCTGTCACTGCACAGATGAGAGAAAGGACTATCCAGAAGGGGAAAGAGCTGTGACTGTGAGGCACAGTAAGTGCAGCTTGGATGGTATGAATTGTAGATCTTCAAAAATTCTCAGATATAACAAATAGTGCTGCAAATACAACAGTGTCTTCACATAGACAAAGTATCCAGAAGCTGGGTTAGGGAACATAATATTCTGATTTGTGCTACTGCTGCAAGATAGCATTCAAAATCTTGACCTTGGTTCCCTGCAAGATATTTCTGAAAAACACGAAGATTTTCAACTTTAGGATTTTTCAACTTTAACTTTTTTTTTTTTTAAATATGGTTACTGGTTATTTGCTAAAAATACACCCACTGGATAATTTAAACCTTATAACAATTGAAATTAAGTTTACGTAAACTCTATGACTTGTTTTCTTTGACAATGAATCCTATGTGACATGAGAGAAGAATTTCTCATTCTTTCTCTAGTTTCTCCACATTCTTTTTTTTCAATCTGATGGATGACATAAAAGGAAAATTAATTTTTACTTTTTAAAGAAAAAAGATTCACAATTTCTTGGTTTTTTTTGCTGTTGATCATTTCATTTTTCAGTCAGCACTTGTTACAGTTGAATCATGTCAAATGCAAAAAACCTGAAGTTCCCATAGTAACACTGATATATTCACAAGTGGTATTAAAGCCTTTAGAGTATCTCATAGTAGTGTTTATTTAGTTTATGTCTTTAGTTTTGCTCTTCCTTGTAATCTGTTTTTAGCATTCTTACAGTATTTCTCCTTTGAGTTATATTAGTTGCTATGAAACTAAGGTTGTAAATAAAGGTGAGACATATAGCTGCCCACAAGAATTATATAAAATCAGTTTGCCTCAATTTTGAAATGTGTGCTTTGAAATGTGAACTCTCTCTGAAAAATAAAATAGAAAATTAATTGTCCTCCCCACCCCCCCCAAAAAACCTCAAAATACTAAAAAAACCTCCCAACTAAAAAACCCCAATAGTTAATATTTTATACATCAGACTGAAAGAACTGTTTTATAATAAAATAATAAATGCATATTTTAATAAAGTCTGAGCATGATATGCTGCTCAATGAGTGTAACAAAACCTCTTTAGCTAGAAACTGGCCTAGAGAGGATTCAAGCACCTTTAGACCCTAATTTGAAGATGCAACTAAAATTTAAATGAAGAAATCTTAAGCAAAAAAAAAGTTTTTCATCAAATGCCCAAATGCCCTAGGTTTCTTCTCTGCTGGATATTCAATGCTAATAACAATGAGAGACATCTACAGCATGGAATGTAATACATGTTTGATCAAAGTCCACCAAGAGGAAGGATTTGAGGCTTGATAGGTTAAAAAAAGAACATAAAATTTCCAGTCTCAGGAATAGGAGAAAAATGAAACATCTCAGTGTTAGATTGATAGGGCATGGTACAGAATGTTTGTGGGGGGGCTCTTGATGTCAAATTTAGAGATGTAAGAAGGAAGACTTGGGTGGCTTATCTCAGTACCTGTCATTTAAGTTGTTGCCTCAGCAGAAGCACAGAATCACAGAATTACACAAAAGCCAGGTTTGAAAGGGACCTCTGAAGATCAACTAAACTAGCTTTCTGTTCAAAATAGGAACTTGGGTGAGGTTATCCATGGCTCCATCAAGCAAATTCTTAAATCTTTCCCATCAGGGGAGATTCCACCATTTCTCTAGGCATTTTATCCCAACATTTAATTGTCTTCAGTTTTGTTTTAATGGTTTAGTCTTTTTTCTTGTCTGTTTTACTATATATAGGTCCAGTCACTTCAAGCATTTCCCCTTAAGTGACTTCTGTTCAATTGATTATTGTCTTGTCATTGTGGACATTACAAGAAGCATAGGTCTCGGGAGAGTATGATTAGATCTCCCATGAGCTACTAGGGATTAGTCTGACCCAAATGCAAGGCTTCTACATTTCCTTTTGTTGAGCCTTATGAGGTTTCTGTTGCTCCAGTCTTCCTTTCCTACCCCTGCTATATAACTCTCCCCTCACATTGCTTTTACTTACGAATGAGGCGACAGTTCATTCACTGCTGTCATGGAGATAGAGTTATTGAGCAGTATTGAAGCCTATAGCATGTCTGGAGGGACTCACTCTTGAAAACTGCCATTAACCAACATCCTTTGAACTAGTCAATTTAACCAGTTTTTCATACAGGTTACAGTCCATCCATCCAATCCATCTTAGAAAAAAAGGTGCCATTGGGAGGTCATGTCATCCCTCATTCTTTCTTTCATCTCCTTACCAAGTTGTTCCATTGTACAAAGCAATCAAGTTGGTCAAGCACAGCTACCCCTTGGTAAATACTTACTGCCTTTTTCCAGACTTTCATGTGCCCGGTAATAGCTACTCTGGGGACCTCCTCAAGCCTCTGGAGGGAAACTGACTTTTCTTTCCAGGATTTTCCTTTTTGAGCTTTCTGTACAGGTGCACAGTATTTATTCCCTGGTTACAGTTGTTTCAAACATAATTTAAGCTATTTTATACTGGAAGTTGTTGGGGTATTTTTCTATATTTGCAATGTACTTTTCATCAGCCTGCTGTCTATAAGAAACACACAAATAACACCAACATATTTGTGCATTTTAAGAAGCTTAGAAAATTGTTTTACTAAATCAGTCAGCTTCTATCTGACTGATTGCAGGTAGCAATAAGAATCACTTATCTTTTCATTTCTACTGTGATTTTAAAGCCCTGAACAATGGAACTGCATTTTCTACTTACGGCATGAAACACTATGTGCATTTTTCATTTTGCCAACATCCCATGTGTAAAGAAAGGCATCAGGCACCTTGCTCGTGGCCAGATGGTAAAAATGCATATTTGGCCATTTTCCTACTTTTTGGGTTGCCTGTGTTATTTTGTGTTCTGTTTCCCTTCTACTTATTTGTTCTTGAATGTGTTCCCTTGTGCCCTTGCTTTGCCATAAAATTGCCTTTACTCTAAGCAACAGCAAGCTGTGTGCTCATGTTGTAGAGGTTTGACACTGTTTTCTCTCAGTGGGCTTCCCAGCACCTGCTGCAATATCCATAATCTAAACCTTCTTTGCCTCCACTGTTGAGGTATTTTTTTTTTTTTTTGGAATGTAAGTGTCAACAGATGTGATTGAAGATAATGAGACGTGGTACCACTGTGAGATTACACCTGGGAGGGTGGCTGGGGGAAATTGTGCAGAATGAATGGCCCTTGCAAATGTATGCTGGCTATCTATCTGTAGTCAGGCTGATCTTCAGTGTACTCTCTAGATTAGATGTATAGATTATTTTTGGTGACTCAAATCTTTAAAAATTAAGAAAAACACTCAGATTTAACCTAGAAATACAGACATTAGATGGATAAATTTAGAAATTAATCTCCAACAAATATGCCATGTTATGTTTGATGCAACACACCTTCAGTGTACTAAATACAACACAAGTAACTTGTTCAGCAATTTGAGGAGTCTTATGCTGATTTAAAAAATGAAAACCAAATTCTCATTACTTATATTCCTATCTAAGCAAGTTTCTAGACAGGTTTCCTCATGAAAAAGGAACAGGGAAATAAGAGATTGCAATTATTTGATAATGCTGGAAGCAAGTACAATTGATCAGGATAGAGCAAGATAGTTTAAGTTTTTAGCTCATTAGTTCAAGACTGGAGGGTGTTGTCATGTTGCCATTGCTGTTGCATGCACCACACAAATGCTGAGATTTTGCTTTGACAAAGATGTAGCTACTCAAGCTGAATTGTAGTTGAAAGAAGAGAGCACAAATGGAAATACTGTGTGATCTCAGCCTTTATTTTGTGGTATATTTACACACTGAGCTGCAATTCATTGTAAATGTGACCCTCAAAAGCCATCTTTAGAAGTGAAAAATGCAGTTTAAAATTTAAGCTTCAGTAGGCAGTGAAAATAGAAAAGCTGTGATGATATTTTTCAGATATTTTCTGATGCGATTTGTTCCTATCAGATATTAAAGGACTTTCAGGTGTGCTATAAGTACTTTTACTTTTGTTGAAGGCAGTGGTTGTATCTAGAGGAAATTACCTTGGAAACTGTTTTATGTGTTTGACACACAGTCAAGAGAACTTTTTGATATGATGAAAATGTTATGTTGACTACAGGCCATAACCTACAAACACACACTGAGAATCTGAATACACACTGAGAGATATTTCCCACTGTGAATATTTCCAACCATTTGTTTCTTTCACAGCATTTATTTTTGTTATTGCATGTGGCTGTTTTAATGTAATAAAGAATTATTTTTATTTTCATATAAGTAACCCAATTAGAGCAAAATGACATGAGCTCTAACTCATAACTCTTTATCTTAACATGTACTGCCAGAGCATTACCAATCAGTAAATCACATGATAAAATCTCACAACATAAGAAACTGCATGCTTTCTTCTTTCTAGCTTTTCCTCTATTTATTTTTGTGATAGAATAATTTTAGTTTCCAACCTCAATTACACAATATTTTTTATTAACCACATCTTATACTTCTTCTAAGCCATCCTGGGAATGGAAATAGAGGAAGAAACTTAAAAAGACAGGGAATTTTGCAATGCAGAGGTTCCCAAGACAATATAATGCCAAAGTCCTGTTGGAATAAGGATTTACTTATGCACATAGACTCGTTCAAATGTAAGGTTTCAGAGAGTATGGGTCAGAGAAGGCACAATACATGGCCTCTGCACAGATTTTACATCAAGTACCATCTTAATCTCTTTATCAAATGGAGGCATTTTCACTGTCAAATCCAGATAATGCTTTTAGTTTTGACTTTACTTCATAGTATTTTTCCAAGCTGCACAGTACCTGCCTCTGTGCTTTTAAGCATCTGTGGGTGGGAAATCTGTAGGATTGTTTGTTAAAAAACACACTTCAAAATGGTTTTGTTTTGGAATGCAGGAAAAGTCCAACATTTAATCTGAAACAGCTGTAGGCTGAAGATATTTTCTCCTACTCTCTAAGCATTGCAAAAGAGTTATTCCACATTCTTGCAAACGCCCACTCCTTAATATTAATAAGACTACTCTTAGTAGAAATATGTTATGGTAAAATTAAGTATGCTCAAGACAATTCAAAGATTCAGTGTCTGTTAAAGCTATTTCACTAAATCAATTGGCTTAACATATCAAAGAAAATATAAAATAGGTAACTGTGTCAGTTATGCAAAGCATGAGTGTCCTACATTGTGCTCATTAAGTATTATACAGCAGTATTTCTTCTTCTTAGACATTAGAAAATCATAAGAAAACGCAGAAAATTCAGTATATGAGGTAGCACAGAAAATATACCGTACAGCTGGGAAGTGTTCTGATCTGACAATGACATTTCATTTATAAGCTGGGAAAATCTTAGCAGAGCTATATTTCCCAAGCAAGTAGAAAGAGTTTTGATATTGCCCATCTGGTCATCAGACAGCCCCTGCAATTAAAATTACGATAGTGACATAAAGCATCACACAGATGGTGTGTTACCTTTTAGACAAGGAGTCAAGAAGACAATTCCGGTCTTGAAGAAAACATCCTCCAGAAGCATGGACAGCACCAGGGAGATGGTCATAAATAAACTGTACAAAATAAGGTATGCTGCTCATGAAAGCTGCTTGCAAGGCATTATAATGAACCAGAGTCATGGTAGTTGCACAGCAAAATAGAAAAGGAAATCCACCTGAGAAAATAGAAAGTCTGAAAAAGATTCATGGCACACAAAATTATCATTAAGATATAACATACATAAGCAAATTAGATGACTGAAAAAATCATCACACTTTTCATTTAACAAGCCTCATGTGGTAAATTACAGACTCTCAATGCTTTTTCCTCTTCAGATACTTGAAATTGGATCAAACCTTTGAGAATTTTGGTACAGATCTCAGCAGTTTAATTTCTCCCCAGTGTCAGTGGGAGTTAATGCTTCTCAGTGTCGTGAAGGTTTCTAGCAATATATTACTGCAGGGTACTAATCCAGTATCAGACTCTTTGGTACAGTAAAATTAGGTATTCTAAAATCTTAAAATCTTACCATAAAAAAAAAAAAAATTAAATT
>LTAT01000001.1:44531146-44543354 GCA_003286495.1 Chlorodrepanis virens | reverse complement strand
TATATATATATATATATATATATATATATATATATATATATATATATATATATATATTTGCAGCTGGAAAGAAAGGACACAGTACAGCTGAGGCTTTTGCCTAAGTTAATGGTCTCAGACATGGATAGGACTTTTCTTAAAAAGACAGCAACTTGTAAAGCTTCATGGTAATCACAGCTTTCTAAATATAACACCAAACAACATTAAAAGAAGAGGGCACTGAAGGTATAGATTCCTTCATAGTTCTTAAAGTTTAGCTTGACAGAGGTTTCCATGTTGCCATATGCAAGGCCTGAATCATTGTATGCATGTATAGTAGGCACAAACTATGCTGTGTTAATATATTGCAGTCTGTAAATTTAAATAAAGTCTAACACCAACTAATGATCTTGTTCTGCATATTATTTTCTATGCAGAAGATGCAGCAGTTTCGTCACATCCATAAAATAAAATAACTTTGAATGTTGTGCTTTTCTTCTAACAGATCAAACAGGTATTTTAATCAAGATGAATGAAAGAATTTTTTCTCCTGTTTTTTTGCAAATTTGCTTTTTCAAATATTAATTCTGATTAGTTCTAAAAGTTACAAAAGCATTTCTTCAGGTATGGCTTTATAGTTAATATGTCTAAGGAATTAATGTTATTTAAAACAATCCTGTTAAAATGATAGAGCAAAAGCCAAATTAAATAGACCCAGCAGATGAAAAGTCCTGCTACAATGAATGCTTGAAACATGAGTGAAGGAAAGCATTCTTGTCCTGAACACTAATTTCTCTTTCTTCTACACATAAAATAGTGCAAATCCAAACTGTCTTGAAAAAAGAAATAGCATACTGTTATATTCAGATTTTTTATTCCCCCTAATCTTAGTCTTACTTTGGGCTAATATGTTTCTGTTATAATCTCTTAAAACATTTTTCATGGAAGAAAAACCAACTTGGAACTCAGTGAAGTAAAGAGAATGTCTCAAACTGCATCTGGTTTTTGGTACAACTTCAGAGTAAGCAAGGTCTATAGTAGAAAGGCTTTATAGATTTATTAATTGTCTCAAATTATTCTCTTGAATACACTGAAGTGCCATTGGTTATGGTAATCATACCAAAAGCAAAAAATAGGAGACAAAGACATTGCAACATAAGCTGATGTGTAGCCAGTAGGACTGGTTCACTTCTGAGTGTATAAACCATTATTTGTTAAAGAGTACAGAAGTAAAAGTGTTTCTTCTGCATGTTAGGAAGCTCCCACAGATGACATGTGGGTCTAATAATTAAAAGATCAGTGTGTTTCGAGGCATTTCTTGGCAGATCTCAACAGTCTTACATCCATCAGTATGTAATGTCATGTAATTTTCCAGGTTTCTCTAACTGATATCTTTTGATTAAATTGACATGGTGTTTTTACTGTATTTTCAGACAGAGATGCATTTCTTTGACTTGCTGATTATGTAGCTGCTGATAAAGAAGTTCCTCTTCAGCAGTTTCAGAATCAATAGCAAGGAATGCAACTGCAGGCCATATGCGTGCTCCTTAGTTTATTACTTTCCTTTTTGGTGTTATTGCAGTCTGGGGGCTCCCTAGATATCTAACATGGTACTTTTTGATCTTTTAAAATGTCAAACTGCTGCCAGGACAGTGTTTGAATGGATTTACTCTCATCACTTCAGAGGAAAAGCAATAGCAAAAGAAAACCTGGAGAGAAAGCATTTTCCCCTTACTGATTTTGACCTTAAGGATGCATGCAGCACACTCCTGTTTTCCATGGAAAGTATCAGCCAGCATACTCACTGATTGTTCTTACTTTTTAATGTATACTGAATAGCAAAAAATAAAATTAATTTTCCTGAGAAATTGTTTACATTTTGCAGACATATCTTCAGTTTTTGTGTTGTAACAAAAAAGCTTTGCCTGTGCCTAGCAGTGAAATCATATCCACAGATGTTGCAGAATCAAAAAAAAAAAATTCAAAACTACCTTCACCTCCTCTTGAAGATTTCTTTACATAGTTACATAAATTGATTGCATAATCCAGCTGCTGTCAGCTTCAGTCTGGGTCTTGTCAGAAGCATTCCTCAAAGTACCTACTTTGATGGAACCTTTCTATTTTTTCTCCTCCTTTCTTCTTAGATGACACTGTCACCCTCCGTAAGCCTTGATAACCCCTTTAATTTTAAATGAATTGAAAAGACATAGATATTGAGACAGAGGAACAGTTAGCAGGAAAGAAAAAAAAAACAACTCTAATAGAAAATACCTAAATCTTAGATAATATAAATTACTTATGCAGTGTTTTTGAAAAAAAAAATACTGGTAATAAGATCTGAAAAGTAAGATCCATTTTGAGAGATGTTGATAAGTATCCTGTTTCTCAGTCATTTCTCTAACTCCTGTGAATCTCCTCATATTTATCAAAGTTTTAAGCTCCTATTTATTGGGAAAAAATATCATAGTACTTGATCAAGCAAGACAAAACATTTTTATTTTAAGGAAAAAAAGTGAATATGCAGAGATATACATTAAAACTTCATAGTGCAGGTCATTTTGTCTGTGGCATTTCTTGCTGTGATCAGCTTCTGGGCAGTGTCACCACCCACAGGTAGGGACTTTGATGTTTGTTAGAAGTTCTTGTCAGGCTGAACAAAGACAAATACTGGATACATGTCAGGGAATCTTATTATTTCATTATACAGTTACCGTAACTCCAATGATCAGCCCATTATTTAGACTGAGAAGGTGCTAAATAATAAGATTCAAAATGTAAATAGACTTCCACAAAACTGTAGACAAACAAGCCCTACATTTTGTATAGTATACCTCAGTAAGTTTTCAATTCCCACAACATACTCTTCAAAGGGGCTGGCTCACAAGCCACAATACACCATTACACAAGCTCTCCACTTCCACAGCGGAGTTCAGATGGAGTAGAGAGTAGAGGTTTATAACTGTGCTTTGACCAGGCAAAGCAGGGGAAGAAAGCAAATATCACCAGTGTTAGATCCTCTGTTGGTCCTACTGCATGGATGGTCCAGAGCTGTGGCAAAGAAAGAAGACAAAAGGGAAAGACAGAAGAAACAGAAAGAAGAAAGAGAGCCAGAGGAAGAAAGAGAGAAAAGATAGCAATGGGGTCTGATCTGCTGCCTTTTATGGTTGCCTTGCTGTAGATTCACTTCAGTGGATTCATTTCACGTCCAAGACTAGCATACAACTCTCTGGCTCACCTCAGTAAGCTTGGCTGTATCCCCTCTCTTCTTCAAACATAGTTTAAAGCCCTCTCAGTCAGTCCCTGAGTCATGAGTCATAATCTTTTTCGCCCTTTCAGACAAGTAGAGCCACCTGTCATTAGCAGGCGAACTACCCAACAGTCAAAACCCAATGTAAACTACCCAGTGATTGAAACAACCAAAATCCCCCCCAACAGCACTACCGTCTAAGTCATGTAGCAATCAGGCTAGTTTTCCTGTTCCATTTGATATTCACCCCAGTATTGAAGGGATTGAGAACACAACCTGTGCACCTACTCCTTTGACCAAACATCCCAGTACCCAGAAGTTCCTTCTGTTTGTTGTAGGACTTCCTTCAATTTCATCACTAGCAAGCTGGAAAACTAATAGAGGATAATCGTCAGAGGGCCATACCAGATCAGGGAACTGCATGTACATAAATGGTATTTAAGATTTCTTTGACAAAAAAGGCTTGTTTTTACCACATTTCAGAAACAGATTAAGCCTTTTACTTAGTCAGAGGAAACAAAAAAATCGTCAAATAAAATACTACAACAGGTAAGAGCATCTTAACAGCCCCATAAGTAACCGAATATTATTAGGCATGAAAACTTAACTCATAATCCATGCAGATGATTATCTGTAAATAACCACTACTAAGTAGCTTATAAAACAGCAGTCATTTGGAAATCCATTAAAAAAACCAACTCACAACCTTACACCTAGCTGTATTGGACATGATCGATTCTTTGCATGTCAGATAAATATAAGCAAAAATACAAGGATATCTGAAGGATACTTCTTGAATAGCATATTCCTGCTGCAATCCTCAAAACATGAGATTGATTCATCAATGTGCCTTTTATTCAAAGATTTAGCTTGGTAATAAACTTAGCAATTTCAGTGTCAGCAATCATTAGCCTAAAAGGTACTTTCAAAGAAAGCTAGATAGATATCTGATCCAAAATCTTTCTATTATTACACTAATTTGATTGTGGCAATGCCTCAAATTTATAGGGCAGGAAGAAAATAGGAGTCTTTTAGACAAAATAAGAACATGGCCTGATTGAAGACAGAATTGACAGTTCAACTATGCCTGTTTTATGTCTCCTAAAGATAGATACAAAGTAGTCCTCTCAGAATAAAAATGGAAAACAAATCTACATATATAAAGCAAGCCCTTGGATGTTTTTGTAGAGTGCATTATCTTCTATTGTTCTTGAATATTTGCTGCCAAGGCTGAAATATTCAACAATGTTTTGTCTATACAGACCATACTTTTCTTTTTAGTAGATTTGTGAATAGAGGTGCATGAACTGCTGTATAAGCACAAGGATCATGAGTTGTTCATCTAAAACAAAAGTCAGCTCCTCAAGGTCTTGCAAGTCAGGTGTGTTTGTACTTCTTGCAGCATAACTTGATAATCCAGCATATG
Source organism: Chlorodrepanis virens (assembly GCA_003286495.1). Lineage (NCBI taxonomy): Eukaryota > Metazoa > Chordata > Aves > Passeriformes > Fringillidae > Chlorodrepanis > Chlorodrepanis virens. The sequence goes on along the minus strand of LTAT01000001.1, from coordinate 44,538,702 downwards.
TAAGAATTTATGATTTTATTCAGGTGGGCATTAAAGTGCAAATGTATCTTTTATGTCACTTACATGTATTAGTAAGAGACTGCTTTTTTATGCTTCTATTTTAAATTTTACTCAGCCTTTCCACCTCAACATTTACTTATTTTAAATATAACATTCAGTTAAACAACATGGCAAATATTAGTATGGACAACATTATTTTCAATATTTTTTATTTACTGTAAAAAAAGGCAAAATTCTAGAGTTTGGTCTTTATACAATTTGAAGTTCATTTTAACTTATTTTACACTGCAGTTGTGTTCACTTCCAGGAATTCCTCTCATGTTTTGACATCTTGTCAGATGATTGGTCTATAAATATATCAGCTTGATGAAACCAGGTTTTCCACCCCCTGAAACCAATCTTTCTGTGTTGGTAAGTTCAGATTCTTCTAACTACAGATAATTTGTTCTGTAAAGTAGCTCTGCTGATAGCATTCGCTGTTGATTCCAATTAGACTTTTTAGCTCAGTACTAATTTTTAGCTTAGTATTTTTTAGTGGATGTAAGAAAACTATTTGAAAAAGTTCAGTCATTATGGTGATACTCAACTTGAGATTCAGAGGCTTAACTTGTTCCGCTTGAAAATCTCTATGATATCTGAAAGTCCAAAGAGGCTGGAAGGCACAAGACTTTTGGGAGTTCTGCTTTACTTCCAGGGTTTGATGCCTCTGCTGGCAGGTGGATGCCTAGGTCACTTGTTATATCTTTGGGTGTTTTAACTGTCCTGAAGGTATTTTTCAGGTTTGTGTATCCTCTTAGAACAGACCAGCAAGGAAATAGACAGAGAGAAAGTCTCTAGTCAGATTCACCTCAAAATTTTGGCCTCATTTATCTCCCTTTAGATGTAAAATCATAGTAAGTTAAAATTTGTAATGTGTTGTTGCACTTGAAGGAATGGATCTGTGAATAAAATAATATGGAGCTGTCCCAGAGTGCATCCTGCCATTATACATAACATTGTTATTTCATTTTCAGAAGTTCATAACCTTGATAAATCTACTGCTTTAATGTATAATATCATTAATAGAAATGTTTTGACAACAGTATCTCCAAAATAATTTGGAGAAAACATACATACGATTTTTTGTACAGATATATTTTAAATTACATTTTAAAAAGCTCTAATATGTCAATGAGGGAGTTCTAAACAACCATTTAAAAGTAAAGTATAACTTCAATGCTATCAGGAAGATTGATTTGGAAAAAAAATCATAAAAAAAAGGACCACATTCTCAACCTTTTTCTAAAAGTGTTTATTGTAGTAATGACAGCACATATTTTTAATAAATCTCAAGGACAAAAAGTTGATTTTGGGGGGTTTTTCAAGTAGTTCATTGTCCGTAAAGTCTCCTTTCTGACATAATTTGAAGAAAGGAAGAATAAAAATTCAATCAGTATATTTTAGAAGAACATTTAAAAATGGAATAATAACACCTTTTAAATCAATTTTATATTGCATCAATAAGAGTTGATGGATTATTTCTTCCAAAACCAGTTTTATAAACCACATAGGATAATTTTATTACCTTACCTTAATTTTGTTTTAGAAAAAAAATTACTGGAAATTACGGTAAATACACTTAAACATATTTTGAAGATTTGTTCTAAATATAGAACTGAAAAATTTTATATATTAAAATGTGATTCAGTTTTTCTCATTATTTAAACGTTTTAAAAATCTATTTTGTACAAATCTTTGAAGTCAATGTTACTGTTAATAGAAATATCAATAATAATAATAATAATAATAATAATAACAATGTATCCAGATTTTTGGTTTTGACCACAATGATAAAATTTGACATGTAAGGCATACCTTTTTGTCTGTTTAATGTATAGTTACGCTAATGAATTTTCAGTTTTTGATTTGACTATTATTAAAATTTTCTTGTAATTTTTTCCTAGCTATTTAATGATGGGAGGTGGAATTAGAAAAGTCATTTGCTTTTTATTTGTTTAGTATTTGTGACTCTAAAGTACCTGTTCTTAAGCATTTTAGGGCTACTTTTCATGACAGAATAGATATCTAATGAACCCCACCTCAGTTTTTCATATATTGTACAGTAAATTTATTACAGTAATTACTGCTCTGCTTTAGTTGTAGGCATACATTCATCTAAAAGAATTTATTAAAAAAAAAACCTGTTTATTCTGATGAATAGGTGTAAATTATACACACATTTCTTTTGATTCAAGGATGCAGGATCTAATTTTTAGATAATAAAATCATATTTACATGTTGAGATTTTCATACTTGTCTGGTTCTATTAAACATACACACAAATTTGCAAACTAGTAAATATTTTAAACAGCATATATGTTCATTGTCAACCACACAGTTTTTGTTTTTTTTTTCTATATTTTATGCCAGCATCCATTAATTCGGGGCCTGCAACTAACATACAACAAAGCATGCCTTGGTGTCCAGAAATTTAAAGATACTTAGCATAGAACATAGCATGGGGTATAGTAGAGTACCCCAATCTGGAATGCAAAATCACACTTTTTGTAATAAATATCATTCATGTTCACAAATTCCTTTCAATTTTCTCTATGAAAATCAGAGATTTATAATTTCTTTGTCTTGCTTCCTACATAGAAACAGTTCTAAAAACCACCAAACAGCAGTGAAATTTCTTTGCATCCTTTAAAGTTAAATATTTTTACTACATATCCTTTTAAATTTAGAATCCAAGAACATTATCAACTCTGCGACATTGTTTTAAATTTTTCAGTTTATAAATTAAATGAGCAATTCCCTCAGTGTCAATAAACAGGTACTACTCAAATAAACTACTCCTGTGATTATGGTTAAAGGAGCAAGCTCTCAGGGTGTCATATCCCATATTCTAAATTTCCATACAACAATAGAATATTCATGTGAATATATAGTTGTCACCTTTACATATCCATAACTGTTGTTTGAGAATACTGATGGCCTACAGAAGAAGGATGGCCTATTGATGGCAGTGCCAACTTTTATGATCCATGTTGTGGTGTAACTTGGGTTGTAATAGCTCTTTTAGACATAGGTCTAGTATATTATTTAATTCAATTATTTTATTATTGAAAATGCTTGAACCATGTGTCAATGAAATATGACAGCATTTTTTTTTCTGGGACTGGTTTGTACCACCCCAGTAGACTCTTTTCAAGACAAATCTGCAATGGATAGTAGTAGCAGTAGCAAGCAGCTTCAGATGTTAGCCTGATAGAATTATAGCATTATAGAATAATTTGGTTTGGCAAAAACTTTTAAGGTCCTCAAGCGCAACCATTAAGTTAATACTGCCCTGTCCACCACTAAACTATGTCTGTAAGAGCCACATATACACATCTTTCAAATACCTCCAGGGATGGTAACTCAACCACATATTTTAACATCAGGAAAAGAAGGAAGGATATTTTGTTCCTATAATTAAATTCAGTTCTGTTTGCCAATCTGGCTAATCTTTTATGTGACTACAGCTGCCATAATAGACACATTTTGAATCATTATATGGAGACAGAATGAATATCATGATACAGTCAAACTTTGCAGAGTCTTTATAGAAGGTAAGAATAGTGTCTCTGCCAAGCCATGTTGATTAATGCTGCAGTAGTTCAAGTACTGCAGTAGTCCAGTACTTCTGGACCTGGATTCAGTCTTTATGCATATGTATGGGAAGAGGGATTTGTGGAACATCTGATATTTGCTGTTCCTCATTAGCAAATATCTTCACTGATCATTTGTTTTTTGAAGCACCAATGACAGCAAAACTCCTACATTGAACCATTTGTGGAGAAGGAAGTGTCTGTATATACTAACCTGTCAGAAAATCACTGATGTTGCAAATAACCTCTGTAAGAGCTGAAGTGGAAAAGAAAGGCAATTCTGAAACAAGGACAAAAATAGGCTTCTAGGGCATTGTAAAGTAGGTGGATATTGAATTGTGTAGGGCATGATAAAAAATGCCACTACAGAAGTATAGCTAAATTTTGTAGAAAATCATAAAATATCCTGATAATGGCTATTAACACTCTTGTGGGAATACACCAGTGTGAATGAAACATCAGTTACAGAAGTACTGGAAGAAAGGTTGGGCTGACTGAAGGGATAGAAAGTTGGGCTGACTGTACATCTGTTGGCTCCAGAGTACCTAGTGAGAGCCTGATGATAGTGTTTAGATGTACTTTGCCTCCTTTCTGCCTGACTTAAATCTCTTTTTTGTCAAGCACACACTTGGCTTTTTTATAATATCTGGCTCAATTTCTACTGCTTTATCTTGTCTATTTTGTATAAATATTGAATTATTGATTTGAAAAAATATAGGTTATCTGAAATCGAGCATGAATATTGCAAATCCTGGGCAAAACTGGAGGAAAACGGGGATTAATTGCTTTGGAGTTGAGTCTCTTTTTTTTCTCCCTGAAAATTTTGAGTGTTCCCTCATTACAATCATACTGGTCAATAAGAAAATCCACAAGGGATACATTTAGCCAAGGTTTCTGGCCAACACTGCATAAAAGCATTTGGGAAATCACAAAAATTTTCCAAGAGTGGGAAAATTACGTCTCTCTAGATCAGCACATTACATTTCTAATGCTTGGTAATAAGACAACACAGCAAGTTTACTACACCAGGGGGACTTAATGCCTCTTGTGAAGTACTCGTGTTTTGCTTACAGTTCTGCACAATTAAAGCTAGTATTTAAATACCATATATTATATTAATTTTTGTAAGTCTTCTGCCAGCATCTGACTGTCATCAATAATTTCTAGATTCAAATTGAAGAAATTATCTTAAATTTCTATGTAGACATTTAGAACAATAAAGCTAAATATTCTGATGCTCACCTAAATAACTTGCTTCACATAAAACACATGAAAAAATCTCTTTGGTAAAAGGGATTCTCTTAAAGGGACAGCACAAAAAAAAATATCATAATAAAAATGTACCAACAGTAACATAGGTAAATACTGTCCCATCCATGACATAACTTTAAAAATAAAGCCAAAAGTATTTCACACTTTATGAAATACTTGTGTGAGGCAGGTTCAGTTCAGCCATTTCTCTCATAAGTTAGAAGCTTTTCACCTTGTTGGGAGGTTTTTTGTGGGTTTTTTTTCTTAATTTCAAAGGTAATTAAACAACACTGAAGAGCTAACCACTTCTAAGATTTCCACTTTGATCAATATCTTCATCAATATCTCCTCTTTTTCATAATATATAACTAAATTGTCTTGAAGTTCATCTTTCCTGAGTATTATTTTTTTCTTTTTATTGGGGCAAAAAAGAAGGGGTGGTTATGGATAGCTTACTTTTTTGTTTTATCTCTTAATTGCCTAATAGTCACAAAGAAAGCAGGCCATGGGAAGGCAAACCTAAAGAACCTAAAGTAGGTCTGGCAAAGATATTTTAGTTCAACACTTGCACTGTCACAAGTTCAGGAACGCTTTGATGATAGTACCAGATATTATCTGTTTAAAAATATTAACATAAAATTCTACACAGCCTATCAGCAGTGCTTCCCAGTCAACTGTAGTACCAACTCTGTTTTCAGTTGTTCTTATTTCAAAATCAACTGACTACTTCAAGCTGCTTTCTGAGAACTCATGGAGAAGAATCAGTCATCTATAGCAATCTGTGGTATATCGGTTCCTTTTTCCAGCCTTTTAACTTTTTTCTTTTAGTAGCCAGAGACTTGAGTATATTTGTACAAATTTCAGTCTTCTCATCAGGCCATCTCCACAGGCAATCAAGATAAATTTGAATTCCAGTTTTGTCTTGTAAACCTTACTCAATCCAGTAGATTAATGGAACCTACACTTCTCAATTCTAGGGGATACCATTTTTTGCTGATGTAAATACTGACTGAGTCCAGGAAAATTTCTGAAAGCTTATACATATGTCTTTTTAGTTGACAGTGAGTTTTTATAACTCTTATTCTGAAACCATTTTTTCCATATATACATATGTATATTTTCATTTATAAAACATTTACTAGAATATGATGTTAAGAACAACATAATAAAAATGTAAAAATTACTAAAGTTAAAATTTTTGTTATACTTTTATTTTTATTATGTTATTATCAATATTAATGACTATAAGGTTTTTTCACCTGACTTTTTCATACTAGTCCAAATTTCTTATTATGTTTTCTAAGGGGATGTACAAAGATAATATCTTCTTTAAAAGCAAAATATTTATTTTTTTTACAGAATGCATTATCCTGATCAAAAAAACTGGAGGTTTACTACCTGCAAATATATGTTTTAATTTACGGAATTCTTCTCCAATAATTATTCTTCAATGCTAAGCTAAGACCAAATACAGGAGTCTAAAATACACTCCAAAGAGTACATGACTTACAATTGCTTAATAACAACATTGAAAAAGTACAAATGAAGTATATTTAACATTCTAACAGGGAATAGCAAAGAATTCATTAAGTTCTGCTTCCCTTCTTGTAAATCACCATGTAATTGCATCTATATAAAATATTTCTCAGATATCATATAAATATAGGACTGTGCTATAAGAGTGGCAATCTTCGAATAGAACTGGAAAATTTGCATTAGAAGTAATTGATTGATATCTATGAACAATTCTATATCATCATATATCTTTAAATAGACCCTTAGTATTTTTTAATTATGAGGAATTTTTCACTAGACAAGTAATTGGACATTTATATTCTACAGAAACATGTATTCTGAAAGTAGATTTTTATCACAGAAATCAATTTATGACTTAAGTGAATTAGATATGTCATATAAATCCTTAAATTAGAACACTCTTCTCTGGAGAAATGAATATAACCAAAATGAACTTTAGGGTCTGATCACTATCATGCTAGTGGAAATCACGTTCTGTGTTTATGAGGAAGTTGCACTTTAACAGCAGTTCACTCAGTCTGTATCATTCTGCCCCTCAACAAGGGGGAGAAAAAGTTGTTATTAGTGGGAGAAAAAGCTGGTTTCCACAAACAATATCTATTGGTATATCTAAATCAACAGGTTTTTCTCACATTTCCCAGATTTATCAACTACATGTTGCAATGGTGTTTGGAAAAAAAGCCTATCTGACTCCTTAACAGAACCCTCCTGCCTGTTCCAAACAAATTGATTGTACCAGAGCATCATTATTATTTAAGGAAAATTAAGTTCCATATTTTGAAGGAGGCCTGAATGCATGACATAGAATACCCTGAAAGTAAGACATCATACTTATATAATATTACAATTTCCTTTCCATCTGAGAGTTCTGCTAATTTTTTACTGTTGTGCTTTTCCATATTGTTGTTCACATCATACCTTTTTCTTTTTTCATTGCAATCTTCCATAATTATTTACATGTCCTTGCATCAAACATTACTTAATGTTGGCCCTTTTTATCATGCCCTTCTACTAATCATAAAAGACCAATGTTCAGACTGTTATTTGTACACCTCAGCATTTTATAGTGCACCATTTTCATACAAGTATTTTGCATAATACATCCTTCCTTCCTTCCTTCCTTCCTTCCTTCCTTCC
>LTAT01000001.1:44503048-44529238 GCA_003286495.1 Chlorodrepanis virens | reverse complement strand
ACTGTTTACAATTCCTTTATCTTGTTTAATCTTAGTTACCAAGAAGCTGAAAAAAGTACACGGTAGAAGTTAAAATTATTCTATTTTCTGTATCCATTCAAAGCTTCTATTTCTCCAATTTCTTAAATGTGTAATTTATGCTAATTTTTCTCTTTCTGAGCTATTTTAAAGCCTTTGTGGGAAAGTTTACACTACAGTTAATAGCCTTTAGGACATGAACACTCACAGTGAAGCATTTTTTACAGTAACCAGAAGGAGGCATGGCTAGAACCCAGAGGTTATTAAATATGACCCCACATCTTTCTTGCTTCCAGGTTGAGGTAGCATGGTGGATTCAGGGGTTTTCCTGGGGTGCTCGAGTAGCAAGGTGTCCTCTCTTGCACCCTCTATCATCAGTATAGTTTCTGTAACTGTTAGTTTTCTTATCTCATTGCTACTTTCAGTAAATTGTTCTTTTCTCAACCCATGATCTTTACCTTTTGCGCCTCTAGTTTACTTCTCCAGCCCTATACAGAGGAAAGGGGAAGGAGGAGTGAGCTAGTGGCATATTGTTTGATGTGGTTTCAGTGGGAACATTAAATTGGAGAATACTGTGGAGAAAAAGGGGCATGCCAGCCCTCTCCCTTGGGGAGGTATCCCTTGGATGGGCTATGATAAGATCATCTCAAACTCTCCTGGACTGAGGAATCCTCCTTGGTCATTGTGAGTTCCAAGCATGGTTTGGAACTCCAGGTAGATTTGGTGGGACTGATCAGTTCTTCCCCTTTTGTACCACTCTGCTCTTCCCCATAAAACCCCCAGTTTCTGCCCTGTTCAGGAACGAGCTGCTGTCACTGGCGTCCTTCACAGGGGACTGGAATAAAAGCTACCTCTGCAAATAACCACACGGTGCTCCTGTCTCTTTGTCCCTGCCTTAGCCAGGGTACACCTCGCAAGGCAGAGCTGAAATCACTGCCAAGAGCTGAGCTGAGCTGCCTGTCCCTTGCTGAGGTTACCCTGCAGCTGAAGGACTGCCTAAGACTCCTAGAGAGTTGTTTCTTGTAGGGCCTCTCTCTGGGAAGGTTAAGGCATCCAGGTCGAGCCATCAGACCCCTGCCTCTACATAATACCATTCCTAAACCATGACATATAAAACAGTCATCAAGAATGTAATCAATTACACTTTTACTGTCATATTTCTCTATACATGTTTACTGAATCTCAGGACATCAAGTTATTTTTCTTGCACACATAAATTCTTATCTATCTGCTAAACAAAAAAAAGTTGAGATCAAATTTTTAAACTGTTAATAGTATTGTAGAGTGCTATTCCTGAAACATGTTTCATTGTTATTAAACTGACTTTTCATTATTACTTCACAAAAGTTCCATTTAACATTGGGGTCAATTTTATTGAGTATCAAGAATAAGTTTGTGGTGAATTCACTGTGGTGGGCTGCCAGATGCTCACCAGCTGTTTTCTCCCTCACCCTGCTCAATAGGACACAAGAAGACAGTTAGACAGAAAAGCTCATGGTTTAAGATAATCACATCACTCAGTAGCTACCATCACTCATGTATCACTCAGTAGTACAGCAAAACCAGACTTGATTCAGGGAAAATTAATTTAATTTATTGCTGATTTTTAAAGAGCAGGACAGTGAGAAACAAAGAATAAAACTAAACATCTTTTCCCCACCCCGCCTTCCTCTCAGACTCAACTTCAGTCTGTCATTCCAAGTTCCTTCAGTGCTTCACACAAAGAAATGCAGAGGAACATGACAAGGGGTTTGTGATCAGTTCATAACACTTCATATATGCCATTTCTTACTCTTCATAGCATACCCCTGCTCCAACATATGGTCCCCAACATGAGATAAAGTTCTTCAGAGAAAGGCTGCTCCAGTGTGAGGCCTTCCAAGGGCTGCAGTGTGGTTGTCTGCCCTGATGTGGTCCTTTCCACAGGCTGCAGTGACTCTGCCTCACAGAGGTCCTCACATGCTGCAGCAGGACAAGAAGGAAAATGTATGTTTCAAAAAATACATTGACATACCTGCACCCTTTTAAGAGAATGAATCAGCCAAAGTATACATTTTTAAAAATTAACTTAGAAAGTGTAGGAGTCAATTGCCTTTAAGAAATAAATTAACTAGTACTAATAGAACAAAACCTCTTGCACAGCATCTAAACTTTCCATCAGAATTTATTGGTCAAAGACTAGCTCTTACTGTGATTGTGTTCATTTTAAACAAATAAAATCCTTTGCATGTTTTTAAGTCTGAGTATATCAATGTGAAATTGTCTATGTTTGAGATGTGGAAAATGAAGCTGTATATATGTCATGCCTATACTTCTGGGGATTTTATTTCTGACTTATGTTGATGCCCAAAAATTATTCTTTACCTTTGTTCATTACTGTTGGAAATGGCTGCATCTTACAGTAAATGAGATCTTATCCAGACCAAGATGATTAAAAAAAATTATTGAGTTGGATCAACATGTTAGATTTTTTCTAAAGGAATTAATTTTAAAGACATTACAGGGTGCTGTGAGAATATTTAGTATTCATCTCTCTGTTTTGCATCCTGAATCCAACTGCACATGTGCTCACCAGAGAAGGACATGAAAGGCCAATATTCATTTGGCACTTTCCCTTTAAGCTTCCTCCATACATCATGCATTTCCAATGTTATTCAGTTTGAGGTTATGGGCACAGAACTAATGTGAGAGTTGTATTAAAGCCAGCTAAACCAGAAAGAACAATGCTGACTACATGCCAGTGTTTTCATTTTCTGATCAAATGTCTTTCAGTTCCAGAAAGCCAGAGGCATTTAGTATGCCTGTCTGGCAAGTAAGATGTATGTTTAGGGGTTCTAGGAGAAGGAAGAAATTAATGAAGATTCGTGTATGAATCAATTCTTTTAAAAAATGGAAAGCAAATGTAAAATATTATGTTAATGAAAATTCAGGTTCCACCAAGTAAAGCTGTATTTTATGTTTCATATCTTTCGGAATAAAGATAATTTATATTGCAGTGCGCACTGATTTCCAAGCAACAATGAAAGAGATGATGAACCTAGGTGAAATAATGGTAAGATTTTCTACTTCCCATACTGCGAAACATTTTTTCTAATGTGTTGTAAGAATAATCCTATCCTTTCGGGAAAGGAAATGAAATCTTGTGATTTCAATGGGGACCAATTGGGCAATATTTGGCCCATATGCCTGAATGTTATGGAATCCCATGACTTTCAATGATCTTCACTTTGGCAAAGATTTTTTTATCTTCAGTATCCGTGCCATGTCTCTCATATCCTCCCATCAATTCTCTATCCTAATCCCCTGGGAGGTTAGTTTTGGAACGTTTTGGTCCTTTGCACTGCACCTCATGTAATCCCAGTCCATTTTCTTGAACTAAAAAATTTCGTAATTTTTTATTTAATTGAATTTCATTTGATCATATATCCTTTCCAAAGTGTTTGTAATTCTTCCTTTTCTGTTTCACAAGATTTCGTTCCCTTTCCCAACAGCAAACTAAATCTTGTGATTACAATGGGGATCATTTGGCAATCTTTGGTCCATTTCCCTGCACTTGATGGCATCCCATACCTTTTGATGGCTTTTCACTTTGCTGAAGGTTTTTTTTTTCTCTCCAGTATCAATGCCATGTCACTTATATCTTCCTCTCCAAATTCTGTCTTCCGTCTTGATTTTTTTCTCCTGATTTTGCAACAACTCTGAGGTTAGTTTTGGCATGATTTGTCCCTTTGTTCTGCACCTCATGTAATCTTGGTCCATTTTCTGGTAGTCACTGAATTTCCCAATTTTCTGTGGTTTTTTTCCCTTCAATTGCATTTCCTTTGATCGCATCTCCATTCCAGAGTGTTTGTAAGTCCTTCTTTTCTGTTTCAAGGATTTCAATGGGGATCCATTTTGGCAAGGTTTGGTTCATGTCCCTGCACTTGATGGCAAACCATGCCTTTTGATGGCTTTCATTTTGCCAAAGATTTTTTTTTTTCCCAGTATCTATGCCATGTCTCTCATATCTTCCCCTCGAAGTTGTGTCTTCCTCCTTGATTTTTCCCTTTTGCAGTATCGGGAGGTTAGTTTTGGCATGTTTTTTCCTCTTTGCACTGCATCTCAGTTCCTCCCAGACCATTTTCTTGTAGTCAATAAATTTCCAATTGTTTTTTTTTTCAATTGCATTTCATTTGATCCTATCTCCTTTCCAGATGTTTGTAAGTCTTTCTTTTGTGTTATGATTTTGTTTTATTTACCGAAAACATCTTAAACATTCTACAAAATTTTTTCCTAACTTTTAATTTTATTCCATATTTTTTATAATAGGTGTCTAGTACATTTCATTTTCTTTCAGGAGCTTTCAGAGTATCAATGTTACTTTCAGATTTTCTCTTTCAATATAAAGCGTATAGCTTAAGCATCTGAAAGATCCATGATCCCCTATTCAAATAGACTACATCAGAGAGAATTTCATAGGCCTTAGAAAAATTATTGCTTTGTTACTGATTAGTAGACAATGACTCAAGTTTGCAACAGTGAATGAGTTAAGCTCAAACCAAAACAAAACTTCATTAAATGTGTGTAGTTTATTCTGAAATGTCTTAGGGAAAAAAAATCTCATGCAATAAATTAATACTGACAGCCCTGTATTTATGAAGCTTTTGGAGAGACAGAAGTGTAGTGAGGAACACTTGTGTCAAATATAAACAGCTTTAAAAGCTTTCAGAGGAAATTGGTGTACAATGTTATTTGAAAGAATGGAAAACATTTTTTTGGCAATCAAAATGGACCATTTTACAAATGCACTATTGCAGTGGAGGCAAAGGAAGAAAAGTAGCACCACAAATACCTCCTTGTTTTGTTTCAGAAGCCATAAAAATATGTCTGTTGCTTTGGAAACAAACAGGAAATTTAAGTGCTTCGGTAGCAAAGCAACCAAATTTCTGTTATGGACAAAACTAGTGATGAATGCTGACTATATAAGAAAAATAATTCTTATAATTCTTATAATAAGAAGCTGTTATATGTGAAGAAACTAGCATTTATTATATTTTAGTGCTGAAAAGATGTTATAGTGTGGTGTCTTCTATCTTGAACAGCTTTAGTTTAATTGCTGGGAGTTTGATATCAGTTTTCATGAGTGTGCGCTCTTGATTATGATAAATGGATGGCATGGGGTCATAATGTATGCAGTAAAGAACACAATGTACTTCAGTAAAAATTAGGGCTTTTGTCTTAGTTGTAAATTCAGTCAATTCAAATAGAAACTCTAAATAAATCTTACTAGAAACCAAGGTGAGTATACGTACCAATGTATTTAAGCCTTCTTAATTACAGACTTTGGAAAACAAAGCCATAAAAAATTAAAATAAATCAAACAGGAAAAAAAAAAAAAGCTGTTGGAATTATAGTATTAGCAGAACTTCTACAAGTGTTTTATTTTGGCATTCTTTTGATTAGTTGATGTAAGAGGTCCTTCAAGATGCTGTGCCCAGGGGAGGGCCCAGATGAACAATTCCAAGCAAGAATAAAGCAAAACGAATAAATAGCTCTAGAATATATTGCTGTTTTTCTGAGGCTTATTGTCAATCTTAGTGTTCCCAGAAGGCTCCTGAAGAAAACAGATCCTGATGATAATTTTAACATTTCTCCGGTTGAACTGGAGAATAGATCTCTGTAGTGCAGACATAAAATTGTTGAAATGAGAAGTCCTGTTAAAATGATGCAGTTTTAAAAATGGGAAAAAGAGATGATTGTTAAAAAAAAGCCCCACCCATTTAAATAAAACAAAACAAAGGCAAACAAGGATACAGAATAGCAAAAAGCTAGCAGAAATGCTTTAAGTTCATTTTTTAAATCAAAGTAGATGGATTTATAGGAGAATTGCTAATGGGGACTAGTTCTGGCTGATAGGTAGTCATTTTCCCCTTCTCAACCCCTTAAATAGTAGTATTCGATTCCATATGCAGTCTGTGGTATTTGCTGGCACGTGAACCACAGCTCATCCTACACGACTGGCAGTCCCCAGTCCCTCACAGGGTACACCTAGCCCATGCTGCAGCATGGAGGAAGTCTCGTGATGCTAATTTCCATTGCTGTGCACTTCTGATGCACTCACTTGTGCCACTGGTGCACTTCATGATTTCCTGATATGCAGTACTAGGGCTGAAGCAATACCCTAGAGAACCTTCAGAAATGTTCCTCTTGCATTGGAGATGTTCAGTCATTTAGCACCTTGCTGTCTGTGCCTCAGACTAAAAACTGCCATGAGCATCCTTTTGTGATAACCTGGTTGTGAATGTACGGAGTCTCACAGGATAAACCTCATGTCCTTCTCTCTTTGCCTTTCTTTATTTGTTAATCAAATGCATCTGGGGTACACTGTCGTATTTTCTTGATGTTTTGTGTCCTATTCAGTATAAAGATAACTGAACATGTTTATTGTGTTTAATTTTGACATTTTATTTGAATTTTCTTTCCCTCAATAAATTTTGTATGACATGCAACTGTTGTAAATGCATAATGGTTTTCCTGTTCAAATGATGTGATAGTAAGGAGTATTCAAAATATATCATAGTTAAGCATGACCTCACATTCATATCTGGAACTTCAAATAGAGAAAATGAATTTGAGTGTGCATGGCAATAAGATCAGCCACCCAGAGAAAACAGGAGCATACTAAAGAGGAAAGAAGATAAAAAAATTATTTGGGAATGACATTTACACCCAAGAGGATCAGTAAGATGTTGAAGAGCATTATTTGTTATTGTTATTGCCAGAATCACTGGCCCATCATGGGCTACCAATATCTTCTTTGCTGTTGATCCGTTATCAGAATACTCGCCATGGCCAGCCTGTTTCACTGGACTGGATAGGCAGAAGTGTTCTGCAACAAAAACACAGAAATTACCAAACAGAATAGCAGAGCAGACTTTTTCCTTCGTTGCATTTTTCCAGGTGCTCTTTCCACTTTCCCAATTATAATTCTTCAATTATTGTTTTTGATAGTCATGTCAGCTGGTGCTTAGACTGAATTTATTTTTTTGCCACCTGGTGCAGGATCTGCTCACTCTTTTTATTTATACTCCACTACTTAGGAAGTTAAATTGCTAATCACAGCTGGGTTTGGCTTGTGAAAGAATAAAGTGCATTGTCATTAAAGTGATGACAGAAAAAGTAAGCAACTAAAAATTCTCCTTCAAGCTGGGAACTTTTTCCATACAGTTAGTGTCAAAAACACATAGCCATCTTCTCTTTGTCATATATTTGCCATTAGCTTTCAGAAGAGTAAGCAACTCCTCATCAAGATATACATTCCAACATATTGCAGCACCTGCATTACTTTCAGCCTGGAAAATGTACCATTCTAAACTGATAAAAGCAGAATTGTAACTTTCAGATATACAAGATCTTTTCAATCAGTCTGCCCTTGGTACTTCCTATATTGCTTTTATATTTTTTCCTTCCTTGAATACTGGTCATAGGAGCAAGCTTTTCTTGATTTACTCACACCAACACCAACATCTTCTGTTATTCTTTTATAAGAATTTGACATCTACAGATCACCAGAGAAGCAGAATGACACTCTGAAAGCATGCGAACAGGTCCAAAATACTTTAAAGAAACTGGAGAGATTATCAATAGGCTTTGAAAAATGTCAAAAGACTTCATAAGATTCATAGGGGCATTTTGAAATGCCATATATTTGAATGTGAATGAGCAATGCATGGTATAAGTGACACATTAGCTGCACAAAAATTGTGCTCCAGTTCTATTCATATTCCATGCATTCAACTAATTGCTCAGTTGGTTACGTATTTAAAAAATGCTTCCTGAAGCCCTTGATCCAGCAAAACATTTTGTTTCCCTTACCCACGGCACATGATGTAAACCATAAAACACTTGTCACAACTGATTTATATTTAAACTTTAGTTCATGTAAGCTTAATAGGTCAGTGCATACATATACACATTACAGATTTTCTCTGTATGAATTACCATATTTTAATACTATGAAAATTGCTAATTAAACTTCTTTATGTCCTGTTAACAGTTACTTCAGCAAGAGCTTTATTAAAAGAAGTTCAAATTCTACACTTCTGAGACATAAGGTTTCAAATCATAAAGCAATAGGAATCATGGTAATTTTTTTAAAAAATTTTGTCTGTTAGCAGTTCCCTTGTACAGCCACAAATATTCTTACTTACAAAGATGTCAAGTGAATAATTTTCAGAAAAAAAATCCATAATGATTTATAGCTAATTTCACATCACCAAGAACACCAACATGAAATCCAAAATATAACATATTGGTTACAGTAGGCTCCTTATAGTTCCTTTCTTAACAAGAAGGCAGTCAGATATCAGAAGTCCCATTAAATAGAGCGCAAGTTAGTTAAACAGGATTGTGTGGCAAAAGCTAACTAACATTTCAATATCTAAGGCTGTTTTTCTGTGTAGGCAACACTCTGCAAAATGGGCTATAATAGTGCCAGTCTCATTAAAGATTCATAGTTTGCAAAACAGTATAAAACTCTCCCAAAGGAGCCTCATGTAAAGAATTGTCCTGGTTTAGGGCAACTTTGGGAAAAAACCTCCAAAGGGGCCCCTCCAGAATGCAAACCCACACGGCTCCTCCCCACAACTGGTTCGGGTAGGATTCCTCATAGAGAAGTGGAAAGAACCTGTTTATTTAACAGGCAAAGCTCTCCCCAGCACACAACATGAACAACACTGGATGACAAAACTAATTTGCTGCTCTGAAGAAAGGACAAATTCAGAAAGTCTCTCTGGTGGGTGGTTGCTCTGTTATCAGTCCCTCCAGCACTGGGAAAGGCTGCAGAGTGCTCCCCAGCACGCTGCAAAATGCTCTCAGTGTTTCCCCAGGTCCCTGTCTGGAGCAGGTTCAAATGCTTCCAAGAAAAGGGAAAGAAAAACAGTCCAGGGAAGCTCGGACTGCCTCAGCTAGCTAAACTAACTAACTAACTAGCAAGCAAAATGAGCGTGGTGCCCCGTCCGTGCCCAGACATCAACAGTGCTCCAGCAGACTGTGGAGGAGGAGTCCAGTCCCTGATAACAAAACTCTGTGCTTCTTCTTCTCCCTGCTTTCGCTCTAAGCCAGTCTTGAGGGCACAGAAGATAATACTCAGCATAAACAGGACACACGGTTGGGGATACAAGCATCATAACATCACACTAGGACAAGAACTGTGGTTAAGACCAAGCCACAATACACAATACACAAAGGTGATGTTGGAATATCCTGAAAAAAGTGAATCTTTTGGGCCTTTCACATATTTTTTTATGGCAGATGTTTAAATCTATGAGCAGATTTCAGCATACAGGTGAAAAGATTACTTCCAACAATTTAAACTGAAGAAGAAATGATAATACATTATTATTTTGCTGCCTTGAAGAGATGGAAGTTGTTTGTGCAGTTATCTCTTCAGAGATGTTCTCCACTTGTCCTTTCTTTGAAAATTTTTAACAAAATGCATATGTGAACATATTAATCTGATCTGTATTTTAATGCACTGAGTTTCAGTGTTTAAACTGCAAATGGCATCAAGCTGTGTTTTCAATTAATTTTTAAAATGAAACTCCTTGCAATTACTGTGGCTAGGATTCCCATCACAGAGGACTAATATCAGCAATCTGTTTCTAATTTTACAATTATATCAGAAATCTTTTCTAAATGGAGTAGGCATTTTGCATGTAGGAGACAAGACACTTAAGATATGAAGTTTGGAATGTTATACTGCTTTATGTCAAAGATATACAAAATTGCTGACAAATTTTTATCCCTTAAAAAAATCCTTATAGCTCACATCAAGTTATTCTTCATACACTTCATGCTATTAATTTCTGAGCAGTTTCATGCAATTACTTCCACATTAATCTTTTGTCCAGCTATTTAAAAAAAGTTCTGTACTGCTTTCCCCAGGAACAGAAACTATTCTTTTGTTTTATTAGAGCATATTTCTAAAATGACAACTGGTTACTTTTCAAAGACCTAAAGAAAAATGTTGTTTGAGTCTTTTTATTTTTTTTCCCTTGCAGCTTCACACTTACAATTCTGATTTAAGTGTATGTGAATAAATAAAACTGATAAAGAAAATAAGTTTTTTGACTTTGTAAAGGCATTTTGCAGGGGAAGGGATTTTGGGTTTGGGGATTTTTATTCTGGTAGAGTTCTTTTGTTTGTTTGTTTTAGTTTTGAGTTTTTGGGACTATTTTTCTGAGCTGAAAGAACATGTTCCACTTTTTTTGGTTGTTTTTTAATATATAATAAGTCCAAGGGATTCTGAGCACTCTTCACTTACCCTGTATGAAGAGACTGTACAAGTGGAAAAGGCCTCTCACCTGCAACACACCCTAGACCTTTGTGGCCGTTTGGGGATGGATGGAATGGCACATTCACGCATTATGGATGTGTGGATGCATCCAAAGGCATTTTTAGGATTTCCAAATACTTTCAAACATGGAGAAAACCAGCAATGTTTAAACAAGCAAATAAACAAATAAAGAAAAAGAAAAACGAAACCAAACAAATAATCCAGCAAACAACAAGTGAAAATATGTTTGTTAAAACTGAGTGAATTCTGCAGATAAGTTATATATTAATAAAGAGAAAAATATTAATAATAAATAATTTTTCAATTTAAAGCAGTAGCTAATAGGTGTAGAATGTGTAGTGATAGGTTTAAAAATCATAAGCAACTGAGTACAAAACAGACAGAATTGCAATAAACAAATTTGCTTTAAATGTAGAAGAATACAGTCATATCTTGATCTTCTCTAGACATATTTAGTATATCAGATACACAACTATAATTGATTGCTATTATGTCCTCAACAACATTTAAACAGCTTAATAGTTTTTAAAATATCTGGTCATAGAGTTTAAGTAGGACAAACCTTTGAAGGGCACTGAAAATTAAGGTAATCTGTCACTGTTCTTCAAAAATTTTTAAGTGGAAAATTGCAGTGCCTGTTCAGTAAACAAGCTGTGACATGTAAAAAAGATCAGGAACACCATGTGGGTAACAGCTGAAAACTGAAAAGGGTATGAGTATTCTTTAAACACCCACATTCAATATGTGTAACTTTATGCAAGATGAAAATCACAGGAGAATCACACACTATCAGTTAAGTGAGTCATGGCTGATAGAGACCCAATACAAACGTATGACAAAGCTGAACCAAAAATTGCTAAATTATGTAGGTTTTCTTCTATTACTTGAGTGAATATTAAACTATGGGGAAAAATATATTTCTAATTATATTATTTTTACTTTTTCTCTCTTAATCAAGAAGAAAAATTTCTATATGGGGGGTTTCAAGTGTACTCTAACATTTTTTCAGTAAATCTATAAAATATACAACCAGTAATCTAATTCTTCCAGTAAAATAAAAAGAATATTATAAATGGAGATGGTAGGACAGAAATCTGCTTTTGATACTAAAAACTTTGTAACACAGTTTTTTTAACTATAAATATTTCAATATTTTTCAGTGGCTAAAGGGATAACATATCTTTAAAAAAAGCATATCCAAAAGCAAGCATGCCATCAAATTCCTTACAGATACCCCCTTGCTGTGTCTCAATCAGTGTCACTGCATTTCTACTCCATCCTCCTACATGAGGGAAAAGTGAGAAACTGGGTTCTCACCCCTAAAAAAGAGGTTAGTTAGTTGCTGCTAAGATCCTCGTGCAACTAGAATAATAAATACTTCAGCTTGATGCTTATGCTGTCCCCTCTCTCACCACTTAAGATATTTACTTCTTCAAAGCATCTTCAAAATGCTCTCTCAGGTGGCAGAAATAACCTAGCATAATTAATTCTAATCCTAGGTTCTACCAGTAGTTGACTTTTTTTGATTTCTTCCATTAGATAAAAAATTATCCCTTGTATTCTATTTCCTAACAGCTATGAAAAACAACTTTCTGATTTCATGTACATTTATTTACATAAGCAAGTGTTAAAATAATTTTGTCTGGAATTTCAAAGCAGCAATTGAAAAGAACGAAGCCAAATTTAATCAATTGGAAGGACAAAAATATTATTTGACTGTATGCCTTTAATCATAAGTGAAAACCTTGCATATTAGAATACAGATGCAGTAGATGATGAAGCCATAAAGTCTAAACAGTCTTCAGAGATCCTGTGTTGCTCACAGAAGCTTCCTGCATTTGCTTGATAAATGTATCACATTTTTATTAGAAAAATTACAACATGATCTACTTAGAAGTGTTTTAAAAGTTTCTCAAGAGAGGATAATCAGCTAATTACTTCCTTACACTTTTTTTTTCTTTTAATAATTCAATAGTTCTATATTAAACCATTTTTTCTAGTCTAAAAAACTGTTTGGGTTTAAAAGAAATGTTACCAGTGTTGATTCATAGACACTTCTTAATTAGCATGAAACAGAAACTATAAACAGATACATATCATAAACTGTGATTCTTTAGATTCAGATGTGCTTTCCACAAATAGTCATGTTTCATAAAGGATTTTTTTCAGTTTTGAAGGTCAATCAAACTTTTCTCCACTTATTCCTGTTATACTAAGACTCATATTGGTCCAAATGCCTTCCCACATGGTAAATTGTGTGCATAAGAAATGTGCCTTCCTATGTGTCCAATTCCTCAGAATCAATTTCATCTTTCACTAAATTTTAAAGCAATTGATTACCAGTTTGCAGTAGTGGAATGCCTAAAAGTAAAAAAAAAAAAGAAACAAAAATGCAGTTTAAAATATATTTTAAGGAATTCATTTTTTCCTTCTCTAATGTCTCTAATCTCTTTTAGATTAAGCCAGAATTTCCATCAGGGATGCAGATCCAACTTTTAGACACCTCAGATTTTTTTTATGCGAGTATAGCTGTTTTCATGTAAATTAGACCATCTAAGCTCATAGAGTTTAATGGAAATCTGAGCTAAATCGAGAGGTATACAGGTGTCTAGTAATATTTGATGAGATTTAGAAATCAAAATATACCCACACGACAGAAGCAGACACAACATAGGACACGTTATGAGTTTATCAGCAGACTGATGGAATGAGAGCTTGATGCCAGTTCTGGTATGCTGGTGCATCACAAGCAAATTTCTTGAGGTACAATCCTCAAGAAAAATCAGTTAAGATTCTTTGATGAAGGGGTATTTTGGCTACTGCAACCATCACTACGATAATGTTACTAAAATAAAGTCAAAGGATATCCTTTCCAAATGTAGTCTATGATTCTTGAATTTTATGTTCTTTCATGCTGAATAAAATTCCTATTTCTAGTAATATGGTGTTGATGCAACATATTAAGGCAGATGGTGCTACTTCCTACCTTAAAAACTTGGATTCAGAGTATTTATTTCTATTAAAATCTGAACACATTGTGTTTAAATTTTATGAAAGTTGAGATGCAAACTAGGGAATCTTCAAATTTATTACTATTAAATGTATTGGTTATAGTATCATTGATTAGAATTTTAGCTATAAAGTACAATATCTGCTTCTTCCTGTTTTGGTGGGGGATTTTTTGACCAACTGAGTCAGTTCTATACTACCTTTAGCAAAAAGTAGTACAGAACTATGAAAAAATTCATAGCACAGAACTATGAAAAAATTTCAATAGGATTTCATGAGACAATGAGTTAAAAACTCATTTTTGAGTCTGAAAATGCCTATTGTCTTACCTAAACTGGTATGTCCAGTGTTATTTCAAAACAGATTTCCTGGTTTCCACTACAATTAGAATTCCTTTGTCTCTTTAACCTGATGACTTTTTAATGCATTAATCTTGGATCCTCAACCTCATTAAAACATTTATATTGAATCATAAACTGGGACATCAGAGAAAAAATTAAGATTTTATTAATTAGATGTGGTGACATCCTGCACCTTTTAAAAACCACATTAATTCACATTAGCATGTGATATTTATATTTTGGTGGAAACACCAACATTCACTGTTTATGTTGAGGCCTCGTGTCTTAGTTTTTGTAGAAATATGTAGAAGCTAAATCAGCCTAACAATGAAATTTTATATTTGCATTATCAACTCAGAGATTCAGTCTTAGGCATGAAACATCAAAAATACTTGTTTGAAGTATTTCTTCTTTATTCACTGTGGTACAAGCCACTGTTTTCCACAGCTTCAACCCAAAACCAAGTTTATTAACTGCCCAAATCTTTCCAATCAATAAAGAAACTAATTCTGACCATGGTAGATAATGGCTTTGCTATAGTGCCCTATAGTACTTGTTAAAGGATTATGAGTTCATTTAAAAGAAGATTGAAAATTATATCAGAAACAATAACTTCTAAAAGCAACAGATGTTGCAACAAATGCATGACCTAATGCCTTTGTTTTCTTTTTCGCCTAACAAATTGTTTTAAGTAATAAAATTTGTTTAGAGCAATATCTGAAATAAGAACTTATTTCTAAGAAAGAAATGTGACAGAGAAATGCCTACATTTCTACTGAATTTTAACTTTCATTTAATAAATTGCAAATAGGAATGATGAACAAAAGTATTTCATCAAATAATTCAAACAGAATTCTGAAATGCTGTAATGTGTCAGATAGTATCAACACAAAAAATTGCAGCATACTGTGATACATTTGGTTTATGTGGTGCTGGCACATAACTCAGACATGATTTACACTTTCAAATATTTACTTGGAGTGCTGTGATGGTATGACATACAAACTACAGATGCTATTAATCAGAGTATTTGGTTCTGAACACTGATATTAGCTCATTAATTTTCCTGCAGTTTAAATGTTTCCATTAAGTCAAAATTTTGCCATTAGCAGTAAGTGTGAGTCAAAAGGTTGATATTACAACTTTACTTACAATGTGTTCTCTGAATGTTGAATCTGCAAGCTATTAAGAAGAGATGAACCAATCAGAGGTAAAAATCATGTACAATCTAAGTCCTGGCTGGGTGCATTTGATTGCAATCAAGAATCATCTGATCATCTAACCAGGAGTGCTGGAAATAAAATATACGCTGAATTTTATGGTATTTCACTTAAAAGATGTATAATTCTGTTCTCCTTTACTCTGAGGGTTTGGATTTGCAGTCTGGTTGTTTTCCTACTTATGCAATGATTCCTGAAGAAAAAAAATTATGTCCGTAAATACATCTGTACATCATACATAAAAGTTGCAATGCATACAAGCACACAAAACAAACAGATTTAGAGGTCACTTTAATGTGAATGGAATAAAAAATTAGGTAATCTATAAATTATATACATTTCTGGGTTTAAACCTGTAATATGACTAAACTTGGCTTTTCTCAATTCTTCCAGCTACTTTCTTTAATTTTGACTTAGAAACTTCTAGTAAAGAATAAAATAAATTTCTGATATATTTTAACATTCATTTGTATTAGTCTTCATAATTTTGCAAGTCTAAAAGGCATAGAAATAGCAAGAAAAACTATTCCAATAAAATGCATTTTTATTTCACAGACATCATTTGCTGTAAATTTTAGTTTCTGTTTTGCCTTCCTGACTTTGAAGATTTCTTTATAAAAACTTGTTATTTAAATAGGGTATTTTTACATCACCACTGTCCTCATCTACAATGGTGATGTTCTAATCTGAATATGATTAGCTATATCCATTCTATTAAGAAAGAGAATTCTTACAATAAAGTGATGCACTTATATCTGTCTTCCTGTCAAGAAGGTTAACAAAATTTCTGTTTCATGTATACTTTTGTTCAGGTATTATCAAGCAATATTAGAAGTTACTCAAGGATTACACTTCTCTTTTGTGATTTTTTTTTTTCCTGTAACAAATGCATTTTAGAAAGGAAAGGGAATTCATTACAGATAAATTATTTAGTCCAGGAGGAACTGAGGTCTGACACAGAAAACTCTGCAGATATTCTCAGAAAAACAGAAAGAGCACTTATTTCCCAAACCAGTTATTTTTATAGACCAGTTAAGATAAAGCTTTGGGATTTTTTAGCCATCAGACATGTCACAAAGACTGCCACTAGTACAGTATGTTGCTCAAAAAATAAAAGGAAAAAAAGACACATAAACTAACTTTTAGATTAATATCCAATTTGTGTATGTTTTTTATTCAAGCCAAAAAGTCTCAATTTTACAAGTGATTCTCTCAGTTTCTTCCAAAAATGACTTTTACTATATAACAATAGTAAACTGATTATTCATTTTGAGGGGAGTAACTGAACAGGGACCTCTTCCTCCGGCGACCAAACCTTGAATTGTGCTGTTATACAGACACCTGCAGAGTAAAGAACAAAAGGGGCAACTCTTTTCCCTCTATAACTTTTCATTTTACTATGGATTAATCTCAGGAGTATTTATCTTTAGTAATCACAGAAGTACAGTGCATCACTAGTGATGTAGCAGATGGCCAGATACATGAAGAAAGGTAAGAAAACTCCTCCCAACTGAAAAACAAATTATCAGAAACACTCATTTTAATATGACAGATTGATTTTGAGATATTTTGCATTAGATTTAAAACAAACATTTTCAGCCTTTTTTTTAAATTCTAGAATTTTCAAGTTCAACTCCAAATTCCAAGAAATCATTGCTGTGAATTACAACCTCCAGGTAATCCTTTATCTCCTAAGTCAGAACACCAACATGTTTACCCTCCTCTGACAAAACCATTAAATGTATGAAGGTCAAAATTTAAAAATTATTAAAAAGGAACGGAATAGTACTTGCATGATGATAAGGTGTGAAAAGACAACTTTTATTTCCTGCCTCATACATATGCTTCTAGCTTAAGCAAACATTTAGCCAAGTAAAATAGTTTTCTGTGTTTTTTAAGGTTATTACACATGCATACATATCTTTATAGTAAAAAAAGATTTTTGCTGCTATGTTTTGTAAAGATTCTGTAAAAGATGGCTTTTAATTTTGTTAAATGAACACACACTATTTATTAAGAAAAGATAATACTGACAACAGTAGGAAAAAGAGGTTACTCAACAGGAATGCACAACAAAATTAACACTCCGAATTATCTGGTTTTTTACTATTCTTTGCCACAAATCTGCTTTAAGTAAATTTCCAACAAATCCATAAAGTTTGATTTTAAATATAACAACACATCATAGTTTAAATGCTTCCATAAGTATTTTACCTCAGAATAAAAACCAGCAAAAAAGCATATGATATGATTGAAAAGTAAAGTTTATTATGAAAGATAATTCAAAGCGTTAAAAGTAAAAGTTTTCCAAAATTTCCAACAGGCACATGATTTTCAGTGCACATAACTTTTAAAAAGTAAACTTTAGTGATCCTTCTTTTATATTTAAATTTTAATCAATTTCTTAACCAATCCTCATCTGACTTCAAAACTGTAATTAACTTTAGATAACATCTGAAATATTTTTATTAAGTGTTTGCAAAGGTGATGGCTCAGCTTTTAGGTATTTATGGTATTTAATCTTTAATAAATTACTGGCAATATATTTACTATTACAGTGAAACACTCTAAAAGACAATAATGTTTTTAATAGGCAATCGTTATACCACATTTTATGAAAATCAATATTATTCTTCTTTTAACCAAATTAATTTTGTTGATTAGGTATAATTGGGTAATTTTTAGTAATGGTTCTCACGGGTTTTCCTTTTTTATTTAGATGCTTAAAAAATCATAACTGGAATTTGTCTGAGTTTATGCTGATATGAAAATAGGATCTATGAATTATAGCCAGAAAGGTATCTCTTTTCTTCCTTATTATGAAGTGACATAACATGACAGCTTTACCTTGAGAGATTCAGTTTTAAGGTGGATGGACTTCACCTTTCTAATCTTCTATAAAATGGTCCTCATATTATATCATCAACATTAAAAAAAAAAAAAAAAATGGAATCATTCAATTGAGTTGGAAAGAATCCCTAAAGGTCATCTAGTCCAACCTCCTTGCCACAAGCAGGGACATCTTTCACTAGACCACGTTGCTCAAAGACCCATCCAACCTAACCTTGAGTGTTTTCTATGATGTGAACACACTAACATCCTGGGCAACCTTTCCACAGTTTCACTGCCCTCATTGTAAAAAATGTCTTCACTATTTGCAATCTAAATTTATCCTTTTTCAGCTTAAAAACATTGTCCCTTCTCCTCTTACTGTAGACCATGATACAAAGTCTGTCTTTCTTATAAGTCACTTTTAAAAATTGAAAACCAGCAATAAAATTTCTCCAGGCTGAACAACCCCAACTCTCTCAGCTGGTCTTGAACATTATCATGTACTGTCTGCTATTCTAATACAAAATGAGCAGTTATAACACAGTTCAGAATAATGTTGGACTCAGACTTTGCATGATATGGATTAAAACAAAGATGATAAAACATCAGGCTTACTTGCTCATTTTCCCCAAAGTCCATGTCTATTTGATCTTCATGCTTTGTTCTGGCAAAACCAGGGATTGCTACACCCTTTTTTAAAAACGCCTTCTGTAACTTCAGAAGAATTTCAGATTTCTAAATTGCTGCATCTCATATGTGTGTAAACACAACACTAAAAGTCACAAAAGTATCACTCAATAGCCTTTAGCACATAGATTGGGGTAAAATGAAAAGACAGAGTACTGAAGCAAACCCAGCTCTTCAATGAAGACAGATTTTCCCTCCATTTCCTGAAAAGAATATTTTGCAAGATTTCTGGAAGAAGAAACCCAAACCCAAAATAGAGAATTTTTGATAAAGACAAGTTGACGTAAATTAAGAATCATCATTTTTAAATAACACACATAATTCTTTAAAGCTGTGATCACATGAGGACTGATTTATCTATGTTGCAAGAGAGAACGGAGACAGACATGAACAGTACTGTTCAGAACTTCTTGTTGTCAAAAAGGATTATTCAGCCCTCTAAGGCTGGCTGCTCACCATACAATGAAAGTTGTGCTGATGTGAAGGCAACTCTGATGAGGCCTCACATATACACTCATGCAGCTCTCTTTCTTTTTGCTACTGATTGACTGCAGACACTTTACAGAATTTATCTTAAAACTGTTAAATTCATCAAAGCCCAGTAATGTATTTCAATGTATTTTCAGTTACTAATTCTTTTTGATTGAAGTGAATCAACTGTAACTTTTGGAACTTGTTTAAGCCTTGTGCAAAACCTTATTTTTTATTATCTATTGTTCATCATTTCACTGATGTCTCCTCTTTTGCATTTCCAGAATATTTTCCTTGAGAAGTTAAAATACTAGGAAAAATAGAATCAGGATATATAAAGTTTCATTTGTGAGATGTTATTTTTTTCACTCCATCCAGAACTCTCAGAAAGACATTACAAAAGTGTTTTGAATAACCATTTTCTTACTAATAAAGTAGCCTTGTCAAAACACTAAAATTGCCAAAAAAAATTTAATGACAAAGACTTAATACTATCAGCCCACAACATTTATTCCAGAGGCAAGGCTAACATTATTTTCAATAAAAAATTTGTAAATTGATTTTGAAATTTTGAAAATTTTATCCATACTGCGAATATTATTTGATGTGTGAATATATGCTATACAAAAAGATATCAAAGCAGGAAAAAAGACTGAGAAAAAAAAAAAAAGTATGTACCCATACCATTAATTCTCTCCAGAACAAAATTGATTATTGATTATAGTTTTAATTGAGTTTAGGACATTTTACTGTATTTATGGGAAAACACCTAGATTAGTTGAGTATATAGGTAGACATATGTAAGAAAAACTGATATCAAATAAATTTGAAAGATTTTTCTCTTTTTATCCTTGTTTCTTTTATGAAAATTCAAAAGAAAGAAAAATAAAGGCTGCTTATTTTGCAGAGACACTGGGATTTACTAGAAGGAAAATTTCACGTTCTTTGAACACAGGACAACAATTCTATTGTCTAAATATGAGTATCTAGAGCCATTATATGAAACATTATTAATATATACACAACCGTGGCATGGAAGAGTAAGATGTAAAGGAACTACACAGAAGAAACAAAAATTCAAGAATTAGAGCCGCAGCACCTGAAAAAGCTCTGGATTTCCATTTTCAAGAATTTCCTCACACCCTGATGGTTTTATTTCCAGCTGATGAGATGATAGAATGTTAAAAGTACAATTATTTCTGTCTCAGACCTTGTTTTGGTTCGAGATGTAAAGTGATGGATTGTATAAGCAAATACACAAACATACAATTATTTTTCTACTTAATTGAGTGCTTTGTTTCAAACAGAATTACAGAATCATTTAGGTTGAAAAAGATCTTCAAGAACTTTTGACTGATCACAACCTTGTTAACTAGACAATAGCAGTAAGTGCCATGGTCGGTTTTTTCTTGAGCACTTCCACAGGCAGTGACTCCACCACCTCCCTGAGCAGTCCATCCCATGCTTAACAACCTTTTCCTTGAAGAAATTCCACCTGATGTCCAATATGAACCTCCTCTGGTGCAGCTCAAGTCTATGTTCTCTTTCCTTGTCGTTGGCTGCCTGGGAGAAGAGACCAACTCCCATCTGGGTACAATCTCCTTCCAAGTAGTTGTAGAGAGTGATAAGGTGCTCCGTGACCCTCCTTTTCTCCGGGCTAAACAACCCCAGCCCCCTCAGTTGCTCTCACAGGATTTACTCTCTAGTTCATTCGTCAGCTTTGTTACCCTTCTGTGAACACACTCCAGCACCTCCATGTCTTCCTTGAAGTGAGGGACCCAGAGCTCGGCACAGGACTCAAGCTGCATCTTCACCGATATGAGTTTTCCCAGGTACATGGCTAAACATGTAGTGTTCTCTGAATATCTTCATAGGAGTAGAGATGGACACATTCACTTTGAAATAAAAGTCCCACATTTTAAGGGAAAATTTTAAGGAAAACAAGCAGTTTTTATTGGTATTTATGACCTAATAAATTGGACAGCAAGTAAGGAAAAAAAAACCTTATTCTGTGTATTTTATGCTGGGTTTAGGTCATCTAAAATTAGATGATGGAGGAAAAAGATTTTCGCCCACCACAATAAATGAGACAACCTAATTAATATAAGTATTATATACTCATGGAATTACATCTAAGTAATTTTTGCTAAAACACATTCAACGAGAGTCAAGGCTAATGATTACAGTTCCAGATAAACAGCATTGTCATACTTACATCAGCACATTGATGACAAACTTAGTATATAGTGTACAGAAACTAATTTCATGCTTCACTTTCTACTTATTTTCATGTTTAGATAAGCGATTAATGTCCTTCCAGCTGTTTCTGGTTGTTGTAGTTCCTGGTAGTAGTTCTGCACATACCCAAACAAAATTAATTAAATGCTGCACAACACTGTACTTGTTGGAACAGAATTCTTAAAACAGATGCAACCAGCCATAATATTTAAATGCAAAGATTTATCTGTCTCAGTCTCTAGATGTAGTGAATGGGGGAAATCTAGAGAAAAATATGAGAAACATGCATAAGGATATTTCTCTAGAAAAATCCTTGGAAACTGCATGAAATGCAGAGATTTCATCAGTTAAAGCATTTGTGTTTGAGGCTAAATACAATATACAGTAAAGAGGAGAGAGATACAGTTTGCAAGGAGATGCTCTTTACTTATGATAGCTGAGTTTGGTTGACAATTGACTTCTGCCATAGTTTAGAGTACTAATTTATCACGCTCTTTAAGCAGACACAAAGGTTAAGTGCCTTAACTAGGTGCTATGCAATACTGACCCCTGAGTTTCACCACCTGGCACTGCTTTCTGTTTGCCCCTTGACCTGTTCACCGCAGCTCTTTGAGTGCAAGCATACAGCCAATTGCTTTGTGTGGTCCATTCAACCACATATGTGTCTCTCTGGTTTAGAGACAAGGATGTTATCTGGGACAGTGTCAAATGCTTTATATGTCCAGGTAGATGACATTAATTACTCTTCCTTTAACCAGATAATGCGTTACATGTGTCAAAGAAAGTTTTTTTCTGGTTTAAACTTCATTTCATGCCCTATAGTTATTATGAATCTTGGAATGTTATTGGCTATGGTAGTGGAAACAAAAGAAGATTAATCTAGTATTTCTCATTATCTTTTAGTAAAAACTAGTAAACCACATGTTTTAATGAAGTATTAAGCATACCTTATAAATTCCTAGCAATACTGAATAATGATATTTTAGCACATCCTAATGTGTGGGCACTTTTTTCATCCCACATTTCAATAAGGGATAGGGTCTTTGTTTTAATTTAATGGTACGTCATGATTTGAAAAATGAAAGTTTAAGAAATTGCAAGACTTCAAGAACATTTTCACCTAATGGCTTTGAAACATCTTCCACCTTTAATCAAATAAAACCCTTTTTCACCATATGTTTTCCTGATCAAATTCCCTTTACATACACAGGTCTGTTCTTATGGTGTCTGACAACATTGAAGAGGGAGAAATGTCTAAGTGTTAAGACACAACCTCCACAATCTAGAAACCTTGGGGTTTACGTGATGCTTGAGGAACTCACAGAACTAATGCCATCTGTCAAGAGAACATATGCTGTTATTGATTATGAAGGTTAGCTATCATCAGTGGCAGAAATAACAAATCTTTAGACATTCATAACAAGTTTTGCTGCTAACTTCAAGGAAAACTAGAAGTTATATTGTGTTTCCTAAGAGGAATCTGTAAAACTTCGAGTGTGAAATTATACAACTTTCTAAGAAAAGCCAAAACACTGAGAATAATAAATTACACAACTTCAAGATTATCAGTATCAGTCATCATAATGTAGAATAGAAAGGTACAGAATGGTACATTGTTTTCCAGGCTTCAGTTGTGTACTTTTTATAAGAAAAATATTTTAGCTTTAAAAGGCTTTCTTATCTGCTGGTAGGCTATATATTTGGGAGTGTTCCTTAATGAGTGTAGATTTATCAGATAATTATGTCCAAAATGGTATAAGCTATATCCCGATTTTCTACAATCTCCATGCACCACCCCAAATCTGAGAATTCATGAATTCCAGTACTACATCATTAAACCCCTTCATCTATTCATGCTCACATACAGACTACCACTGAGCAGTTATAAAGTTGGTTCCTTAACAGCAAAAAACTGTAGTGCTGTGTAGTAGCCAGTCTTGTAAAACTGGAAGCAAGACAGATTGATTCTAGTTGCTCAAACTTCCTTGTCTCCATTTGTGTTGATCGTATTCTGATTAGTGCTATTTATTCTCTCTTTAAAAACACATTTCACCAAGTTGAGGCTATGATATTACATACAAATTTTCAGTAATAATTGCATTCCAGAACTGTACTTTGCATAAATATGGAATAACTTACCTTGAGAGACACAAGTCCCTGGACAGAGTAATGTCACATTATCTGAGATTGCTTAGAGCTGTGCTGATCTTTCAAGTAAAGGAGACTTCACAACCTCTCCAGATAGCCTGTTTCACTCTTTCACAACTGTCACTATAATTTTTTGCATGTTTTTATATCCATTTGAAATTGTTCTTGCTGCAACTTGTTTCCTGTGGCTCATCACCCTTTCACTGCGCACCCCTCAGAAGAGTTTGATTTTTTCCTCTATTACTGCTTAGTGGCATCTAAAGAAAAGCAAGTGCCTTTCTGAGGGCAGGGCATGGGACGTAGGTGTCTTCAGGACGAATAAACCCAGAGTTCTTAACCTCCCCACTCAAGTTTTCAGCCACCTTTGTGGCCACTTATTAAACTTTTTCAGTTTGCAAATGCTTTCCTCATATCTGTGCGCTGCTGAGTGTGTCAGTACCAGGCACTGCTGCAGGGGCAGTCTTATGAGTGGTGAATAGTGAAGAGCAATTACTTCCTTGCACCCACTGACTACTCCTAACTAGATGCTGTGGTCTCCCTGATGGAGCTCACTTTTGACCTGGCCTTCCCCACAAGGTGTGCTGCTGACTCTCATTCAACTTGGTTTCCATCAGGACTCCCATCTCTATTTCTGCAAAGCTTCTTTCAAGTATTGCTGGGTAATCTCCATTTCACTGCTATTGTGAAAGATATCAAGGCTGATTTTGTCTGTTCATAAACTAAGTGGAAGCTAGCTGTAATTTACAAAAAAAAAATTAAGGGAAATGAGCTTATCCTGGATGAAGAAAGAATTTTTTTTTGTGAAGAGACAAAATGGCATTTCATCTGGATCAAATTGTCCCATTTGAGTATAAAGAAGGCTTGATTTGTTCTATGAAACTACCTGGAGAAATTAATAGATATGGAGAAAGAATATGAGACAACTAAAAAACTGACATATTGGTGGAGCAGCCAGAGAAGCAATATTATAAACTAAAGAGATGAAGCTAATAGGTGAGGCATAAATGATAAACAGTTAAGAGACCTTGAACTAGAATGAAAATGTAAGAGTTAAGTCTGAAAGCAGAATACAGTAAATAGATAAAATAAAAATTCAAAACAGGAGCAAACAATAAGCAGAGTATGCAAAGTAGCTGAAGAATATGGGAGTGGAAATGAGCCTCAGGCCTTGTGTGATGAGATAAAGCAGATGACTGGAAGACCTGAACTAAAGATGTTGTCAGTGAGAGACAAGTGTTGACAAATTACTACTGATAAGAAATGAATGTGTGATGGAAAGAAGATTTTGAAAAGCCATGCAATATGTAATTACAGGACCTGGAATAAGCCTGGAGGAGAGGCATACCTCAAGTAAATGAAGAAAAGCAAATCTCAGAATTCTTGCAGGAAAAATAAAAATATCAGTACAAAGCCTGACAAGCATGAATGTAGAAAGGGGAAATAATGTGGACTAAAACAATCTAAGACTTTCCACAGTCTTGCAAGAAAATACAGTAAATGCAAAAATTACATCATCCAGAAGATATTTACCATCAATTCCAGAAAAGAGCAAACATGAGGAAATAAGAAAACTGGTCTACAAGCAGGGTGAGAAGAGCAAGTAAAATATATATAATGAGCATTAACTTATTAATTCTACTGGCATTTTCAAGAGTGCTGAAGATGTGAATGACAACGTATGTCAGCGAGTTTTCCAGAGGAATGAATAATGTGGATCAGATTTTTGTGATAATAGAGATTCTGGAAAAAATATCACTGTTAGATAACACACTACAGTAACTCCACAGGACTCAAACAGACTTTAGATTACATTTCAAATAATAGAATATGGAGCTTAAGAATTAATGGCATTTTCAAGCAGATAAGCTTCTTCACATGATACGTCTTTAGAGAATTAGTGACAGCAGTAAAAGCAGATGAGAAACTGACCGGATTATTACAGGCTAACAGGGAAGACAATCAAAGATGTTATCAGATGTGTTCATTTTAGTGATTAAAAGTAAAAAAAAGTTTTTGTACTGGAAGCCAAAATAGGAAAATTAATTTTATGTGAGAAGTAGGTGAGACAACCAAAAGGGAAACCTTAGATGTAGAGATGATCATAGACTCATGGTCCTGTTCAACAACTATTTACAGAGAATTACAAGACAGAGTCATTAGTGCCTTGAAGAAATTACCTGAAATCAAGTGCTGAATTTAAAAGAGTTGAACCAATGCTAAAAGTCAGATTTGTTGAAGTACTCAGGAGGAAGAAGTCCTCTTTTATTCTTCTTTGAAATTAAACATCAGTAAAATGTCAGACAAGTCTGAATTGAGCAAGATTCCTAAAGATGAATAAAATTCCTTTAAACTTTCAGAATTTACTTCTACAAAGAAACTTTCCATCAATCATAGCAACAGCAAAACTGCAAGAATAAATTTCATGTTTTGCATTTGAAGATTTTTAGATATAAAATCTTCACTTCCTTTATGGTTAATGAAAACTTGTTTGAATACATTATTTTTATACTTTTTAGGATTTCTACAATAATAAACTCAACAAAATTTGACAAAAAAAAAATTTGTGCCATAAAGACACGGAGGAAACAATGTGTTTAAACAGTTTAACCCTCAAAACACAATGCACATTCTTTCAGAGCTAAAAGAAATTGAAATTCTAACTTCTTAAGATGGAAATTTTTTTATTTAATATATTCATCCACCACTAAAACTTTTATGTATTCAATATTGTTTCTTTTTTAAGTTTCCATTTCTTCTGAAAAATATCTAGACCAGGACTAAAGAGATAGTGGTCTTTCACAAGACTTCACAGACTTCACAAGAAAGAGTTCATAAAAGTTTGTTTTATATTGCCTCCTTCTCTGTTGCTGTTGTCATTTGGTCAACTAGC
>LTAT01000001.1:44455216-44487178 GCA_003286495.1 Chlorodrepanis virens | reverse complement strand
CCTTCCTTCCTTCCTTCTTTCCTTCCACCACTTCTGCCACTTTCTTCCCTCTCCCTCTTCTATTCCTATTTTTTCTTCTCTTCTTCCAATTTGTTCAATTAAATATTTAAAGATCTTCAACCAGGTTTTGCCCTCTCTTTTTATCTACATTACATATTGCCAGCTAAAAAAACCCTTTGAATTTCTGGCTCCTGTGAAATATTTTTGAGACTGGAGATTCAGACCTTAGCATTGAAGAAAAAAAAAAAAAAATTAATACAAGTTTTGCTGAAATGTAGCATGGAAGCAATTTTTAAACATTTGCAGATTTTTTTTCATTGCTACTTTCTAACTAGCCAAGAGCAGAACAGGAATTAGCAAAGATTAAAAGCCTGTTTTGCAAAGACTTCCTAGGATGTAAGGTCATCTGGGGATATGACAGTGTGCAGAGATCAGTAATAATGCGCTATCTACCTATATTATAGATTAAATAAAAGACAAAACAGTATAGGTAATTTACTGTGGGACAATAGCCCATATGCCTTATAAGGCAACAAAAAGAAATGAATTAATCATTTATTTTGTGTGTGAAAAGTAAGGGGAAGTAAACTGCACACCATAAACATTGTTCAAGTGACATTTGAGCAGCATAAAACACAGAGAAAAGAGAAAATTCAGCATCAAGGAGGAAATAACATCCAAAATCCTACTGCAGACTGAGACAATATTCTTTGAATAGCCTTTCAGAAGGGAAGACATAAGATATGATTATGCTAAAATATTATGAATTTGTGCAGTCATCTGTTTCAAAAGAATCATGAATTCATAGTGAGATGGGAAAGAAAATATTTACAATACTTTGATAGCCTTCTAGTCCTGAATTCTGTTACCGACACTTTTCCTTATGTGGACAGCTGAAGAGCAACAGTGATAAACTTGGAACTGAGAACTTAGTTCCAAGTTCTTCCTAAAAACCACTATTCATACATTGCAGCTAGAGTTGCATTCAAACTTTACAGTCTGGGTTTCTAGTTTCCCACAGTCATGCATCTTCTGGGAAACCTCAGTGATCCCCTTTCATAGAAATCATATTTCTCATAATAATTTTTGGAGGGAAAATATGTAGTGATGGTCTGCTAGTAAGAACCTGTGAAAAGATGAAGTCTCCAGATGGCTCTGCAGAACTAGGACAACCTTCTGGGATGCTATGAAAAAGATCTACATGCATTCAGTTCTATGGTCAAAATAGACAAAAAGAAAGCTTTATATCATATTATCAAATTATCTCTCTTAAATATTCCTGGGAACAAATGTAACCCTCTTCAAACAAGTGCATAAAATACTCCCTAGCAGATTTCCTTTTCCATTTTCTTTCCCTTTAAAAAGCTTTCAAAATGAGATGACTTCAGCTTTTTCTTTATAATATCCATTAATTATAGTTAAGAAAAATATAAAAGAGAGTTGCCTCTTTCCTCTGCTTAGTATGGATACTCCATCAGAAAATTTATTGAAAGAGATCATTAATTTGAAGCTACACATTTAATCTGTCTGTGGGCAGACCACATTGTGATCTGTGAAATTAAACTGACAAAACAAAGGAGTAAATTCTATCCTGTAAAGCATTCAATAATTTCCATCTGACAAAAAATGGTAAGTAGAAATTTTATTTATTTTTAGTCATCTGAAATTTAGTCATTCTTGGACATCTTGGAAAAACAAGCCCTCTGCATTTGTTTCTCAATATCATCAAGAAGAAAGATAGGGCTTACTTTACTTTCCCAAAGAGGTTCAAAATGGTTAATCTTCTGTGCATATCTATATCAATATGTATTGAGAGCCTTAAGGTCTAGATATTTGTGTTTTGGTAAAGTAATGTTGAGTTCACCATCCAAATATGTGTTTGAGAAGTACTCTTTTCAGTATTTTTTTTTTAATTGAAGAATGAATTTTAAATGGAGATGAAGATGATGGTGGAAGTGTTTTGTAACATGCCAACTGCTTTTCCCTTACTTTTGCAGTGTAAAAGAAAGTGTTATGTGAGCAAAAAACCTCTAGATTGAGAAAATAAATACCATGTTTAGAGGAAAAAAAAACTTCTTAGTAGCTTTGAAAATTTCAAGTTTAAATTCAGGCCATCTATACATGAAATATGTATATCCTTTCTGAGCAGAAAGTTGGAGACATAAAGGATGTGCTTGATAGGGTAGAGGTCTTGAGGGCAGGAGCAAAGCAGTGTGGTCACAGGAGCCTTACCTCAGAGAGGAAGAGAAACAGCATGACACAAGCAACGATACCCCAAGGAAAATGAACAATAGTCCCTGCTAAACAATCAATTCATTATTAAAATATGATTTGTCATAAAAGATCTAATTCTGTTGAAATTAATCTACTCCATCTCTTTTTAGACAAAATTAAGAATGTGCAAATCAGTTATAATATAATAACCTTATATATACTTTCCAGAAGCAATGATATTTAAAATTAATTAGCCAAAATGGAATGGTGAATGGTTTTTTTTACTCTCCCTTATATACCTTTCTCAAATTGAACTCCAACTTGAATTTTTTTTCATAGCAGATATATCTACCTTTCTTTTTGTAATTAAACAAAATATTGTAAATAAATAAATAAATATATAAATATTTTGCATGTACAGAGTAAATTTTAGGTAGTTCTTTTATTTTTAATTTTTTTGGGTTTTTTTTTTGCTCAAGATGAAACAATGTAACATTTATCTGTAGACCCACTTAACTTGGGTTTCTTGACTGTAAACTGTATAAAGTCTTGTCGTATGTGGACCAAGCACATGGTGACAGTAATTTAGATCAACCTTTCTTTTTCTTAAATAACCTATTTTTCTCTACTACTGGACTTTTAAATTGTACTTATTATTCTTATAGCTTGTTTTATCTTTGTTATGATTCATATAATGTCCAGGAGATATACACCTTTTCTGAAAATAGATTTAGAAAAAGCAGTCTTCTAATACCTGCTGGTAAAAGATTTAAATCTTAAAGTTCATAATAATCAGACTACTCAGTGGATGCTGGGAAGTGTAAAACATCTTCTAGAAAAGTGTTGCACTTTTTACATTTTTCAACTTTTCTTTTTTTTTTTTTAGCTTCTGAAATAGATTTTATGAGAAATTGTTCAGTTGGTGGGCATCTATGTGTTAATTTATGGAAATTTAGGATATCAACATAGACTACACTGTCCAAAGCATGCATTCAAGTACAACAGTACTTGCAAGTATTGTTTCCTCAGGTTTTAAGCAAGAACAACATGATAATCCATTGAAGATTTGTTTCTAAAAGCAGTAAATTCTTGAGATAGCTTCAAATAAATATTTCTGGGAATAAAGTTTTCTCTTTTAACAAAGATTTCTTTGAACACACACTAGTCAAAACCAAAATTAATGCATAAAATGTTTTTTTTACTTTATTTAGAAACAAAAATATTTACATCTTTTGCACTTTTCTTGCATCAGCCACTGATTATTTCACCTGCTAGAAGTCTGCCATTTAGACACAATGCTGAATACAAAGATGAATATAGTCATCAGCCTCTTTTAGCTAAGTATGTTTGTATTCTGTGTCATCCATTTTTTATAAACTGTATCCATACACCCCCCCCTGCAACACTAGCCCCAGCTCTGCATGTTTTTCCCTGTTTGTGTATACAAACATGGTGTGTTTGACATATTCAGAGCATGCTGAAGTTATTCAATTTACACAGATTGTTGTCATCAGCAGCAGACCTGATTCACACCCAAATATTACATATTTCATTTATATTGTGATAGTGATATGTGTACTACAAGCTTGACAGCTCTGGTTGTCCTGTGGCCTTGTCAAAACTGCAAATTCTAAATGTGCCACAAGTCCTCAAGCTCTACTGGAACAAAATTTATATGTAGGAAAAAGAAATATCTCAGCAACCATGAACATATGGTAGACTCAGTCTTATTTCCTGAGATATTTTCTCATAGGAAATGATGAAGCTGCAGGACATTGAGTGTGCATTAGCTTCAGAAGTGTTACCTAGGAAACTCTTCAAGTCAGAAATCACAATTTTTCTATTCTTTTGCTTTCCATTTCAACAGAATCATAGAATCTTTAAGGCTGAAAAAGACATCCAATACCATCAAGCCCAATCCTTAACCAAACACCACAATCATTGTAAACTCAACCACAGTACTAAGGGTCACGTCCAGTCTTTTCTTCAACACTTGCAGAGATGGTGGCTCCACTACTTACCTGAAAAGCCCATTCCAATGCTTAACCACCCTTTCAATGAAAAAATTCTTCTTGAGGTCCAACCTGAGCCTTCCCTAGCCCAGAATGAGAGGATTTTCTCTTATTCTATTGCTAGTTGCCCAGGATAATTCTACTTCACCCTTTCCCCCCACATCACAAATCCAAGATAATAGCAAGGCCTAATCTTGTACAGCATACATTAAGGAAAGTCCTGAAGCTCAAAAAACTTTTATTGCAAATAAAAACTTTAAAAAAAAATTACTTTCTTAAAGCATTAGTCTAATGTTATTTTTCATTCTTATTATTTTAAAATAGCCTTACTAACCTCCTAAGTTTTTCTTACTCCAATACGACATGATTCTAAATTGCACAGCTATGTGGAATTGATGGGCTTTTGAAAACCTGGAGGCAAGCCAGGAATTTGCAATTGATGAGAATGAGAACCTGGCGGTTCTGCATCCTGGAGTGGGTTAGTGGGACAATGTCAACTGATATGCAAGGGAAGGGGAGCAAGGGGGAACAGAGATGGGGATAGGCGTATGAAAGGGGTTGGTAGTGTGTAAAACAGAACTTGTCAGTGTACTTGTCTAGCTGAACCCTGTGCTTCATCACTGAAGCCTTTCCTGTCTTCCTATATGTTCCTGTTAAATCTTTTCTTAACTGTCTTAACCATAATCTCACTCTGTATTCTGTGTGTGTGTATGTGCTACAAGAGTGCAGGGGAGATCTGAGTGCGTCTGAGTGAAATTTGGGAGCAGCTTGCTGGAGTCAGATGAAGTGGTGGGCACTCCTGGCCATTGGTATCAGCTAGGAAAGAAGCAGCTGCATCTGCAGCTCACACCTGAGTTTCAGAACATGGGTCTGACCTCCAGCTACTAGGTCAGGAAAGATTTTGGACTGGACAAACTGAAAAAGTGACAACAGTCCTAACATTCCTAATACAAGCCAATTTCATCTTCACTGGCTTCTGGATGATTAACTGTGGAGGTATTGATAGAGAAAGAGGAATTGCTATAGTGAAATATAGTCTTTCACTTGTGCCCTGGTCTTCTAGTCCCGAAACATCAATGCCAATGGATTTGTTTGTTACACTGAAAATCTTGCCAAAGGAAAGAACAAAGCATACCTTTACAGGGGCAGCTGTCAGTCTGCAACTTTCAGTCCAATGTGTGCTTTAAATGGTATACTATTATAATAGTTTAACTAGTATAATAACTCCAGTTACAAAAAGTTCTGATTTTGAGCATTGCAGCAAATTGCAGTAACACAATTCCTCCTCCCTGGAGAGAGGTGAAGTTTGTGATGGATTTCTTGTCTTTTTTCTTGGAGGATCATGATTCTGATGCTGGCATCGTGCCTTACTTTCTCCTTGTGCTGAGGGTCATGCTTGGAGATCCCGGTGTGCATTCTCTGCCCCCATTGCCTCCCTTTAGGAAGTGCCTGCATGGGAGGGGAGCAGGAGGGAAGAACCAGATCCAATCAGCCAAGGCTGCTCTGGCTCTCTCAGAGACCTGCCCTGTCTCTACTGTCTGTGGTGATGGGGATGAGAATAGTGCTGTCTTTAAATCTTCAGATACACATTGATCTTGTTTGGAATCATGATCACCACTTCATAAAGGGCTTGGAAAAATGGCAATGGGCAAACTATTCCTTGTTCCTGTTCTGCTTTTCATAGCTACAAACACTGAAAAGGAAAACCGTTTCTATGGGAATTGATGAAAATTTGCTAAGAGAATTTGAGTTGTGTATTTTTAGCATTATACCAGTAATATACTGATTGCCTAGTACTGAAAAATATTCACATAAATACTAAAACATTATTATTTTTACAAAATTATGCATCATCTCTTTTGGGTGGGTGGGGGTGATTTTAAGTAGACAGGTTCTTTGACAGCAGAGGCTGTACATAGCTCTCATAACACCTATTCTGAAAACTGATTATTTCTGGTAAAAAAAAATTATTTGAAGCACCTCTAAAGATGGAAAAAATCAAGAATTATGACTGTGTTTCCTGTCTATGGGTGAAAATTCTCTATTGTATGAAGCCAGGCAATGAGAGTTGGACCACTGCATTCCGACAGAGAAAAAAAAATCTATTAATTTCCTAAAGAATATTCTTACACAAATCAGTTCCTCATTCCCTGTCTTACATTCCCCATAGACTAAACCTTTAACTAAAATTTATTTTCATTGTCTCAGGGAGAAGTAGTAATTCTTCATAGACATTGCTGCTGCTTTTAAGGTTTGAAAATTGGATATGCAAATAGGTTCTGTCAAGTGCTAGTGGCAATGTACTATATATATACTCTGAATTTGTAATTATTATTTGCCAGCTTTTATTGTCGTAGCAACCAATTCACTTCAATTGGAGATTTGTAGTACTTCTAGCAGTGCAACTTCCTGGAGTCTGAATATTTGACCTTTTACCATTACTAATTTCATGCATCCTCCCAAATACAACATATAAGAACCAAGGATTCTTTGTTGAATGAAATGTTCTGAATATACTGTCATCTATTCAAAAGGATTTTTTGCTTTCTTAGGCAGTGCAATATTTCCACAGCATATTTATCTAGGCATTCTGTTTTCAGACTGACCTGGGGGGAAAAAAGAAAAAAAAAAAGAAAAAAAAGATGGAAAAACACAGTTATGTGGTAAAATATCTATTTACACTCAGTGGAAATGCTTTGGTCTACCTTTGGAATTGTTTTCAGCTGAGTACAAAGAAGAGGGGGAAGCTTCAGGGAGATAGGAATTTATGACCTTAAACTCAAAAAGCTTATATTTCAAAAGTAGTATCCTTTATTCAAAGGTACTGCTTTTTTAAAGTGCTTGAATAACATGAAAATCCTAAAGAATTATACAATATGGGACATTTTTATGCCTAAAATAATTACTTTTTGTCTGATTTTAATACAATTCAGATAAAATAGTATGTATTTTTGTTGTTGGCATTTTTATTGTCTTTTTATATCAGAGGTTCTTTTATAAAAAAGGGACTAGATTGTATGCTTTCAATATAAAACATTTTAGAGACAGTAAGTGTATGGGGTTTTAATTATTATTTAGGAAGAATTTTTATAAGCAACATGTACTGACATTCTTTAAAAAATTATGGATTTTCCATGTGTAATATATCTTGAGAGAAATTAAATTTAAGTTGTTTGAAATCAAATCAGCTTAATAGGTAGTTGGATCATGTCATAGATATCTGTCACAAATTGTCTGTTACCTTTAAGATTTGATAATATTTCTGATTTACAGTGAATTAAAATGAAAGTGATATCACTCAGAGCTAATTCAAAAACCCATTACCAGATTGCCTTTGTAATTTGCTCCTCTTGGTTTTGAAACTAATCTGAATTTGCTTCAATTCTCAGGTACACAAAAATAAAGAAAGAATTTATTTACATGCTTAACACAAACCTCAGACATATCTACCATATTTATCTTCCACTGCTAAATTTGTGCTAAAAGTTACATGGTTTTGACTTTCTGGAAACTCAGAATGTATGCATGACACAAAATTGTGTCAACATTTAATAGTTTGCCTTCAAATATACTTGCCTTCAAAGACCTAATTCAAAAGTCAATAATGTTGCCTAACTAGGAATACAGACCATCTAATTATTAAAAAAAAAATCTATTATTATTCAAAGACTTCACAGCCTTTCCCACATGAGGTAGTTTCAGATAAACATCTTGCATTAAGTTCTAGCTGTTTAAGCATTGCTATCCCCAGGAAAAGAAACTTGCATTCCTTAATATTAAATCCATTATAATTTAGCTAGGAGATAATGGTTCAGCATCTGTAAAGAAAAAGAGAACCATAAATTTTGTGTTTACAGTTAATGCATCTGAAGAAATTGATTAGATAAGATTTATGTGTTGGCAGTACTACACCCCACTGCTGGTGAAGTGGAATTTAGCTTGAGTTCAGTACTTGAGACTGAGAAAATCACCTAAACCTGAATTAAAACTGGCAAATTACAGTTTCTAAGGAATGCTTTTCTTTGTGACCCTTCTATTTTCTTTAGAAGGTTTTAGGTATTCCTCCTTCTCAGTACCACTCTTGATACAACTTAATCGATATCATTCTCAATTGGTAAGTGATATGAAATAAATCTTTAGGTTTATTTAGCTGCATGAGAGAAAAATATTTTGCAGTCATCTATTGTCAGTAATTTCAGAATCTACTAGGATTTCAACAAGGACATTTCCTGCATGGCATTCTCTTGTGTTCCGATCTAGGTGGGTAAAAAATAATTACATTTGGTAATTTACATATGGGTAAATAATTTACATATGGGTAAATAAATAATTACATTTTTAGGATGAGAAGACTAGATAAAGGGAATATATTGGACTGACTTCCTTGACCTGTGAACTTTCAGAGATGGCTCTTTGAATTTATCGTGGCACTCTACTGCATTGACTTGCAGGGCATGAATAGAGATGGACAAGCAAAATTCCCTATCAAGGTCTAAAAAATTCTGATAGACTCTGAGGAGTATCATTTACATGAACATTGAACTGTTAATATTGTAATTCAGTTGCCTAAATTCTACTGTTCTTAATTTGTCATTAGGACATTCAGATGACAAAACAGATTTAATTCCTATTCACTTCTTTGGTTTTGGTAATTTTTCATTGAGTTTTTCTTCAGTCCAAAAAATGTAAAGCATAAACTGCAAAAAATTGACACCCCAGGTCTAAAAATTCTTAGTTGAAGTCATTGGAAAACTCACATATCTTTCAGTAGTGTCTTCTGAACTCAGATGTGTTCTTTGCTTCACAGTGACCCAGTTTCAAAAAAATACTGCCTGGCCTGTCTGCTGGGAGAGGGAATTTTGAGAATATATATTTTTTTTTTCATTTTCCCTAGAGAGATCCTAGGTGTCCTAACTTTTGCTGAGCTATAGTTCTACAAAAATATGTTTTTTATCTCTGTTGCTAAGTCTCTTCTCATCAAAAGGCAGTTTGTTGCTTTCCACTCCAGGAAGAAACTAAAAATACAAAGCTGCATGTGAAGAGCCTGTTTTTAACATCCTGCTGGTTTCTTATTTTTCTAATAGTGGTTTACTGTACATTAATTCATACAGAAACATTTACCTTTTCACTTCTTGCATGGAAAACAAAAGATTATCTTTAGTACCTGGTGGGGAGTTCAAAGTCTTCTTCACTGGCAATACTGATTTACTAATACCTAAATTAGGAATACAAAGAACTAGTTACCAGTGAGAAAATAATTTTTGATGCTTCAAAAGCCAAAATTAGGAATTTAATGCAGAAAATTAAAAATAGTTTACTGGTTTGTTTTACCTTCAGCTGGGTCCACCCTCTCTAAGCTGAGGACTTCAAAATTAATCTCTAAGTGTAATCACAGAGTCTTTTGATGGGAAATTTAGGCAAAACCCCCACAAAAATTCTATTATTCTTTTCAACAGGAAACAAAAAATGCAAGTTTAGTCCACTAGAATTTTTTTTTCAAGCACAGATAAAGTTTAAAACAAGACACATCTGAAAATAAAAAAAAAAATATTTAGGGCTTTTTCCCTCTTTCCTGTAATTATTTTCTGGATATGAACCATAGAGTGGGTGGATAATGTGGCCATAACAGAAACTAATTTAGCAATGTGAAACACTCTATGTGTTCTTTCCCTTTCAACCTATACTCTTTCAGGATAGGCAATAAGGACACATTGTCCCATATTCAAAGTCAGAAAAAAACTCATCTCAAGAAACTTATAAAACACTTTTTCTTCTTCAGTAGTGCTGATACTCACAGGAAGAGATGAACTACCAAAAATAATTGCAATAGGGCTTCAGAAATCTTATGATATTATTAAAAAAATCAAAACCACCACCAACAACAACAACAACAAAAAAACAAATAAAACAATCAGAATATTCCCCATGACCTATAAAAAACACATTTAATTTCAGTATGATGCAGGTTAGACACACTGAAAGAAATTAAGAAAGGTTCAATAAAGAGTTTAGATTAGCTATTAATAGCTTATGATGAATTATACTGGTAATTGGTAGCAAATCTGAGAAATTAATAAATCCTGCCTTTTAAATTTTCCTGTGCAGAAATTCAAAAAGTAATGGCCTTTTATTTTTAAAATGAAAGAAATTAGATGAGGAAGTTTTGCAACTATAATAAAATATGAAGTGTTCAAGGATCTGTTTTGAGGAAAATCAAAAAACCAATTCTGATAATGGGACACTGGTTGTACAGTAATTAGCAAAACATAATTCCTAAATACATGTGTGTCTTCTGATAGCTCCTATATTTTTTATAGTGGACTTTTCAGTGACCTTACAGCAATACTCACAAGTGGCTGGCTTGTGTAAATAAAACCCCAGTTTAAAAGCTAGTGAAGAAATATGGGATCATATCAGGGACTCCTGAAACAGCAAGCAGCAGCTGACAGAAATAGCCTTGAAAGTGCAATTGTGGGACAGTAGACAAAGTCCAAGGCTATAATCACAAATCACTGATGATTAATTACTGATTACTACAAGAACACAACCTTGGCAGATGGACAGAACCTCTTTCAGGGTTAAAAAAGAAAACAGAAATGAAATCTCAAGCATCCCTAATAAAACACACCATACTGAGTAAAACTTGGATACAATATCATGTTTATGGATGAGAGAGCAAAGAGGAAGTAAGTAAATTGCATTAGGAAATATTTTTAGAAATTACATAAGCAAATCCAATAGTCAGGAAGAAGAATAATTAATGTCCTTTTCCTTTAGGAAAATTTTCTTAAAGGAAAAAAAAATCTTACTTTCCTTTAGGAAAGTATCTGAAATACATGTATTACTGAAAATATAGACTGAAATAAGACCTGAAA
The DNA here is from genome assembly GCA_003286495.1 of Chlorodrepanis virens. Classification (NCBI taxonomy): domain Eukaryota; kingdom Metazoa; phylum Chordata; class Aves; order Passeriformes; family Fringillidae; genus Chlorodrepanis; species Chlorodrepanis virens. Next base: position 44,476,077 of record LTAT01000001.1, on the reverse strand, counting down.
TTAATTAATTCATATAGTAAGGACCTGCCCTTACACAATGTCTAAAAGACAGGCCTTTATGGTTTGACTGTGATCACTGATACATATGTAGTGTGTCAATTTTCCTCCTCCCCACAAACCCTTATACACTGTGACATTGTCATTATATTTGAACCATGTTTCCTAAGTTTTGTTATGTAATAATGTGTGACAGTGACAACTATCAAAAATAAAAATCTATATTAAATATGTTGTTCCCCCTGTGGATTAGAGTAGGTAGGCTGATAAGGAATGAAGATGGACTTTTTATACATTTTTGACAAAGCTATCCTTTTTTCTTATGCCTCTTACTTTAAAGCTGATTTTTTAAAGTATATTGATAAGCTATTTCCCAGATAAAAATTAGGCTGACAGATATATAATTCCTCCAGACTTTATTATCTTTAGTTCTTAGGGCATGCATATTCTTTTTCTATAAATTCTATAAAGTAACAAGCATTACTTGAAATATCCTTTTGACTAGTTCTGTTGCTTTAGGGTCATTTCCTTATGCTTTGTTGTACTTGAGATAACATAAAACTTTTGATGCTTATTTTTTCTTCCTTCAGGCCCATATTCTTATCTCCTTGTCAAAATTATTTGTATGCTATGCAGTATGTGATTAAAATTAGTTTTTTTTCCAGTGATGGCTGAAACAAAAAAGTGCAACAAACTATTGAAGATATTTCCATATCTCTTACATTTTCTTGTTCTTCTTCTGCATTGTATCTGTACACTTGTCTTTACCTATATGCCAAAGGTTTCCTTGTTAACACTTTTTTTACTAATGTACATGAGTGAATTTTTCTAGCTTTCTAGATTTAGTATCACTTATTTGATGTATTTCTCCTTACTGATTCTTTACTATATGGCTGTCTTTTGACTTATGAAATCTCTCTTTGATTTCCCAGTTACTGACCAAATCTTGGTGCATTCATTTCAGTACTACAATATCTTTATTTTGTAGTGACAGTTTGTCTTTAGGTAATGATCGCTTGTGATTTCAAGTTAATATACCTCATTAAATAAATTCCAGCTCCTTTACATTGTTTTAGCCCACAAATTATATTTCTAGTGATTCTATAAAATACATGTTTTCAAGTATCATGTAAAATCTGGTAGTTAATCTACTGACTATGTATGTTTAAAAAAAATAAAGGGCTTTATTTATTCAACAGAACTTCAAAGAGAACACCTAATTTACAATATCCTTATAAGTATTTTAAAGGGATTTCTTTGCACCTAATTATACTTTAAACTACAGAAGTGGTTGCTACTGAAATAGTGGCTAGGCATTGGAGTATGTTTCCCAGGGAAGTTGTGGAGTCACAGGCTCTGGAAGTATTACAGAGATGGATTAGGAGTGATTATGATGGTGGTGGGTGGACAGTTTGCACTAGCTGATCTTGAAGATCTCATTCAACCTTGACGGTTCTGTGATTTTGGGAAATCTGCATTTTGAAAAAGGATTGTCAGTTTTGCTCATGCACTCTGCCACTTCTAAAATTTTAAAAGCCTCATTGTTTTGCAGCTTCTATTGTTATTTTCAGAGAACATTCTTGAGAGAACAAGGACTTACCATCTCCAAAATTATAGTAATAAAGATGCTGATACTTTTTCTAAACAAAGTGTCTGTAAAAGAAAAATTACCAAAACAAAGCCTGATGCTTTTACCTTGTTTTAAACTACATTTCTAAACAGATGATTCCAAAGCATTATTTTTTACTAAATTACTGCTATGATCATCATGTTGTTTTCTCTAAATGTTTCTGTAACATTACCTGTGAATTTTCAAAGTCAGTGGTGGCTGCTCATTTCAGCAGCCTTTTTGCATTAATTTCACTCTATTGTAGAAGAGACACACATTGCTTTTCAATTAACAATAAAGATAATCCCTAATCTTTTCAGTTACAAAGGTGGGGTTCAGACTGGAATTATGTGTCAAAATACTGTGATTTTTTTTTCAGAAGAATGTGTAAAAATAATTTTAGTGCAATTTAAATGTTTAATATTAATCACGGGACTAAAACTTCAGTCCACCAAGGTTATTGATAAAAAAATCTTTTCCCATAATCATTCCAAGGAAACTGAATCACAAAACAACAGTTGGTGAGTGAGAAAACAGTAATTCCTGCAAGAATTCCTGCAAGACTTAAAATAGTTATATTGAATTGGTGTAAAGCACACTAAATAATGGTGTCCATGGAGCTATCAGCAACAACATGGAGCAACGTCAACAGGCATACAAATTTATTTTTTTAAACAGAAGAAAACGTAAAACACAAAATTATTGGACTCACTTATTTCTTTTTCAGTGAAACTTTGTTTCTCGTCTCATATTGCTTCTCACAGCTGTTTCTCAGTATGAGAAAAAAGTGTCTTTGAAATGAGAGCAGCACATCTTGTATCTGCTGACAAAACCCAGAAGCAATCAGACTGGCATGGCCACTTGCCTGTTGTTTACTACTAAAGTATCTTTTTCTCAAATCCCTACTTGGAGTAATTTTTCCCCTGGATTTTTTTTAAATTACTTTAAATATAAATAAAATTTTTCATCCTGCCCTGCTCTCCCTCCTTTTTTTTGTTATTTTACTTTTTGTTCTCTCCTTGAGTGCTTTATGTCTCTGTGTGGCTATACATATAGAACTTATTCATAAAAGCTTATAAGTACACACTGTGTTACTTGATCATTTGATACATAGGGACTGCTTTAGGGTAACATGTTCTGCAGGTATTTTATTATTAATGATTTTTAAAGCATACACACTAAACTGTGGAACATTATGTCTGGTTTATGCAATGCCCATTAGTTACATGAAAACAAGAACTATTTTGCTGTATGTATATTAGTATCTCTTTGAAACAATTATTTAACTAATATGATAAGTAGTCATATTTATCATATGATAAAAAATATTTTTAAGAAATTTTGTTTTACTCATTGACAGAACTATGACAAGCTACAACAGTAATTTGGGTCTAATTCATTTTGACATTTTGCCTTTTGCAATGACAGGGCACTGGGGTAAAAAAAAAAAAATCTGACATTGAATAGGTTTAATAGGCCAAACAGAAAAACTGTTTCATTTACTATGTTTCCAGTTTACTCCAATAATATCTAGGTGTATATTTGTTCTTAGGGAAGTTCAGCAGTTGTATTTTGTTATCTATGTGCAGATAATTTTTGATGGGACCCAGAGCTTCCATAATGCTTTGAGATTCTAATAAAATTTGCATGCCAGGTAATTTTGTAGAGGTAAATTTGTAGAATCTTTCTTCATTTTTTTTTTCCCTAAATTTTTTGGGACCATTTGCATTACTTATTACTATAAGTAATAATAGTAATCCACTAATTTATTACTATAAGTAATAAGGTAGTGGATTCCCCATTCCTGGAAGTGTTCAGTAAATGACTGGACTTAGCACTTAATGCTGTACTCTAGTTGACAAGGTGGTGATCAGTCAAAGGTTGGACTCAATGACCTTAACAATTCTACGATTCTAGGTTGCCTAGTACTGCGTCCAGTCCAGTCTTAAAAACCTCTAAGAACTCAGAATCCACAACCTCAAGATATGACAGCTTTTTGCAGTGTCCTCCTGGTGGAAAAGTCATTCTTATACCCCATTTGAATCCTTGAAGTCACAATCTATGTCCAATAGATCATCCAAGCTCTGAAAATCATGGAATCACAATACTTGAGGTTGGAAGGCACCTCCGGAGGTCATCTAGTCCAACATCCCTGGTCAAGCAGAGTCACGCAGCACAAGATGCTGAGCATTGTATCCAGACAGCTTTTGAGTATCTCCAATGAGGAAAACTACACAACCTCTCTGTAACCTCTCTGTACAACCTGTACCCAAGGCCAGTCCCCATCAGTAAAATAATGCTTCCTGATGTTCAGAGAGACTCTCTTGAGCTCCAGCTCTTGCCCATTGTCTCTACTTCTGTCACTGGACATCACCAAAAAAACTCTGGTTGCATCTTCTTGCACTGTCCCTTCAGGTGTTATAGATAGTGATGAGATTCCTCCTGGGTTCATTTGGGCAGAGTTCATATCCAGTGGTCCATTTGGTGCTCTGTGTTCTCTTCTGCAGCTGTAAGAATGAACTGCCCCAGTTCTGAGCAGATCTAAACTGTATTCCAGGGTAACACTCTCAGCTCTTCCAGTCTTTTCTTATATGAGAGGTGCTTTACTCCCATAATGTACTTCAGGGCCCTTTTTGTTTCATGTCTCTTGTACTGAGTAGCAAAACCTGGATATAGGACTCCAGGTGTGGCCTCACCACTGCTTAATGGATGTGAAGGATCACCTCCTTCCCCTGTGCTTTTGTAAGACCCCACTTGGAGCACTGCATCCATCTCGGTGGCTCCCAGCACAAGATATCAATCCGTTAGTGCAGGTCCAGAGAAGGGCCATGAAAATGATCAGAGGGCTGGAATACCTATCCTATAAAGACAGGCTGAGCGAGTTGGAGTTGTTCAGCCTGGAAATGCAATCCCATTTCACCTTCTTATGACAGAGAGGTCACAGAGTTTCCAGGTTAAGGAATCTATCAACCATAATGACCAATCTTAGTGTTCTTCTAGTGGCACCACTTGTAGTTATTCCTGAAAGTAGGAAATGATGAGTGAAATGCAAGAACTTGCAGAAAAATATCAAAGTTTTGAAAGAATTATTTCAATTTGCATTTCTCACCCTCACCAGAAGTATAGATTTCAACATATTGTATGACTGTATGAAAAATATTCCTTTTCCTGTATGTCCTGAACCTTCTGTTTTGAAATGCCAGAACTATTATCACCACACCATAACTTAAAATAGGACAATTTTTATTTCAACATATCGAACTGTGGCATAAAATAGTGGTTTGAAACTTTTTTATTAAATATGTGCACAGCAAAAGAACACATAAAAACCATACCTGCCCTTATTTTTAATAACATAAATTACCATGCAACTTGTGCAAACCAAAAACTATATTAGACATTATAAAAATAAGAATTACCACTCTATGCTTTACAGAATAATATAAAATGTTTTGCATCCCATGATAAAGTAATGCTCTAACATTTTCATAGCTTTGAAAAGAGAAAGTATCTTTCATGAAAAAAAAATTAAGTGCCACAATCGGTACTCATTTGCATCATTGTTTTATAATTAGCTGTTGAAAATCACTTGACAGGTGTCAGAACCAGTGCTTCACTCCTTCAAAGTGTATTTTTAATTGTACTTGCATAATAATATTACAAAATAGATAGTAACTTCTGAAAACAATAATATTATCTTTCTTCTCTGAATGCTTTTGATGTGATTTTTCATTAAACACTGATATTTTACCTGATAGTATTTCCTTATCAGGTTCTATAGACTACTTTCCTGAAGCTGTGTGAAGCAGAACATTTCTGAGTTGAAGGCTGGAAATAATTAGTCCAGGACTTATCTTACAGGTTCTAAAAGTAAATTATAAAGGATCACCATAAACATTTCCATAGAAAAATTTTAAGAAAAAAACAGCAGACATACTTAGCAATTTTTCTACTTTGCTTAAATTTCAAATTCTTGCTCAATGCTATGGGAAACTGAGAAAACAATACCTAAGTCTCAAATAGTTGAATAATCCAATTTTCTAGTTTAGCTTTATTTATATCTAGTTGGCTATCGCTGTATGAATTAAAAGAGAAAAACAGAAATGCAGACTAAAATTACAGAACTTCCCCTAAAGAGAATAATTGGATTTTAAAATCCTCTCAATGAAAAGTAAATGAGTGTCCTATGTACTAGGAAAGAAGAGAGTTTCTAATAAAAGCAACACTATTTTCAGTGATCTAGTAATTTTAACAATTGTTATTTTGTTCTTAGCTAATCCAAGCAAACCCTTCCCAGAAAGACACAGTATATTCTTGAAAAGCCAGATGGCTCCTGCGTACCCCAGAGCTTCATAACCCTTACATTGTCTATTAACACCACCATCTCCTCTTTGGTCTGTCACAGCCAACTCAGAACAAAATCAGGAATAGAGTATAAATTTTGTTAAAGAATGGAGTCTTATTCTACTGGATAGAACTCTAATCACAATAAATAAAATGAGTTTCTGAATCTTGAACTGCTTCTATATTTCAATGTGGGATCTGAGAGTGGATATAAAAAAACCCCCAAACCAGCAAGTTACACATTGACCTACTTGCTTAGGACTTGTCCTTTCAGATTCTAAAATTCTGTATTTTTAACTTATTGGCATTTGTGTTTCAGCAAGGCACATGAACTCTGCCTCCTTTTAATACATTTTTTCAAGATGGATGAGGACCACCTCCTGAAATATAAAATTCATGGGCCTTTCACCCTCAGTCTGTGAATCTCCAGACATCTGACCCCACATTTCTGAAAAAGTAGTCTGTATTCAAAGTTAAATACTTAAATATCTAAGGCTACAACAAGAATTTGAACAACTAAATCTACTGGGTAACTAAAAAAGAATGTAGAAGCTCAAATGTATCAATCCATGGTACCAAAGCATTTTCAAGTCTTCAACTAGATGTTTTTTTTTCAGTCATTCCATAGTCACAACTCTGTCTACCCTGTGAGGAGTTTAGAGGATCTAAAGTCATGTTTCCAAATTCCATTTTTAGTGCTAGACCAGTAGCTTTCAAGTATTGAAAAATAATATTCATGTGTTTAATATTATTTTGCCTATATATATTATGTTAAAATGGTAGCCCTGAAAAGTTTTTCTGAATACTGCTTTGTTCTATTCCTGACTACCTCTACCGACTTGTGGTCCAGATATGACTTGTGTTGAATCTAATTCCAAATGGTTCACTTTAATTTTTCCTTTTCCGTTTTTTTTCCCCTCTTTTTTTTCTTCATTCTTCAGTAACGTAACACATTTATTCATCTGAACTGTGATCATGTAAAACATTCTCTTAGTGTGTTTCCAGGAAAGCCTGGAAAACAGTTATTTATAATAGTGGTAGTGGTCTCTCACTGCATAATGTGATAACACTAAATCCATAAGAAATGCTCAAATATTGGCCCTAAAATGTATTTATACCTGATGAAAACACAGCTGTTTTGCTTGGCATTAAGAAATGGAATATGAAAACTTTTATCACTGTGGCATGGAAGGTATGCTGGTATTAAAATTACATTTATAAAACCAGTCTGCTGGGGGAGGACAAAGTTTAAAAACCTCATGCTTCAAATATAAAATACTTTCATAGGGTCATAGAATCATTTAGGTTTGAAAAGACCTCTAAGAGTACTGAAGTCAACTGTTAACACAGCACTGCCAAGTCCACCACTAAATCATATTCCTTTTACACATTTTTTAAATACCTACAGGAATGGTGACTTCATTCCCAGGGCAGCCTGTTCCAGTACTGGACAATCCTTCCAGTGCAGAAATTTTTCCTAATATCTAATTTAAACCTTTAGCACAGTTTTTCCAACTCAGAATATTCTGTGATTCTGTGACTTAGCTTGAGGCCATTTCTTACTGTCCTATAAGAAGAAACAGAACCCCACCTTGCTACAACCTCCTTTCAGGTAGTTTAGAGTGATAAAATCTCTCCTCAGCCTCCTTTTCTCCAGATTAAACAACCCCAGCTTCCTCAGCTGTCCTTGTCACAAGTCACAAGACTTGTGCTCAAGTCCCTTCACGGCTCTGTTGCCCTTTTCTGGACTTTCTCCAGCACCTCAATATCTTTCATGTGGTGAGGGGTCCAGGACTGGACACAGCACTCAAGGTGTGGCCTTACCAGTGATGGGAACAGGGGACAATTGCTGCCCTGGTCCTGCTGGCCACTCTACTGCTGTTACAGGCCAGGATGTCACTGGCCTTCTTGGCCACCTGGGCACACACTGGCTCATGTTCAGACACTGTCAACCAGCATCCCCAGGTCCTTTCCACTGTGCAGTTTTCCAGTCACTCTGCCCCAATCAGTTAACATGCTGTTGTTGGGACTCAATGCAGGATGCACACTTAGCCCTGCTGAACCTCTGGCCACTCTGAGAAGGGATTCAAAGGAATTTTAAAAAATCAAACCAAACCAAGCCAAATTAAGACTGTAAACAACATTTCACACTGTGCCATGGATAGTCTTTAATCTAGCGCAGCTCCCTCAGTGTTTAATAGCATTGTGTTCAGTGTTTTATTCCTTGCCATTAATTTGTTCTGAACAGCCTTTGAAAACCAGACATGATTTCACTTGTGCTACGAATTAATGTCACAGAATTTACAATATTCTTTCTCTTTTTGTCTATGGAATAAGCAAAAATGATGGCTCCCTTACCAAGAATAGACACAAACATACAGTAGGATTCTGATATATGAACAAGAATAAAAACATCTCTTCTTTTTATTTGCTGGCTGTACCTATCTATGTACTGGTTTTGAGGCAAAGAGAAGGCAAGTATATTGAATGTGGGTGAAATGGAGTTATTTTTTCACCAGAGCAGCCATCCTAGTGCTGTTCTACGGATTGGTCGCTAGAAAGGTGTTGGCAGCAACACCAATGGCTTCTGCTGAGCAGCGCAGGCGCAGCATCAGTGCTGTGTCCCCAGAATTGTGTCCCCCTTCCATAAAGAGGGGTGGGCAGGATCTTGGGAGTGGACACAACTAGGACAGCTGACCCAAATTGACCAAAGGGATGTTCTATACCATATGATGTTGGTTCAATGTAAAGGCTAAGAAAAATAGGAAGAAGCAAGGCACTTGCTGTTTAAAGTCTTTGCCTTCCAGAATGACCAATACAGATGTGGAAGGCCTGCTTCACAGGAGCTGGCCGTACATTGATGGCTAATGGGAAAGAGTGAATTTTTTTACTCTGCTTGTGAATGTTCCACCGTTCACTTTTACTATTGTAAACTGCCTATCACAACCTGTGAGTTGTTTTCCACCTTATTTTCTCTCCCCTGTCCAACTGAGAAGACGGAGTGATAGAACAGCTGTTTGGGCGCCTGGCAACCGGACAAGTTCAACCCATCACATCATGAAGAGTAGAAAACAAGATTTAAACTATAACCAAATTTCAAACCTTTTTCCAAATTATCATAATTACTTGTAATGGTATGTTTAGGAATCATGTTAACCAATTCTGTTAGACAGAATATTTCTGTGTTTACATTTAGAGAAGTGAATCTCCCATTCTCCTACATACATATATTTACAGCAAAAATATTTAATATAAACTTCTTTATGATCATTCCCTGAATGTCTCCATGACTTTATGATGCACAAAGTGGACTACTAACCCATGATGCCATTTTAGAAATACCTTTTTGTCAACTTACATTTGAAAAGAAATGATAGAACCTATCTGAACTAACACAGAGATCTATTTGGTGAAATATTTATACAAATCCAGTCATCTTAGGTATTAATAAAAATGAAGATAGAATTTAGAGGACATCTTGCCTCATGCTACAGTAATATAAAATTTCTTACTTGAAACAAGCAAGAGACTGTGTTGCTTCTGCATTAACGTTCAGAAAATGTAGGAAAGCTTAGATGTAGCTGTCTAGAGTAAATCAGACCTCTGGTCCAAGTCTTTAATAGCTACTGTAAAGATCATGGCAGGACTTCTATCATATTACTAAGTTATCTATTACCAGCAAAGACTGTCCATGGCAAGGAAGGATTTCTGGGAGAAACTTGGTCTTAGAAGACCAGTTCTTCTTCAGCATTTGTATGTATGAGAGGACAAAACTAAATTATATGAACTGACCTAATGTTATATACTTTTAGGCATGGAGAGCCAATGTCCATACTTTTAGGCATGGATAGCCAATTCCAGACTGAATCAAAGAATTAGTCAACAGCTAAGAAATGTGAACAGAGATCCACTGCTTTAACTGACTCCTTGACACTTGTCTTCATTGGGACTTAGGACATAAAATAAAAAAAGACAAAACTTCTACTTAAAAGACATGACCTTCTCTCACACCTCTCAAGACATGACCTTCTCTCACAAAACAGGATGGCTCCAGTAATAAAAATAAAATGCAAACCTTAATTCATCTTCCAAAAAGGTAACAGAACTGTTACTGAGAAAAAAGCATACATTAACTCAATCAATGCTACGGCAAGAACTTATTTAATAGAATTTTCAATTTTTGGAATACAAAAGAAGAGAAAATTAATAGTTTCATTTTGGTTCCTTTTCCTTTCTATCTTTTCTCCTTTTTTAAATTCTGGGTAAGAATTTAAAGCATTGAATTAAGCATTGACTAGTAATTCTAGATTTTCATTGAGGTATTAATCAATATTCTAGGATAAACTATGAAGAATGCTAAGAATCAAACTCATGGACCTTAAGAATGAATTTGAAATAGAAATTAAATGTCTCAGAATATTAGAAAGTGAGGTGCTGGACAGATTAACTCCTCCATGTGGAGCTCTGGAAGCGGGGAATGTTTTATCACCAGCCCTCCACTGGCAACAATCACCTCTGCTGTTTTGGCATTGGAAGTTACAAAATTCTGTGTCAGTAAAGACAAACTAGGCAGAAATTGGGCAGAAAATCGCTGGGACTGACCAAATGGTGATGCATATGGTGGAGCTATGAAAAACAAGGATTACTTGTGCTGAGGGAGATGGATTGTTTCATTTATTAGATACCATCTGGGACAATAACAAGCAGCAGTTCCCTCTCTCCTATCTCTTCACAGTAAGAAGAGCAGGACACCCAGTTCTCTGGCATGCTCCCTTCCTGCTTGTAGTTGTAAATATCTCTCCCTTTCTCCCTCTCTTTTAGAATAGAAGCAGCAATTTTATACTATGTGGACCACTGCCCTCATTTCAAGTAAAAAAATTTGATTGCAAAAACAGTAGCGTGAGACTGTAATGATCACTAGGTTGAGACATTTTAGGGGCATGTGTGGGGAAAAGGGTAGGTCAAGTCTCGCCCTGGTGGGGCAATGCACTGCTCCATACAGCACCCCCCATCCTGGGAGTGTATCCAAGCCCTGCAGTGACCACCAGTCCCTGGCATGGTGGAGTCAGTCCTCCACACCTCACCTCTGAAGCCCCTAATCCAGCTCCTGAGTGGCCAAATGACCAGAATTCTCACCTTGGGGAAGGGGCCAGGAAACTCAAAGGGTATTTAAGCCAGAGTACTAGCTGAGAACATTGTCTTGATTCTTCGTCCCTCACATTTTATATCAGCTGGAACACTGCTGAACAAAGAGTCATAGATATCCTTGCTATTTTCTTTATTTCTTCTCTCCTTCTTCTAATTTCTTCCTCTTGAAGTTTGAATAGCCTAAAGTTTGATAGACTGAAATCTGCCAAGTTAGTGCTTTGTAAAATGCTTTATGTTGATTAAATGTTGTGCTAAACCTTTTTTCCAAAATTCTCTGATTTGCCAGTAAAGCTTTTTGTTGTTTTGATCTCTTGAGGAATAATTTGTAGATATTTTTTCCTAAGCATCTGGCTCAGTGTGCATAAAAAGTACCTTAAACCCTTTTAAGAGACTCATTGAACAAGCTCTGGAGTCATACAAATACCAATCAACCTAAAGTTGTAAGATGGGAGTTCTTGCAGACAAAATAGGCAATACTAGAAACAGATACTCAAATTTGAAGTCTTTCTGAACCTGGCTAACTTTAACAGGCTAAGAAATGTTTAAATGATCTACTCTATCAGCAGTAGTGGTGAGGGAATATTTCACTAAATGTGGTGGGTTGACCCTGCCGGGGTGCCAGGTGTGAACTGAAAAGGTCTATCACTCCCCTCCTCACCTGCAAAGGGGAGAAGAAAAATAATTTATCACTTGTGGGTTGAGATAACAACAGGGAAGAATCAATCACTGATTGTCACAGGCAAAGCTGCCTTAGAGAAATTGGTTTAATTTAGTACTAATCAAATCAGTATAGGATAATGAAAACTAAAACCAATTGTTAAAATTTCCTCCACCCCTCCCTTCTTCCTGGGCTCAAATTCACTCACAGTTTTCTCCACCTCCTTCCCCTAATGTGGGGAAGGGAGGTGGGAAGTGGGGGTTGCAGTCAATTCATTATGTTTTCTCCCTGCCACTCTTTCCTCTTCATGTTCTTCCCTTTCTCCATTATGGGGATGATCCCATGGGAGAGATTGCCACTGAAATTCTCCAACATGAGTCCTTCCAATGGGCTGTAGTTCTTAAGGAACTGCCCCAACGTGGATCCCTCCCATGGGGTGCGTTCCTTCAGCAACAGACTGCTCCAGCCTTGGTCCCTTGTGGGGTCACAAGTCCTGCCAGTAAACCTGCTCCAGTTTGGGCTTCCTGTGGAACTCTTGCATGGGTAAGGTGGGAATTGCACTGCAGCAAAGGACAAGAGTGAATATAGTCATTTGTTTCTGAGAGACTTGAAATATTTTCTGCCAGAAACTTGTCTGAGGGGAATGGTACCACTATTGCTGGATGGCTAAAGTCAAACATCTCACAACACTACAAACAACAGACCTCAGTGAGGCCTTTGGAGTCATCCTGAGCAGCAGCAGGCTGCAGAGACCCCCTCTCAGTGGAACATGTTTCAGAGCATGTGTGATTACAGTTGAATACACTATAGAAAGCATAGCATAAATATTGCACTCTCAGATCTATAATTAAATCACTGTTACAATTGCAGTAAATTCTATTGAATCATTTTATAGATCTTAAATTAGTCAATTCATTAAATGCTGCTAACACCTTCCAACATAAACCATTTATCAGGTCTGAGGCTAAATTCACAAGGGTGCCCACTCTAAATCTTATGACTCAACAGAAGGGTCTTCATTGCTCCTTTTCACCCTGGCTATTTTCCATCCTTACCATTTTAAGTCCTGGGTTTTCTCTAATTAATTCCAAATTGGTTATAATTTTCTTTTGTTTGCTTCATCCATTGTAGGGTAATGGAGATTTAAAATCAACAATTTATATGCTTTCCATTAAGGCAGCTTTATTTTCTACTCAAAAGAGAACCATTTTTTAATGCAAATTTATAGGAAAGTTAAGAAAGCTGTCTCTTCACTGTGTTTATTGAGAAAAGAACCTAAAATATCACTAATTAAAGGCTAATAACCTGTGTAACATGGGCATCCATTTGGTAAATCTTACATATTCAATTAAGCTTGTAATATGTCCATTAACCTCAATTGAATGGTCTAGGCTGGTTGTTCCAATGGTTTTTTAGCTGAAAGTAATTTAAAAATTAGACAAACTTTGAGTCCTTATCTAAATCTCTCCTGCTTAAATTAAAGGGGTTTCCTGAGAATTTATAAGATCATGTTAAGAAAAGCAAAGCTCAATTGAATTTGAAACTTGCAAGGGATAGCAAGGATATCAAGAATATATTTTATCACTTTGTTAAAGGGCTGAACAAAGGACACATAGGATCACTGCAGAATTGGATGTATCTAGTGACAGTGGGCACAGAAGGGCTTTGACTCACTCTTCACCAAGGCCTCTGTGATTAGTCGAAGGGTTCAGTGAGAAGGAGAGCAACTAGAAGTGGATGCGGATTGAGTCATGATTTACTTGTGACAATTAGACCTGGACAATTCCCAGCACCCAAAGGGATGCATCAAAGAATGCTAAGAGAGCTGTCAGAGCTCCTTGTGAGGAAGATTTCTACCATCTTTCAAAAGTGTTGGATACTAGGCAAGATCCATGCACCAGAAATGTTGATAAGTGCTGAAACCCCTGTAAATAACATTCCTAGGAGAGCTCTGAATAACATTTATCTTTTACAGAACAGTTTTCATTTGAAAGTTCTTCTTATTGGAATAGACAAGTCCTGAGCTTCTTGGTCTCACGTCAGAGCTGACCCTGCTTTGAGCAGAAGGCTGGATTCAAGATCTCCTGAGGTCCTTTCCCACCAGTACACATCTGTAAGCCTATGATTTTAAAAAATGCACAGTGGACAGTTTTCTTTATTTCAGAACTACCTAATTTTTCTTTTCATATTTCTGTGCATTTAAATTTCAGGTTTCCATTGAAAATACAGTACTGTTACTGTAATTTAGAATAACTAATTAACTTGGAGTTGATGGAGAAAATAGTACAACCAAAACAAGATGTTGGGACCAGCATTAAAAATCCTTTCTGAGATCCTGAACAGCAATAATATGAACATAAGAGTGGTAATTCATAAAAAGAAGCAGCAATGTATATTTTGTTGCCCTGTAATTGTTCAGTTCACATTAATTGAAACAGGCCCTTTGACTAGTGAAACAATGTCTTGTATGACTTGGATTTCTCATCTATGAAGCTGGATAAATTGGGTTCCTGCTTCAAAGTTATTTTAGACTTATTGTAGAAAGTACAGTAGAAAGCTGGACTGTTGTGTACAATAATATTTACCTTCAAAGTATTTGTTTTCCATAAACACACATAACCAAGAATGCATACATTTAGCACACAGTTTGTGGGAATGGCCTTATTGGGACATTTATACAGTCTGAAATGCTTTTGCAGGAGATAGAGAATCCTAGTAATGGAGAATATTCTGCTCAAAAAGTAAGAGCAAAATAATTTATTTTTTTTTTAATAGATAGTGAAATAAATGCTGATTTTTCAAGTGGCATTGGGTAAAATTATTATTTGCAAAGATTTCAGGTTCATACATGCACACATCAAATATCTGAGCTCCCACTATGATCACTGTGAGCTGTTAAGTTGACCTATATTATACTTCTGAACCCAGTTAGCTGCGGCAGGAGTCCGTTCTTTAAACAGTGTTTCCTAAGGCCATTTTAGATGTCCTAATTTACTCCATCTGGCCTCTTACTCCTCCTCCAGAAGATCATAGGTAAACTGGCTCCTCTGCTGTGTCTGCCAGCTCCATATGATTGCACTGAATAACCTAGAGTGCATCAGAAAATATTATTCAACATCTGATCTTAGGAAACTGAATCTCCCATTTGAACATTTCAACTCACTCTATACACAATCTAGCTATTTTAATGGAACTTTAATCCAATTAATGTGCTGGTGAGTGAAACAAGAGATGATTTGAATAACCTGTGACAGATGAGAATGGACAGGGAGTTGACACACTTGAATTCTGGTCAAAGTTCCACTAGACACTGCTGTAAAGCCTATATTTTGAGGGTTTTTTGGTTTGAAGAAGAGAGTGAGACTTAACTTCTATTATATAGCACTCTCAGATCTACAGATGAAAAAAATTAATAAGAATTATTAAAATTATTCAATTGTTCCTTAGGGATGCCAAGTTATGACAAATTCTTCTATTACCAAAATTGTTATCAGCTATAGTCACTGGGAAAATAAAAGTGTAGGGTATCTTTATATCAGTTATTTCAAAGTAATTGTTTCAAAATTTTAGGTTACAGTGCTTATACTCTGACCTTGGTGTCTACAAGTTTACCCAAACCAAGCAGCACTTTCTGCAAAGCAATGTGACATCATTTACCCACCAGGGTTTCCATACAGCTATCATCAGTCTGTTAATTTTTTATCTATACAAGCTCTTATTTTATTAATTCTATCTCAAGTTAGAGATATTTGCTCTTGGTAGTTTGAAATACCATGAGAACTGGAAGAGAAACATCCATTTTGATACTTCAGAATGTAAGTATGCCTCTGAAAACACAGATGCACACACTCATGCATCATTTTTCCTAAAAAACATAAATATGTTTTCTTTCTAACTAAACAAAGCATTTGAGAATATTATTTGAAGAAGAAAAGAAACAATCAAATAAATTTTGCTTACAACAGAGAAGCAACATACAACTCATAAATTTATTTAATTTCTCTGGAGTATTTTTTTTAAAATTTCTATTCATAATCATGTTTTGTGGAAGTGGGAAAATTATCATCTTTCTATCATTCAATCTGCCCTTCTATACCTATGTTAGTGATGGTTTTTGTTTCATTCCAAAAAATCTAGTGATGTACTCTAAATGTGTTGGAAAATAAATCAGAAGGAAAGGCCAAATAATTTGATATGACATTTCACTGCTGTGCTTATTCTGATAATATGTGTTGAAAGACCGGAAATCTCTTTCTGTTCATGTTTTGCTAATTAAAATCAAAAATTAAACTAGTGGTTTTAGGTATAAATTCAGACAAGTAAATGTGTTATGAACAAAAATGCCCTTACTCTTGTCAAATCCTCTCTTTGTTTCTTATATGTTCAGTTTCTTATACTTTCTGCCCTCTTTCCCTGCCCTTACATTTCCTGATAACTCTATGGTTCCATATTTAAGTTTAGCTGTTCAGTGTACATTCCAATGGTTGGTTTGTTTTTTTTTTTCCTTCCCTATCTTCAAATGCTTGAAGGCTTTTTAAGGTAAATCCTCTCACTTCAGCATTGCTATGGCAGCTGAAGGCATGACAAGTCTTTAATTACAGCTGTCTCCATTGTACCATTTACATATGTCTTTAATTTCTCAGGCATTTCCCTTTTAATGCCATTTAGTTATTCCATTATTGCTGCTAATTTTATTCATTTGAGAAGCCATTACGAAATACTAAGCTAATTAAATGAGATGGATTTCTGTAGCAAAGGAGATTTAGTTCTTCTTTGTAAGGGAGGAAGAAAAGAGGAAGATTAAAGAAGTTAATCTGTGTATTTGTAACATTATTGAAGGAACAGTACTGAATATATATTTATGAAAAATATTGTTTCTTAGTGATGAAAACAGTGGTCTAATACTCATATATGAGATTATGATTTGTTTGCTGGACTACTTTAGGCCAGGTATCTCACCTTAATATATCTCTTTCTTCAAGTCTGTTAAATCAATGTAGTTTCAATGGCTCAAGAGTTTTAGGTTTTTTTAGCTAAGGAATTTATTTTAAAGAAACTACCAATGCATCTACTTAGATCACAAATTCTGGGAATTTGTTTGGATGCTGTTAGGTACATCAATTTTCCTCTAGATTTGATTACTAGAGGAAATTCATCTTCCAGAAGCAAAAGAGGAGCTATTTAGGGGTTTTTTTTTAGTACTCAGTTTAATAAAGTTCATGAAATCTAAGATTCCCATTACATGACAAAGCATTCAACAAAACTTTTTTCTCCACCTATTTTTCAGGTGATTACTGGTAACACTGTATATATGAAAGATGAATGCATGAAGCATCTACTGCTTTTTTGGAATGATGGAATAATTATAAAGTGGAGTGAAAAGGTAATTGAATTGTCATTTTAAACTTTAAACTAAAATGATCTAAAAATTAGTGTATTATTCTTTGACAAAACATCAAAGTAAATTCTACAAGATTTGCACTGGGGTCCTCTGCAACTGCGATGATCCACATAAATCTATGTCTAAAATAAGTTCTGTTCTACCATGGGGACATAAAAAATAGCAAATCAGTTTCAAAAACCTGTTACTCCATCTCAGGAAACATGTTTTATAAAGTTTTTTAGGGGAAAAAAACCAACAAATTGAATATTGATGTAAATAAATGATGTGCAAAATGAGAACTCTCTAAAGATACTTAAGACAAAAAGAACTTGTTTATTTTTTGAATAAGGGATGATGGTAGTTGAACACTTTTAACTTCAATAATTCTATCTAGCTTTGTACTGTCAACTTGACAACAAGTGTAAACATTAAATATATTATTAGCAGGGTTTTTACAAGCTTTCTCCGTCAAATGAAATGCAATTACCTTGAGATCTCCTCTTTATACACATTGAATTCCCATTAGAACTTCAACAAACATTAGACAAATTTCAAATCAATGCAGAGTCAATTGCTTTGCTTAGAAAACATCAAGAGAGCCAACTTGTCTGTATATTTAATAGAAGGTCATGCAATTAATTGAAGGCAAAGTAGGTAGGTGGAAATAAGAGTATGTAGAATCCTCTCCAGAAGCAAAGTTCTTAATAAATTATTTACTTCTATTAGTTTGGGCATTGGTGACAGTATCAGAACAAAATGAAACCATAAAGCTGTCTACTAGTGGTGACTACAAAACTTAGAAAGCACAGACTTATCTGTTTGAATAGTCACTAATAATATTTCAAAGTCAAGGAATGAAAAAAATAAGAAAAGGGGATTTGCTTCAGAAGCCTTAATCTGATCATCATTTTTGTATAAATTCCTATACCACCTTTCCTTGTATGAACTTTTCCTATTACACTCATGACAAGGATAATGTTCCATTAAAAAGCAGCTCCTCAATTCTCTTTTCTTCCAGTATTAAAAGCATTGCTGTAGGCTTTATTTACCTTATGCTAATCTAGAGCTGTTCTAAATTCAAAATTATTGTTTCACAGGTAATAAAAGATCCTCTTTTCCTTTTATTTCAACAGTATGGGAACACTCTGGTAATTTGGCAGCATATATTGTGACTACATCACTCTGAAAGAGGTATTACCACCCTGATTTTATGAAGAGTGACGATGAAGCCAAGAGCATTATCTTCAGCTGCCCAATTTTAAAGTGCTATGATGTTTTTTCAGACATTTTGTGCGTAGTACTCTACATATTCCAAGTGCATTTACTCAGCACTTCTACCAAGTGGACTATTGCTTTTTTATTAGTACCCCATAAAACAAAAATTATTAGAAAGCCACAAAAGATTGTTTGCATTACAGAGATGGTATTATAACAGGAAACTAGCTATAAAATGCCTTAGGTAACCATATATCATTTAACCCACACTTTAGGTGCTGAAGTAAAGAACAGCAGATTCTCATCATTCATTGCTAACCCAGAAGGCAGACAGGGAATTTGTCTGAAAAAGAACCTAGAAAACCTAGATTTCCTTAGATCATTTCAGACAGTGTAAT
Organism: Chlorodrepanis virens; assembly: GCA_003286495.1. Lineage (NCBI taxonomy): Eukaryota > Metazoa > Chordata > Aves > Passeriformes > Fringillidae > Chlorodrepanis > Chlorodrepanis virens. The sequence goes on along the minus strand of LTAT01000001.1, from coordinate 44,457,325 downwards.
TTCCCCACAACAATTCTGTAGCTTTGAAAGTTTTAGATGCGATACACAAATCATGTTTATGTACCCAATATCACTGTTTAGACAAGTGAAGAACATGGTCATTTAGGATTGAGTAATGGGTCATTTAAATTACCTGGATGTACACAAGCTCATAAGGCCACATGTGATGTACTTAGGTGGTCTGAAATTCTTGGAAGGTTGCTCTCTATCATTTGTGAAAAGTCATGATAATTAGGGAGGGGAAAAAAGGATATCTATGCTGACTTCAAGGAGAGATAAAGGAAGATTCAGGGATGTATAGGCCAGACAGCCTATCTTCAGACACTGAAAAAATTATAGAGCAAACTCCTCTTTAAAGCTATTCCAAACACATGAAGAGCAAGAAGGTGATTTTTAGCAGCCAGCATGAATTTACCAAGGAAAAATCATGACATTCATGACATGAACATTCTGATTGTATTCTGTGGTGTGTTGACTGGTTTAGTGTATAACAGTAAACCGGAGAGTGATGTTTATCCTGATTTTAGCAATGTTTGCCATTCTCTCTGGTAATAACCATATTTCTAGGGCTCCAGTGTACTAATAAAACCTAAGGAACCTGATCAGCATCACCTGGGGCTTCCCACCCACAAACACAAACATGGGTACATGAACACAGGACCTCTAAGCACAGTCCTGGGTTTTACTTCACAGTCTGCAGTATGCTGGAAGAATATTGGTTGCTAGTATGCTCTATCCAAAAACCTGGCTGAAACAGAGCTAAAGCTGTGTTATTATGCTTGCCTCTTAGCCATAATAAACTGCCAGATGATCACTGGATTTGTTTCAAACTCTGTGGATAGACTACTGGGTTTGACTTTAGATCAGTTGCTTCACTGTTAGCTTGCTTGATGATTTAGGCTACTGGCTGGATTTTGTATGTGATATTATCTTTTTTGTCAGTCCTTGAACTGTTGATAAAACTCATTCCTGTCACCATTCTGTTTTGTTTGTCTGCTGGCATTGTGGCCTCTTGGTGAAGTCACTGCCTCACAAAATGTCTGTGAGATACTCATGGAAATAAATTTCAGTATTCACAGTTAATGGCAAAAGTATATGAGAGCGTGAGAATCTCTGTTCTAGCGGGGTTATCTGATCAGAAACCTCATAATTGGGAGGATGAAAAAATGGCTAATTCTAAACATACAGAGACATAAATGTCGCCAAACTAACACAGAGACAATGACAAGAAAAAAACCTTGCTAGTCACCCTAATTGATAGGCTGTCAAGAAACCACAGGTAAACTGGAGAGAAATCCCTGTCACACAACTAGGCATGAGGGAATCTGTAGGATTATATAAACTCATGGGAAGGGAGGGTAGGGAAGTGAGAAAGGAGGAACAAAGAGGTGCTATAGACAGCAAAAAGTATTAAAAACCTCAGATCATATGCACAGCAGTGACAGCCATTATGCCTGCCTGGTTGAACTCTATGCCTGATTGCTGCAGTTTGTCCTGTCTTATTAAACATTCTCATAAGTGTGTCAAACTGTCCTGTGTGTATGTTTGACTCTGCAAAGTTTCACTGGAAACTACTGGGGGGACTGGTGTGAGAGTACTGGATGTACAGCTACTTGGGTTAAGAAAAGGGCTGTGGGTTGGGTGCCCTTGGACTGTGGTGTGAGCTACTGCAGCCCATGAGGTGTCAGCATCAGCCCCTGGAGACAGCAGGCACAGTTTACCTCCAGCCACCGAGACAAGCTCAGTTTTGCAGTATTCCGTGGTTTTCCTGGGCCTTGTATGAGTCCAAATCCGGCTAGCTCAGACTCTAGCCCACACGGACCCGCATAGATGAAAGTAAAAGACGAGAGGCGCTCTTCTCCACGTGGGTGCAAGTATCTTGTTTATTGGCTTGGTGGCAAGACACAGGTGATGGGGTCACCCAGGTAGAGAAAGGGCATGTGGGACTCTCACACAGGAGTTTTATACCCAAGGGGATGGGGGCTGGAGAGAGAGGACCAGGGCCAATGGGATGCCATTGGGGAGGGGCAAGGTACCTATGGGACAGACCAGGTGTGTATAACAGGAGGGTGTGTGTGGGGGGGCATGTGAGGGAGGGGAGAAACCATT
>LTAT01000001.1:44444031-44455206 GCA_003286495.1 Chlorodrepanis virens | reverse complement strand
GTGGGGAAAACCATTCTCGTGACCTAACCTACTCAGTAGAGATTTTCCACCACCCAGCGCAAACAACAACAAAATAAACTATTTAGTACAATACAACACAGTTTGTGTCTGAAAACCAGCTACTGGGGGAACCAAGGTGAGTGAGACAGGTAAGGGGCTCAGCAGCAGCCCCTGGAGCAGGATTGAATGGCCAGAGGCCAAGTGTCTGGCGCTGACTGCTGGGAGCAAGTGTCTGTACCTTCACCAAACCAGGTATGGATGTGTATTTGCTGTCAAACTTTGAGTCTGATGTGTTTATGAACAGGTAGACCTCGGATCCAAAGTGGGGGATTTTTTGGGTGGAGGATGTGTGTTGATTTTCAAGAGAACCCATTATTGTGGGGTGCCTGTGTGAGTTTCATGTTTGCAATGAGCATCCAGCTGCACCAACCAGAGAGTTCCTGGAATGAGAGATGAATAAAAGGGGACAGGATCCAGTCAGGGGTGTAAGGCAGCAGAGGATCTGTATGGGTGCTTTGGGAATATGCAGCTCTCTGTGTGCTGATGAACCTGAAGGGTGTCATGTGTGTGCTGTGTCACACCTCCTGCCTCTGCCAGGTCAAAAGAAGGAAGGGAAGTGGCTGTCCAGGTTTGTGTCTGGTGTGAGTCTTATTTGTGGCTGCTGTTGAAGACTGAGACTTGTCTGTGGCTGCCTGTGTATCCAGCTTTGTCAGTGTCCTCAGTGTGTGTCTGGGACATGTGCTCAACTTTGCTAGTGGTTAAACCTGTCAATGGAAAGGCAGCAGCTGCATCAGAGCCTGGGCAGAGAGCCCAAGTCCCCCAGGCACAAGGCAAATCATTATTTAATGAATAGTAGTATGCATTTGGTCCTAAACTCAGTTCATGTTCACAGGGCTATACATCAAAACATGTCAAAAGAGACAGAATAATTTGCAGGACTGGACTAGATGAGCTCAAAAGGCTTTTTCAAACCCAAGCAATGCTGTGATTTGGCAACTGAGACATCAACAGAGCAAAAATTTTGAGGCAAGAGAGGCCTTAGCTTTACAAGAAGCAAACAGTGCAGCTGAAATCTGAAATTCCTATAAAGATTTTTAACATGAACGCTTAAGCTGTTTTTCACATCTGTAACCAGAGCTAGAGTATTTGTAATGGATGCTCTGTAGGAACATTGTTGACATGAATTCATCAATTGCAACTTATGTCACAGAGTTACCTTAGAATTGTTGGGCAAAGATCTTCAAATTTAGCAGTTCAGAAGATGCTTTCTAATTTGATATGAACAAATGCATATGATAACCAGAAGCACACATGACACTAAAGCCATGTATTTATGGAAGCACTTCAAGTGAGCTTGTAAAAGCTTCTCTTCACTGCTGTAGTCATTACTGCCAGCACTATAGAATGAAAATGTTCACAATTTGAGCTTTGCAGCCAAGTGTTTTAGTGTTAATTCAACAGGGTAAAACATCGCTATTAGTTATAAGAGAGTATTTTAAAATTACTGTTTAGTTAACCAAAGGGTTTATATGAGTATATATGTGGCATCTTAATTTTACATTCTCTTAACAGTAATGTAAAGCAGAGATTCAAGAGCTGCTTGCTGCCCACTTTATTAAAGAATTCACAGTCAGTTTGATAATTTTTTTCTTAATGAGTAAGTAGTTTGTTCCGCTAACAGTAAAAACAACTTCTGATATATTTTTTCTACAGTATAAGGCAGAAAAATCACACAGTAAAATTATCTAAGAAATATAACCATATAATTCGATTTCCCTGTATGCCACAGAAGGCAGAGAATTATGGTCTCTACAAATGATAGGTACTCAATTGAAAGAATATAAAATATGCACAGTCTTTGTGTGAAAACTTCAAGCTATGCTTTTCATAGGAATTATTATTTTCTTCATATCTACTCAGAGTAGAACTGAAGAGAGTCATTCTAAATGAGTACATTCCTGCAACAGCAGCATTTTTCTCCCCTCATATAAAGTTCAGGAAAAAAAAAAATTAAATAGTTTAATGAGAATATAAGATTCGTAGAGAAGTAGAGCAGGCTGACCAGAAATATTGTGCTCTCTCTGGCTTTAGAGATTTTCAAGACCTAAATTGAAAAAATTTGAGCTGCCTTATCTAATTTTACACCTGATCATGTTTTGAGCAGGAGATTAGAGATCTCTGAGTTACTCAAAAGTGGTATGATGCTATGAAGTTTTTACTATGTGATAAAATCTTTTCCCCCTAAATGCACTGACTTATCCCACAAGCAAAATTTTGGAGAGAGTCTGTGTTTAAATGCAATCTACATAGTCAACTAAATAATTATTATTTATCCAGAGCTATTTGTTGCAGGAAAAAGAATGTACCTAAGATAAAATATTACTATTTAAGGAAAGGTCTCCTTAAAATTGTTACAAATGCATTTCCTTTAGTCTTTTCAATGTTTTACCTATGTTGGTTATCTGCACTTCAAAAATGTTGAAACACCTATCTCCAAAGGCTCTGTCCTGCCGTAAGTGTTACTTTACCTTTGATGATTTATTGTCGTGCTGGTATCTGAGTGTCAGGCTGTTTTTTTAATACATAAAAGGTATGTCACTGGCCTTCATTCCTGTTCTAAGATCCTATGCTGCAAAAAGTCAGGATTATGGCATCTGTAAGTAATAAATCTATTAGTTAGGATGTAAGTGGTATCATGTAGCCTTAAATCCAAATGGAAGCATGCATCTAGACTTGTCTGAATCACTATCAAAGCATAAGCACTTTCTAACTGTGACTGATAACTGAACACAAATGTCTTGCAAAACATGTGAGCAATCTAACCCAAAATAGGTCGAAGACATGTACAATTGCACTTAGGGGGCATATAAAAATGTGTGAACAGTGACCCATGGAGCAATTTCGTGATATAGAACAAAGGAAAAAAGAGGCACAATGGACTGCAAAAAGGCAAGGCATCCTGCTGAGCACACCAGGATTACTGGCAAGACTGAAAACAAGATTAATCAGCATCAAGAGCAGGGGATGAAGGAAGGGTGAGGGAACAACACAAGAACACCAGACATAAGTAGGGAAAACTGGGAAAGAAAGAGGTAATATGCTTCAGGCCTCACTGCTTTTGTTCTTTTTTATCATCACCTCTGCTGCAATGTATACTCATAGCTAATTTAGAGGTGTTAAGACTTAGCAGGGTTTTATATGCAGCAATAAATAGTGATAATGATTAAGAATTAGCCATTAGCACAAAATGTGTTGTTAATAAATGGCTTTCTTCTTAAAGTTTTTTAATGAGCTAAATTAAGTCTTCTAAATAGTCTTGTCACAGAGATAGCTATTTCCAAAGTAGAATGTGTGTATACATAACATGTTATTCAGTTTCATCACATATTTCATTCTACACAGGCTATCAAGTTGTCATTGTCTCTAATTCTTACTTAGATGTATCAAAATTACTGTTATGATAGGTTTTATACCACGCAACAGTAGAAAATGTATCATAAGAGGGTCATCTGTATTTTGAAGGATGTTCACTGCCTGTGCCAGAGGCTGCTCTTGAAGGTTCAGTTTTTACACAGTACAGAAGTGTGTTTAGTATGTTCAATAGGCTAAAGACTTTTCTCAAAATGCAGTGTAGATAAAGGTTGCATTTCTGAGACACACAAGCTAGATATCCTACTGTAGTATAATTCTCAGTAAACAGAAAAAAATAGGGGAGGCATTTTTAATGCTATAAAAGAAGTAGATAATCCTTTAATAGATGATGTTTTGAAATACATTCATTTATTGCAATTAAGTATTGCAGCCATTATATAGAGTTCTCCTTTCCCTGTTGAAAAGTCTGTGATATTTCTGCAGTTACTTACTTATTTTCTCTCTTGTGCTCTCCAAAATTTATGTTATTGCATTATGTATAGATAACCCCAAATCACACGAGTGATCAATACATCACTCAACAGTTACAATTTTGTTAGAAACGCATTTATCGCATTGTTTACACAGATTGTGAGAATAAAGAGATGTCACAATAAAATGTGCTGCATGAGTCCTTGGAGGTTTAGAGGTTCAATGTCTCTGCAACAGAGACTTACTAGGAAAAAAAAAAAAAATTAAGATCTCTGAGTTCTGGCTCCTGAGCTGATGAAAAAAAAAAAACAAATCTGAAAATTCTAAAATAAATGTCATACGGAAACAGTGTAATCAGTCATGGTTTTTTTTAATTCAAGAGTCGAATTTTGTATTTAATTCATTAAATAAACTCAGTGAAAAGGTACTACAATGAGATAATTTTTTTCCAATATGAAATATTGGACACACATATTACATAAACTTCAATAAATTTTCAGGTAGAGAAGAGAAAAGAAGAGAAAAGAAGAGAAAAGAAGAGAAAAGAGCTTCTTGCAAGTGAATGCAATCAAAATGGTCTGAGTGCATACATCTTTTGTATTAAGATAAATCATGCATTGCCTCTTTTGAGAGCTGATGATTCATCAGATACCAAGAGCTACACAGAAATTGTACCTTATAGTATTGTATATGACATGGGAAATTGTAACCAATTAGCTGTGTCATATTTAACCTTCAAACACAAGTTACTACAACAGATTTCTGACCATTTAAAAAGTAGTTGTTCAGACTGGGCAAGGGAACTTCCCCTAAAGAGGTTGCTCAGAAGCAAAGAAGAAACAGCTGTTAAAGATGATTGGTCCTACAAACCCATTAATCATGCTTGGACAGAAACAAAAAACACAAAGCCCATGAAAAAAAGAAGAAGGAAAGCATCATTAAATAATTTCAGAAAATAATTAGAACATATGGCCTTGTATACCAGGATTTCACTCAATAGTGAAAAATGTGCAAGTAAGACAAAATGGAAATGTACTCTTGACAGCTAGAGTTTCCGGCTATGAAACATGGATTTCCAAATCCATTAGCTCCAATACGCCCCAAACAAATTTAGGTCACATGGTTAAAATGACTAATAAGAATTCCTGCCAAGTACGAACTAAAACTCTATTTTCTTTAGAAGTTTGTAGCCATTAATGACAGCAAAGGCAGCTAAAGACTTGTTACAAAAGCCTTGCAAAAAATAATTTTAAAATATCCAACCAAAACAAAAACTTTGCTTTGGTTTCCATAATGTTTTTAAGAATGGAAGGCAAGGATGGGGGGACTAAATCCATGAATGGAAGCCAAGGCCTTCCTGGACTAACTCCATGAATGTAACAACCTAAATTAAAGGCTTTCCATGAGCAATATTTAGAGATTGATACACCTGAACATATTTTTTTCTGTTTGATAAAGGGTTTAGCAGGAATTTAAACCTCTGACAGAGGTAGATCATTGAAAAAACAACCTTATGTTTCCAAATACTATAATAAATATTTCAATTTGCAGATATGCACAAAAATAAACCTCTCTTTTCTGTATCAGTATTGAAGCTATACTCTAACTAAAAGTGCTTTTGTGTACATAAATCTTTCAGTTGTTAAACAAATACTTTAAAAACAAATTTTTCAGACAGTCTAGTATATTCTGTTCTGTCTTCAGCCTACAAAATTAGATGTTAGGCAGAGAACAGAAATTTAAAAGAAACCTATCATTTGGGGTTTGAATTATTTGACATGCCTCTTTGTCCCCTTCTTCATCCATGTTCAAGAATACATTAGTGTTTGTTTCCAATAAAATGAAATATCTCAAGTTTTGAATCACATTGCCACATTGCCCCAAATGCATTTTCCCGTATTTTGCCTGAATTATTAAATAACTCTAGTCCCCTCATATAATTATGTTCCTTAGAGAAATGTCTCTTTTCAGAAAAAAATCTTCTATTTCTAGTTTCGATTGAACATACTAGAGCTTTTATTTATATGTTTGTCAGGACATCTTGTCATACTAAGCTTTTAGGATCAAGGCCCATTTAAAAACCTGCAAAGTTGAGAGATAATATGTATTTTTCATACAGAGAACAATAACATTTTACCTACATTTTTCTTAAAATAACTTCCTTATGATGAGTCTTCTGGTTCTTTTAATTCATCATGTTTGGTTCTCTGATATGCATCATAATAAATCCTTCTCTATCCTGATAGTGTTGAGAAAGAAAAAGAAAAAAAACACCTCAGCTAGTTTTGGGGTTTTTTTTCCATAACATTATCAGTCATATCCTAATTTTTCCAGGACTGGAAGACAAGAGGTCATCTGTGCAGGGGAAAAAATTGTGATATATCTTACTTTTGTCTTCACCTTGTTAAGGTTCTTTTTTCCTCACGGCTTTTCTGATCTGTTATATCTGTTACAAATATAGAGAACAGTTATTCAAACCATACAAGAAAACTATGGTTTAAGTAATTTCAAAACATCATAGGCATTTGATTTTCAGCTCATGCAATCTCCCCCTACCCCTATTCCAATGTAATTATGACAATCATATTTAGATACTACCAGAGTACTTAAAGATATAAATATTGGTAGAGAAGAGAACAAGAACAGTAATATTTTATTATTTTTGGATGCTTCCATTTCCCTAATTTCTGCAGAGATAAGAATGAACAGACTTGGATGCTTTGAGTTGCTTTCTGGAATACTCTGTTTGCCTCTCTCTCTTACACCAGGGACTAACTGAGGCACTGTAAACTATATTAAGACAACAGGAGTAGTCTTACACCACTCCCCTGGGACTTATTGCTTTCATTTGCAAAAGGCTAAATTTTCTTCAGAATAGCTTGTATGGTGGTGTGTTTTGGATCTCTGACCAAAACAGCGCTGACAACATGCCCAAGGCTTAGTTAATATCTGAGCATGAAGTATATGAAGGATATGAAGCTCCTCACAACCATCACACTAGTGATCAGGCTGGGGGTGCCCAAACGTTTAGGAGGGGAACAAGCCAGGACAGCTGGGCCCAGCTGACCAAAAGGATATTCAATATCCTATGGTGTCATGCTCAGCAATAAAACTGTAGTTAGAAGGAGAATTGTACTATGAGCTACAATTTCTTTGTAGGTCTTGGTATCCGATGAATCACAAGCTCTCAAAAGAGGCAATACACGATATTACCTTAATACAAAAGATGTATGCACTTAGATCATTTTGACTGCATGCACTTGCAAGAAGGGAAGAGTGGGGCACATTTGTAATTATAGCATTTGTCTTCCTAAGTCACCATTACATGTGATGGAGCCCTGCTTTCCTGGAGATCTCAGAATACCTGCCTTTCCATGGGAAGTGGTGAAAGAAATCCTTGTTTTGCTTTGCTGGCATGCCCAGCTTTTTCTCTACCTGTGAAATTGAGTTTTCTCACTTTTGCTCTCCTGATTCTCTCTGCCATCCCTGCTGTGAGTAGTAAGCAAGTGGATGAGTGAGAATTAGCTGCCTGCCAGTGCTAAACCATGGCAAGGATGAGCCACCTGCAAGATTGAATTAAAATGATCACGTCGCAGAAAACTGGTTCAGAAATAGGTTAGTCAGACAAATATAGGATTAAGGAAAACAAAACATAATATTTTGAAAGGTAAAAGCTGCAGAAGAAAGCCACTATGGTTACACTAGCGAATTAAACAGAAGACACTAGCTGAAGTCAAGATCATGCATGGTGGTTTTCTGCTAGCATCTTCCTGACAAGGTTTAGGCCTAATGCCAACTAGAGTTCTGTAAGAAACAGCAGAGATGAGATGAGATGAGTCTCTGTTTTGGGAATAAAGGCTTCAGTCCTAGGAAATAGGCAGTACCATGCAGATAACAACATGGTTAATACACAAATAATGGTACTGTTGTATATTTATTTAAATTATTAAAACATTATTTAGGCTTGCAGTAACCTCTTACCTGTATGTGTTAGGCACATTCAATTTGCCCACATGAATATTTTGTGGCTTGTTTTGAAATACTCACTTTCATCTATATTTGTCCTTATGAATAAAACACTGACAGAGTCAACTGTCCTAATTCACCTTCAGCTAAGTTCCTGACCTTATAGTGAGGAAGGTCAAAAGCTTTAATTGTTCATATTCCCCTTTTAAGAACTAGAGTGGAATATCATAACTGTGTAGGAGGCTAAAGGTATGAACCACTGAAATGTTTTTAGCATCCTGGAAAAATCCAGCTTCATAAAAGTCAGTCTGAATTTATCCTTAAAAAAATAATGCACAGTGGAAGTTTATATATGTTAGGAAAGAAAAAATGACAGGCAGCTGTTTCTTTACAGAAAGATTCACCTAAATGAAAATGGAACATACTTAATGGAACCTAATTTAACTAATAAAAAAGAGATATAGAATGTTAAAATTAAGACTATAGGAAATCTGAGAATTTTTGATGGATGTACAATTTTGAAATGAAGTAATAAAATATTTCAGTATTTCAGAAGAAATTATTAAAAAAATTAAGATCTTATCAAGTTTAAAGCATTGAAATAGGTTCTTGAAGCAAGTCTAAATTGCATTTCTGTACAAGTAATATATGACTTAAAATGTAGGTATCTTGCAGAGTGTTAGTAAATGAAATAACAGGAATTATTATAAGCATTTCAAGACTTGTTTGAGAAGATAACCATTGGGATGCTGCAATATGTTTCAGCAGAAAAACATTACAATTTTATTTGGTAGATACAGTAAATGGAACTAGCTAAGATATCACATTATGTCTTCAAAAAAATAAATGCAACATATACATTTAGTGTAATTAGGTGTCTGATCCTTGATTTACAGGGAAAATTTCTGTTGTCTTATTCCATACCTAAATCTGGAGAATTTAAGTATTAGCTTTACACTATCAAATATATCAAAAGACCATTTTCAATATTTACAAATAGTCCTAGGCAAAGAGAAAAGAATAGATGTCAATCAGAATTAAGTATCTCAGATACGGGATCACTGAGAAAATAGTCTAACTGTCTTTGAATACTGAGGGACCCTAGCAGCCATTAAATTGTGGCATTGAAATGGATTGTAGTAGAAAGTAGAAGAGAGATGTTCTTCTCCCTCAAGGGTATGTATCTGTGTCTTTTTAGTGCAAAAATGGATAATAAGAAAAGGAGGAAGACATAAAAAACCCACACAGAGGCATAAATCAGACACAAGCAAGTCAGTAACAAGAACCAAAACTGGTGAGTCACACCAGAGTACCTGAAATGTGAGAATGTTTATTTCAGTAAAATTAGCTGATCAAAGATGATGTCAAGTGGGATATTAAGGAAAATGAGGAAGCCATAAAGAAAATACACAGTGAAATAAATCTGGCAAGCACGATGAAGACAAAGCTAAGAATCAGTCTTTACAAATCACAGTAATTAAAGGGTTATGAGAATACTATAGGTAAACCGGAGCTCTGATGTTGGTAAGAATGCAGACCTGAGGGTCTGAAAGATGCAAGAAGGAAGAAAAAGTTGGGATGCAGATAGAGATATCAGACCAGTTCTTGAGGGATTCACAAATGTATTTTTGCCTGTCAGCCTGGAAAGTGTAATGTTTCTGCCTCTACACCGCTTCACTGGTGCCATCCTGCCTCTGGCAGCCCAAGAAGAGGAGGGGCTGTAGTTTTCTGGGCTTGTGTTTGGTGGGAGTCTTGTATATGGGTGCTCTTGAAGATAGTATCTTGTCTGTGGCCATCTGTGTGACTGGCACTGTTGGTGTTATGTGTCTGGGTGTCTGTCTGTCTGTGTGCACTGAGGCTGGGTTTCAGAAACTAGCAGGAGGGGTCCTGGGCCAGCGGTTTTGGTGTCAGTGGCCATTTTTAACATCCCTTTGTAGTGAGTGTTCATAGAGGTGATGATATGTGGCATGTCTAAGAAGCCAGAAACTTTTTCAAAATATTATTATTAAGATTTGTGTAAATATCAGTTATCATAGAATAGTCACAAACCATATTTTTCTGTAAGAAAAACTGCTTGGAAATGCTTTTTCCTTCATGGAAAGCAATTTATTTTTTTCATCAAAAAGTCAGAATCAAGGATTCTGCCAGATAATCAAAAGGCATGAGAGGTAATCAGAGTGTAAAATAGGATTTCAAGAGTATAAAACCAGTGCAAATGAAGCTAAAGTAATTATTTGCTTCAAAGTTTATGAGAGAGGCCAGTAGAGAGATTTGAACATTGAAACTATTTTTAGTGGGGATTAGTCAGATTATTGCACCTGAGTAAAGAGATTAAAAAAAAATAACTGAAAAAAACAGTAAAAAAAGTGTTAGCATTTGATGGTATATTCAATGAGTTCTAGGGGTGCTCAAATATGAGAGCAGCTTTGCAGAAAAGAACTCTAGGTCCTAGCAAATGAGCTGAACACAAAGCAGCAATGCAGCAAGAGCTTCCTGCGTTACATTAGGAAAAGTCTCAACAGCAGGTCAAAGAAGATAATGCTTCCTCTCTGTTTTGCACTGACCCATCTGGAGTGCTGGGTCCAGTTCTGAATTCTCCAGCACAAGAGAGACATGGACATGCTAGCTTGGTAGAGTGAGGTCCTGGGTATTTGGGGGATTTTGTCAATATGTGCAAATATCCTGTGGTGAGGGAACAAAGAAAATAAAGACAGGCTTTTCTTAGCGGGGCCCAGTGGGAGCAAGGGAAGCAATGAGCAAAGTAGATATAGAGGGAATTCTTATAAATAAACAAATAGTTTTTTACTGTAATGGTAGTTGTATTGGATGTAGGTTTCAAGATTGATGTGAGTGGGGTGGGCTGCAGGAGTTGCCTCTGAGAATGGCCAGGGGCTGCCCTCTGCCAGGCACTGACTGTTCCAAACAGCTCCAAAGAACCATAAGGCACAGTGAAGCCCCACAGGCAAGATGATGGTGGCTTGATGGTGCCTTGGAGAAAACATATTTAAGAAAGGATATGATGCAGGATCAGATATGTGTGTTACTCAGCTGGCACATAGGGTAGCTCCCTCAGCAGGAGCCAAACACTGGATCGAGTAGCTGAGAGCCTGTGGAATGTCCAGCCTTGGAGACACTAAAAACACAAGGTCCTGTGCATTTTACTCTATCTGAGCCCCCTTAGAGCAGGGGCTGTGGGCTAGATGATCTCCAGAGGACCCTGCTGAATTCAACCATCCTGTGATTCTAAGAAATTACATGTGGCCCCAGGCCTCTATAACTACAAAGAAAAATTATGTATAGACTTGTGTTTTCAGTACAGAGTACCTAAAATTATATAACATTTTGGGATTTTTTTTTTTTTTTTTT
>LTAT01000001.1:44429148-44444021 GCA_003286495.1 Chlorodrepanis virens | reverse complement strand
TTTTGGGTTTTTTTTTTTTTTTTTTTGGAGTTGAGGGGAGTAGTGTTTACAGAACACATTGCAAGGGAGTTTGAGATGAAAAGTTTTCTGAAACAAGATTTGAGGAACTGAAGGACACTGTAAAGAAAATGTTTGCGTTTCCCACATTATGGATAAAGATGATCACTAGAATGAGCCGTCCTCAGAAAAATACCTGAGTTTTGTTTAGAATTGTCTCCTTAACTAATTCCCTGAAAAAATATAAAGTTTGTGAGATGTGTTTGACCAAAGGACTGGAATATCTAAGTGAATGGAAAAGCCACTTATCTGACATATGGGCATAATCCACCATGCCCAGTGACTTCCAGCAGTCTGATGAAAAAGGTTCCTCACAAGTTATATGGAGTTGAAAGGAATCATGCCCAGAGCAAACAGTACAGCTCTGACTGTTTATAGATGGGCTAAACCAAATGGTAATTTGTTCTCTTGTGGTAATGTACTTACAGCTTGGCATCTTGGGCTGTCTGTCAGAGAACTCATTGGTTGGGCAGCTACGGTAGTAGGTACTACGGTATTAGAATGAGGGGAGGCTTTACTAGATTTGCTTCGTTATGCACAAGCAGAATAAAGTTTTTCCCAGATTTTATAAATGGGTAAAATGTAGACCAATTTTCATGACGAGGAAGTATCCTTGCTGATATAGCCAAAGGTTCGTGTAAGTAATGTGAAAACTCAAGAACTCGAGCCATTTTCTCAGAATCAGATAATCACATAAACCAAAGCTGTCAAAAATTCAGGCTGATGTAGACTATGATGCAGAACTTCAGCTCCGTTCTCTTAAAAACATCACCGTATGGAAATAAGGTCTGAGAAAAGGAAGACAAACCTTAATAATCAGGCACTCTTACAGCTATCCACTCATTGTGTTTACATAGTTAATCTGTACTTGCAAGTAGCTGAATTTTATATGCCATATGCACTACCACTTCTATAATCTAGTCATATTTCCCAGCACACCTACTTACTGTATAATGTGTAAATCTATATAGAATCATAGAATTGTTTGGGTTGGAAGGGACTTTTAAAGACCATCTAGAACACCTCTCAATATATACTATTGATTAAATCCTATGCCTGGGAGTTTTTCACATAATTGTCACATTAGGTCAGAATAAAACAAGTTTTAAAAAGCTAGTTTTTAAAAATAGAACTGTATTGTCTCAAATAAGTGAAAATTAAGAACTTAGTCTTTTTGCTTTCCTGATTCCTTAGTAATATAAGGAATGCTTTGATGACTTCTTCCTCAGTGTTGAAATGCCAGAGTACATTACAGACCACTCATCCAGGTGTCATATTTTAAAAAGAAATTAAAAAGCCTAAAAAGCCTAAAATGGCCTGAGACTTGTATTTTTCCCCAGAAACAAATTATTTCAGGATGAAAAAAAAAAAAAAAAGGACAGGATTTCAGTGATATCAATAAAATCTTCAAAAAGCTTGTCTTTTTTCTTCATCTGCAATTAGGAGTTTTTGAAAAATTAAAAGTTCTGCAACCCCCTTTTTTTTAATCCTCTGCAATAATATTGTCTTACTGACATGAACAATCTAGTGTTAATAAAATATAACTCATTAATGTTGCTCTTTCAGGGAAATAAATCTATATGAGCACAGCAGTCCCTATCAGTCATCCTTCACAGATCAAGATACTCTGATTATACAATTTGTTTCTTTCAGCTTCTTTTAGAATAGATTCCCAGATAAGTTTATTTATATATATATAAGAAGTTCATCATTTTAAGAAGTTGTGATAAGGCTAGAAAATATCTTTAATAAGACACACAGTATATGATTGCGTTCATTATACAAATACTTGTATAGCAAAAGGAAACAACTTCAACCATTTTCAGAAACAGTGGCCTAAATCACTCTGACAGTACAACATGTGATGGGAATATTTTTAAGGGAAAAATCACCGTAGGCTGTTTGCTGTCAAGCATGGCAAGACAAAAGGTTAGCTCACTAAGAGGAGAAACTGGATGCTGAAGTTGAGGCTTAGGCCTATATGAAATAATATGCTTTTCTTGTATAACATTGCACTGGTAATGGATTTTCTGCATATTGGTAAAAGTAAGCACACACTCATATTTTATTAAGAATCCATGTTAAGTATTTTATCTATAATTTATTCTGAATATACATTGATTTTTTTCTTTGTGGCCAAGTAAGTGTAATGCAATAATAGAAACATATTATGGTGCTTTGTAGCACATCATCTATATGTACTCAGAGAAAAGATATTATAATAATTGTTAGATTACTATATCTAAATTTCCTATTTACTATATCTAATTTCCTATTTCCTCTTAATAGGAAAATAAACTAAATATTATAGTTCTTCTAGAATACAAATTCAGTAATACACAATTCCGCAGTGCATTACTTGTCACAAATTGTTTCATGTTTTACGTAAGTGCTTGAATCAAAAATTCTAATGTATTGAAACGCTGCTTGCAAAAATTTTTATTGATTAGGAAACATGGAATCGTTCAAATGAATCATAATATTTCAACGTGTTCCTTTAATTTCACAGGTAAAATAACTCTTAAAAAAAAAAAAAAGAATTTGTGCTATTTCTGAATGCTGTCAGAGTTTATTCCACTTTGGTAATGCACAGTAGACATGTACTTTTTGTAAAACACACGTAACTGAACACTATTGCATTATTATTAACTTTATGGTATTGAACTAAAATTCAGAAAAAAAGAGAAATCTAAAGAATGCTAATAAATATTACGCCTGCAAGTAAACTCGATTACCTTTAGTAATATAGTGAGATGTTATTTTCTCCTGATTTTCTAACACAACATTTTCTCTATGCTAATATTTACATAATAGTATTGTGATTAATTTTCAGTATCTACAGATAACATTGAAATCAAAATTGCTCTTTTTTTGTGTTAACTTGCATTTTCACACAATACAATTAGAAATTCATATTGCTATATGGAGAAAAAATTATGGAGATGATCCAACACAAGAAATAAATATTTGAATGGTTATAATGTGCAGCCTCACTGATCTGTACACCACTGCTCAGTTTTGTTGGGTTTTCTAGTCTAACCCAAGAAATATCTTCCAAAACCACAGCAGATGTGGCTGGCTTTACTGGCTTTTGAATTTTAATTTAAATGTATTAATAGTAATATATTAATACATTAATACAGAGTTCTAAATATATCATTAATTATATATAATATATAATTATAAATATATATTATATTATATCTAATATAAAATATATATTGTATATGATATATTATATATTATATACTGCATATATTATTATAAATGTAATTATAATATATAAATTTAAATCTGAATATATTAATAATTATATATTGATATATTGTTACATTTGAATACAGAGTTGTAAACTGTATAAAACCATGTAGAGGAATGTTATTTGGACATATGTATTGAAGCTTTCAGATATCATCCATTAGGAAGCTGGTACTTGCAGATAGGTGCATGAAATTTGAAGAAATTTTGCACATTCCTACACAGAAACTAAATGTGTTCAGTTACACAAAAACTAAATACCATCACAAGAAATGTTTATATTAATTACACATTAAAGGGATTTCTTGTTTCTGATGTTTACTTAGGGAAAAAATTCCTATTACAGAAATACTGAAAGTTCAAAGGTTGCTTGCCCATATTCCTGCAAGAAGAATTTAAAGCAGCTCACTCCTTACACAAATTCCACTGTATGTTGGACAACAGAAAACCAATTGCTTTTGAATTGCTTTAATACTTTGTTCCTTATTATTTGACCCAATCCTTCACTCTACTCCATGCTGCTGTCTCCTAGAAATACATGGAGAACTAGAAACTTGAGAGGGGGAAAAGGATGAGGTATGCAAGCATAATATTTTGTTAAATTTTTTCTGAAATTAAAAAAAAAAAACTCAAACATTATACGATTAAAATTAAAGGAAAGACAGGTAATGGATGAAGAATTATAGCCATAAAAGGAAAATAATAGTCAGTACTTCACTTATATTTTGCTGTTACTGTTTTGAGATATGAACTGAAACCCACGATTTTATGTGTCTTTCCATTTTGTCATAAATTGCATATCTATTTTAAAATCAGATATACTTAAAAATGAGATTGTCCCATTTTTCCAATGGACTTTTTGAAGTGGGGCTCTACATCTACTATCTACTGATTGTTTTTCAGTACTGTTTGATGTAAAGTCAGTGAATTTAATGTGAGATAAGCCAGATATAAGCTTGCAGCACTTAGGGCATTTTAGTCTTCTCTTGACTTCTTCCTAAGGTGAAAAATTACTTGTAGCAATAATCTCAAATATGTAGTGCAAACATGAATTTAGTTTAGTGTTTCTTCTCCAAAAATATCCAAAATAAGAATATTAAAGCATTTTTTATCTCTAAGTTAAAAATACATAAATTTAGTTATCTACAAAGACAAGTATTACTAGAACAATTGTCTCAATAGTTCATTTCCCAACAAATAAATCTGAAAAGTATGTGATAACTTGAGAGGACTGCTGGGCCAGAAATCGGATTTCAGTTGTTTTACAAAGAGAACTTTTAAACAATTTGTAAATGTGTTAAAATACAGTAAAAAAGAAAAAATTAAAAAGTGTGGGAGTAGGCCTCAGGGGCTGTGGGGTGGAGATGCCCTGGGAAGACACTCCCCCATGGCTGCCTGTCACCTGTGGCCGCCTCCCTGAGTTCTGGAGAGTTCTTGGGCACTCCCTTGTAAACGTCCATCAACTGTGGCCCCCTCCCCAACACCTAGAAGCTTCTGTGAATTTCCCTTCCCCATTGGCCTGCGTGCCAGCACCGCCCTCCTCCTCTTCCCTCATTTGTTCTCCTCCGATCACCCCACTCCTGCTCCTCCCCTGGTCCCTTTTCCCATTGGCTCCCTGTGCCCTTACCCCGCCTACCCGGTACAGCTTATAAACCCTGTTCCCGCCCTACTCGGGGCTCCCACACGGCTGCTTCCCTTCGGTGAAGTTGTGTTCCTGCTCCTGTTCCTGCTCCCGGTTTTGCCCTGCCTCTACCTATCCTTCGACCCTTCAATAAACCTCGCTGGATCCCTGCAGTCGTGTGGAGTCCTCCTTCATACCGGTTGGTCCTCAGATAGTTATCAGGGAGTGCACGATCGTGCCAGAAGCTGCTGGGCGTTAGCCTCTTGGACAACTGTCCCAGAAGCGAACCCTCACCCGCTGCGGAATCACGACCAGACCACCTCCTGCAAAAAAGTGAATTTTAATTTAATTAATTGGTTTTAACAGAGACAGACATATTGAACTAAATGCACATATTAAGGATTCAAAACTTGACAAGCTTATTAGAGCTTTCAGCGTTAATTACGGTTTTCATTTTCCTTAATAGTAGGAAAAGTCTCGGATAGTGTCCTCTTACAGTAGTATCAAAATGTTAGTGCAAATAGTTTACAATGCTGTTTTACAAATACCCTCTTTTAGGACTTATCTTTTAAACCAAATTGCGTGTTTATACTTATATATTTCTCCTACAGATGACCTCTTTTCATATACAATAGTGATCTAAATATGTCTTTACCAATGTCATCTCTTTTCCTCCTTAATCTGCATCAGCTTTCCATGAACAAATTCATATCATGCAAACTTAAACAAAAGCAGTGCTCTTTTCTTCAAACAGTGTACAACATAGCTGCATGATGAACTGCTAACACATTTAAGTAATGGAACACTTTCTTCTGAGAAAAAGAAACCGAACAAATTGTAATAAGTATAAGCTAGAACACATTTTTTTTCTTTCTAATGGAGATCACAGATTCACACCAACATAAAGTCAATGGTAAAACTAATTTAGATTGCTTCTATTCTGAATGTTATGTATGTACAAGTGCTTCATCCTGTCCGTGTCTAATGTGATGTCCTCATTTTCCAAATTATTGTTTATCTGTTTCTCATAGAATTATAGAGTGGGTTGGGTTGGAAGGAGCCATCAATGATCATTCAGTCCAACAGTCCAGCAATGGGCAGGAACAGTTTCCACTGGATTATTTTGCTCAAAGCTTCATCCAACATAACTCTGAACACTTCCAGGGATGGGACATCCACATCTTCCCAGGGCAAGCTCTGCCAGTATTATACAAACCTCTTTCTAAATTGCCAATCTATACCTACCCTCTTTCAGTTTAAAACCACTGCCCCGTGTCCTTTCACTACAGATTCTGTTAAAAGACCTCTCTCTTTCTTATAAACATTCTTTAAGAACTGAAAGGCTGCAATAAGGTCTTCCCAGGGTCCTCTCCTTCTCTGGGCTGAACAGTCCCAGCCACCTCCCTCAGCCTGTTGTCATAGGAGGGATGCTTCTGTTTTCTGATTGTTTCCATGGTCCTCCTTCAGACCTGCTCTAACAAGCAGGTGTCTTTCCTTAATGTGGATCCCAGGACCAGACTAAGGACTCTATGTTTAAGCACAGGTGTTGGGAAAGAGCATCTGAAACAGAAAATACTGATTCTTTGTTTTATGAAATCAAGAATAGATTTACAAGTGATGTGGATGAGATGGGATTGGTCACAGCTTTGCCTGCATAGCTTTAAGCCATCAAAACATGTTTTGCATGCCTTGAAGAAGAATCATATTATTGATGGAGGATGGAAAAGTTTTTTTAAGGCTTCTTGGGTGGAATAGGTAGAAACTGAGTTATGGGTACCACAAGGCCCTTTGTGAACAGATGGAACAAAGGTCACAGAGCATGCTGTGTTTGAGCTTACTTTCAAGCCATCCCACTGAGGACTAGAAAATATACCTAGAAATAAATATGTCTTCATTAATTCAAATGAAACCTTGTTTCCACTGTTCTAAATGTATCCCAATTCAATTTGTATTTACAATAAAATGATATTAAGCAGAAATTAACTTCTGTGAACACAAAAATTTAATGTATACGGAAAATGCTTAATTTAAATCAAAATCGTTACTATGATGATGTCAGCCTAATTGAATTGATTTTGCTTAAAATGAATCAGATTATAGTCACTGTTTCTCATTGCACACAGCTAATTATTCCTCTTTGTGCCGATTTCCTTTCATGAATTTACCAGTAGATTTCAAAGTATTGTAAAAATCTTAATTGTAACTTAAATGCTTATGATGTATTCAAATATGATCATGTATTCAAATATTATGATGTTTTCTTGCTGCAATGTGGGGTTCGATAACAAAAACTAGATTACTTTGATCTCAAAAGTTATGTATTCCTATTGGATTTTACTTTGGTAAATCTACCTTTCCTTCATAGCCCTAAAAATCTGATATGCTTTGTAATCCATTCTGAATTAACTGAGACCACTATATCCAATTTAAATTTTGCTGGAACTCAAGACCATGGATTACTCAATTACAGAAAGCAGAGTCTAAGTAATTCGCATTGGTGTTGCTACAGCTTTTGATAGAGACTACTGCAAATAGGTGAGCTTGACACTAAGGGCAAATGACAGTATTACTATTCTGCTGATCCAGTCAGTGTCATTTTTGCAGTGTGAAATATAGAAACACAGTCCCTTGCAGTATGGCATTAGGAACAGTATCTGTTCTTAAATTCTCACTTACTAACAACTTTAATGTTGTTTTGTAATTTAGTTTCCTTATTAGTATCTACAGAAACAATTTTTCTTTTTATAAACTTTATTATATACTAGAAAAAAAAAGCAGTGTCTTCAGAAAATGTATTAAAGGATAATGCGTTTTTCTGTAGGTCTCATTTTTTAAAAGAAAAACTATGAATATGTTCACATACTTTTACCTCCAAAGTTTGAGATATTCTTAATTGAAAAAAAACCCAGACCCAAACAAATGGACACAATTCATGCTAACCTCCATTCCTGGAATCCTTACTTAATTGATGACCATAAAAAAGATGTTTTATCCTCACAAGTATTCATCCCTTCTTGTTATTAATTTCTGAGGTTTTTTTCATATATATGTCTCTGACTACATCTATATCTACATCCATCTGTATCATCTGTCTATAGATATCTGTGAGATTGCACTCCTATCAACCTTGGATAGGCAAAAAGTAATTATAGAAGGGGTAATATTTCTGCTTTTTGATAAACAGTGCTGAATGGAATACTATTACAACAGATATTCTTAATCTCTAAAAATGTTGGCCCATTACACCTTTGAAAAAGCCATGTAGCCAGGCTCCTTTTGTCAAAATTGAAATTATACAGAAATTTCATACCTAAAATTCCAACCCTTTTGGCATCAGATCCTCTACTCCTAGTTAGACCAGAGAGTGGAAAAGAGAAGAACTGTGTCTGTGTTTATGAATAGCTGTTTTCATTCTGTCCTTGAAAGCTTGTGCAAAGAAATCAAACTAACACTCAAAAAGCAATCATGCATAAGCCAATCATGCTGTGCTGCTCAAGGCTAACAGTTCTGCAGGTATGAATCAAGAAAACACCAACTTCTTTGCTTGCTTTCCACCAGCACATTGTCACTCTTGCTGGGGCCTCGCAAAACCATCTTCCTCACCTTTCCTCAGGGCATTCAGTAGTTGAAAATAGCAGTCACTCATTCAGATGGTACAGGCAGAATCCTGGTAGCTTCTGTGTCTTATTAATGATTCTGGACCACAGATACTGCCACTGCTGACAGATGGAATTACTCATGGAAATCCACTTCATTGTACCCATGTGTTTGCCTTATGAGTATCATAAATGGGCTCTTCTCAAAAATCTGACATTCTAGGAAAGTACAGCCCCACTTGAAAAGAGATGTGAGAGCTGACAAGAGATGACAAATGTCAGTAGTTCAGCCACACTGTTGACAGATCTGTCCTTGTTAACATCAACAGTATTAGTAGAATGGTGAAATAACCTATTACTCACTTGCCAAGGTTTTGCTGTTAAAACCATCCCACTCCCTTGTAACTCTCCCAGTCTCCTGCCAGCTACCCATCCAGCACCACTCCCACAGACATCTCTTGGTCACATCACTTTTTTCCCACCCAAATAAAAAGGTGAAATAAACCATAAAATTTCTGATGTTATAGTGTTAGAAAAAACCCCTATATATAGAGTTCTGTCAAACATATTTTGTTTGCTGATGCATGCAAGAGGACCATAGTAACTATGGACTACACTTGAAGGACAAATAAAGGACATCTGCAATGAGACAAGTTTCTCTCTATATGAATTTGTAGCTTACTAAACAGTCATAGTGGGGAAAATGGGAAACTCCTGATCTTGAGACCTTGGCCTTAAAACCCTTTGTCTGTGGTGTGAAATGAAGGTTTTGCTGTGAGCTGGCACACTGATGGCTGTCAAAACAGACCTCCTGGAATGGGACTCCTTCATGTGCTCGGAACTTCGGTTCTTGCCTCAACAGGTGCCAATTTGAAATTATAATAAACATAATGAAAACATATAAATGTTTTCCATTTTTTCCTGTCTCTTCAGAACATGAAAAAAATCCAATGTATTTTCCAGGTAACTGTCCTTGAAAAAAATAATTTAAAAGAGAGAAAGAACAAAAGAAAGAAAGACCTTTATAACTCATTTTTTCTTAAGAACAAAAAAGAGTTTTTAAAAACTGAATAAGTTTTATCTTGCCAAAAATAGGTGAAAATTGTATGTGAAATATATAAAATTTACACCAATAAAGTGGAGAGCATGTATATTCTTGGAAATACATTTTTTCTCTTTTTCATTAAAAATGAATATCTACATAGTAGCATTTTATCTGTCTATGTCTTTTTGACTCTCTTTTCCCCTGTCCACATAGACTTCATTTTGCAGCTCACAGTAATTAAAAAATAAATTTCTCTAGAAGTAGCACTAGTTCTGCTCTATACTATTTTACTTTATTTTATTGGTAGTCCACTTAAATCTTAATGTTTTAAGTTCTTAAATCTTTAAGCACCTAAATCTTAAGCCCTTAAACATGAAATTTTCTGATATTTATTTTGGTAAGGTAGAAAAATTCATTTTATTACTATTGCCAAACTCATAAAAAGTATCTGTCCTATACTCTTCATAGGCTGCATACAAATATCTGTCTTCAAAATTCAAGTGTCCATCAGCTTGGTGAAACATCTGAGTTCAGCCTCTAGAAAAACGTTTTAGAGTGTTTCACTTACGCTTCTGCTTACTTAGATGAACGCCTCTTCTTCGACTGGCCTATTTCATTTTCACATGTAAACATGTCACAAACCACTCAGATGCAGCACAAAGAGGATTCCTGCCCTGTACAGCCTAAATCAAACATGACATAACAAGTCAGGCTTATGAACAGATGTGGTGTATCTGGAGGGAAAACAAAGGACAAAGCTGAAAAAAAAATGATCAAGCTGTTTGTCAGCCATTTAGTCAGTTTGATATCTCAGACTCTTCCATCTTTTTTTTTTTAATTCCCTCCCCCTGCCTCCCACCCCCTTTGAGGATTCAGAGGATGAATGCACTTTCCCTGCCTTTGCTGAGCAGGCAGTGACTATACACTAAGCATATAGCAACACCCCTGTAGAAGTTACTTTATGACACTAAAAAATTAGCCTTTATTGCTTTCTCATGTGTGTTATTTTTGCTACTGTTTGGATGTGTAAAGTAATAGCGGTCTCTTGGGGTGTAACTCTATCACAGGGTGGTGGATTGACCTTAACTGGCTGCCAGGAGCCCAACAAGCAGCTCTATCACACACCCCATGCTCCCCTTTGTTCCCCTTTCTGTTCCCTTTGGAATGGAAAAAGAGCCTTTGTACTTATCTTGGGGAAGACCTGCACCACACTTGCAAAAGACTTTGCTTTTGGAGCAAACCCCAAAGCCAACCCCAAAGCCCACTCCAGAACACAGAAGCACACAGCTGTAAGTAAAGACAAGCAGTGCCAAATGAACTGTCCACTGCAGCAAAGTCTGTGAAGATGAGGAGCACAAAGGAGACTTTGTTATGCATTTGTATAACCCCTATGCAAGCTGGCAGTATAGAGGCAGAGATAGTGAATATAGCTCACAACTGGATCACACAGGTTAAAAAGCTCCCAAAATTAACAAGCTATGAGGAAAAAAATGAAAAGTTAAGGGAAATTTGATGAGCTGAATCCAAAACAAAGGATATAATTATATCCCTTGATCTTAACTATAGCAATACAGAATCAGAATTCAATACCTGTGTTATTCAGCAACCTGTACTCATACCAAGCAGATGTTTTTCTCTTTCAGTGACTCAGGCACACTGGCAGTAGAGAGGCAAGCATGCTTACTTTTAATTCTAGTTTTTACCATGCTATAAATCAGTCTGAATTAAGATTATAGAATCCTAGAACCATCTAAGATGATCTAGTTCCAATGCCCTGCCATAGACAGAGGCACCTTCCACTAGATCATGTTGTTGATCCTTGAACACTTCCAGGGATAGGGCATTCATAACTTCTCTGAGCAACCTGCTCCAGTGCCTCACTACCTTCACAGTAGAGAATTTTTCCTTATATCTCTCCTAAACCTACCCTCTTTCAGTCTGAAGCCTTTTCCCAATGTTTTACTGCACATCCTTATAAAAATCTCTCTCCATCTTTCTTGTAGGCTCCTGTTAGGGTCTGGAAGGCCACATTTAGGTCACCCTGAAGCCTTATCTTCTCCAGGCTGCACAGTATCAATTCTCTTTGACATCCCTCACAGGCGTTTCACATAACTGTATTTATTAAATGGCAGAAGAATGCCTTTTACGGGTTTGTTGGACTTATAGAGGAATTAAATCCTTTTAAGGCTGCTCATCCTGTCTCTTCTTGGGAAATTTTGGCTATATAACAAGTAGATATTGAGGTAATAGAAAACAAAATATTAATCTGTTGAGAAGCATTGGTTACCTTCATGTAACACAGTCAATGAGCAGGAATATTCAGATCACAACTGGGCTTTGGCACTTAGAATGTCCATAGGGGCAAACGATGGATTTTTAAAGTTTATTTTAAAATATATTCTTAATACCTAAAAGAATCAAAACTGCACACAAAATTTACTGCTTTACCTTTTTCCAAACTTTTAATTTTTTGAAAAATATTATTATTAACTACTTTTATTATTGTGTAATCCTACATATTTAAAAGGCTGTGCATGGGACTAGCTAAGTCCTTATTTGGGTCTGGTCTCCAATCTATGAAACAATTAGTGGGTCAATATAGAATTAACTTGAAATATTTTGGATCTCCATCTTTGTGATCTTCAGCTACTGCTGTTTGACTTTATGCTCCAGTATCATTGTAACATGTAGTGAAAGTAATAGGCTTCTTTGGGATTTGATTCATTGGGATATGTAGAGAGCACTTAAAAAATTTGAGAAATGCAGTTTGTTAACTGGAACATATTAATTTTAATTTTTATTTAAAGTTTTTCTCATTCTCCACATAACACTAGACTGATATTTATGGAAATCTCTACACCTTTTGGATCTACAAAATATCTTCAGTCATTAACCCAATATGTCTGCCAATTAGCGTTTGTAAAAGCTTTTCTTTTTATACAAATTAATTCTCACAAACATTAGTTTCCCTAATGCTAACCTTGATCCACTTGAATGGGTTCACTTTTCCATGCAGTGGAAGAGCCCTACATAGATACTTTGGTGGATCTTCAGAATCTTTTACTGAAAACCATCATCTTGGACAGTGTTACTATTTAACATTTAATTACACAAGTTCAAAAATAAATTTTAGACACAGAACTAGGAAGACTAAACTATTGTTGAAGGTATTTCTTTTACTTTGGGGGTTTTTCCTCAGATTATAATAGGAAAATAAGAGAAACCAAAATATAATAAGGGAAATATAAATTTTTACAAAAACTCAATCGTCCTTCTAGAACTGAAAAAAGGAGCTTTGGCATCACTTATGTGATCTTTATATTGAAATATCTCACTAATTATTTTTCTGCCTTGCCTTGCCTCTACATGCAACAGAATAATTGGCTTGTAGGCATTTTTTTTTATTTTCCCTGCTTTTCAACTCCAGAGGAAAATTGAAACATAAAATGATTTATATGAAAACATTAATGTCCATAAATACTTGAAAGCTGGAAGCCTTAATGGGATGGAGTGATCTTGGCTGGCTCCAATGCCGCTCTTGCACTTCTGTTCTGTGGGAAAACCAAACACATTATCATCTACTTTCCATCAGCAGAAGATGTTCAGCTACTTCCTGGGAAGTATATCTTCACCCTGAATAGAGGTTGCATTGTAAGAAAATGCCCTAATACTTAATACCCCTCCCCATTTCTTTTATCTTATCTTTCATTGCTGAGCATGACGCCATACGGTATGGAACATGCCTTTGGTCAGCTTGGGTCAGCTGTCCTGCCTGTGTCCCCTCCCAGCCTCTTGCCCATGCCAACCCACAGACCTTTGGGGAGAGAGGGAGGGCTGGGGAGACAGTTCTGATGCTGTGCCAGTGATGCTCAGCTGCAGCCAAGGCAAGGGTGTGTTATCAACTCTTCTGGCTATAAGCACAAAGCACAGTTCCATGAAAGCTGCTGTGTGGGTGGTATTATCTCCATCCCATCAAGAACCAATACACATAGTCAGGACAGTGAAAAATCATTAGGTGCTTTTCCTAACTCATCAGTAATTTATTAAAATGAGAGATTATTTAGATTATTTATAAGATATATTTGAAAGATTATGTAAATATGACAGATTCTTGGAATTATTTCCTTGTGTTTGCTTTGCTTACTAATCCACAGAATGTAATTTTCCCCCACACTGCTTCTAACTTAAGGAACTACTGTAGTTTTTCAATCTCTTCCAAAAATGTCTTTAAATAAATGCTCATATTTTAGTAATTTTTTGGCAGGGTTTTATTTCCTGAATTTTTCTGACAGCTACCAAATGCCTTATAAGGAAGTAGCAACATATTTGTTTTTCCAAATCAGTTATTCACAATAAATGAAGACTTTAATAGGATATATTCTATAAAAAGCAAAATAAGTTTTTATGTAACAATTTGCATTCTTGTTCATCAAAGTGCTTTTAAAAGCCTCTTGAAAGAGTCTGTTTGTTCAAAATATATTGAAATTATAGTTCAGAAAAGTGAAATGACATAAAAACTAAAAAAAGTTGCTTTATCTATGGTGTTATCAAAAAATATGGCCCAGATCAGGCATGATTTTTATTAGACATAATAAATAGTACCTAGATTTCTAGTCAGAAATACTATAAATAAAATCTCACTTCTACTGATGTAGAAGTTTACTACTTTTGTCTTTTATCTGTACATATTCTTAACAAGTTCTCTGATATTGCTTGTGGTTATGAAAAGTACAGTTTTGATCTTCCTAATGGCCATCTGCAGGGAAATGTGTGTAAATATAGAATTGTAATGGTGAGCTGGTGCCTGGATATCTGTTTCTTATGTATTATGGGTACATTTGGGGGGTATTTTAATATGAGTTAAATAACTTTTCTGCCACAGGCAAATACGCCCATCAGCATGCTATAAATTATGAAACTTTATTTGAATGCTTCATTCATTCAGTCTTCAAATAATCCAACCAAAGCAGCAAGCAGCCATCTTTTGGCTTGTTCTGTGGGTAAACAGTGAGTTAGAGCACGGTCTTGAGAGAAGAATCAAGCTTCTTTTACATTATGTTTCTTGATTTTCCCCTCTGCAATGTTGCTTGTAGAAGAGACACACTTTCCACTTTCCACACTTTCCACCCTTAAGTGTACAAAGTCATTTTACCCTTCTTCTGTGAGTATAGGTATCCCAAAATACTTACATAACTCCTTCATATGTTTTATGTCCTATGCACATGAAGTAGGTTTAGCTTGATAAAATTTTACACACAGTATGAAAGTCTCTTCAAAAAAAAAAAAAAAATAGAAA
>LTAT01000001.1:44407743-44421059 GCA_003286495.1 Chlorodrepanis virens | reverse complement strand
GCCCACAAAAAAACCCCAAAAAATCCCCCCCAAAAAACCACAACAAAGAAACCCAACAAAGAAAAAACAAAAAAAAAACCAACCAAACAAAAAAAACTAACAAACAAACCAAAACCACCCAAATAAAAAATGCTCCACAAAAACCTATTTGCTATTTACAGGGTGCCATCATTTCCCTAAGATATGCTCTTTTCCTTTCTTCAAGCAGATAAAAGCATTGCCACAGGCAAAAAACCCAACATCCATAGCCAATCAACAGCTTTTGGAATGAATGCAAGCTTCTGTAAATATTTGGAATTATTTTCATCCTGTAACCATTCAAGGAAACAAATCTTTCTGCATTCAGCCTTAGAAAAATTACAGTCGTAGCCTTTCAATATTTTCAGTGAAATTTTTCCTTTATCATAAGAAAAAGTTAGACTTTTTTTAAATAATAAGAGAGATCTATTACTGCATTGTTAAATGACTGATTTGAAATTTTGTAATCAAAACTGAATTTGAAAAATTTACAGATGAAATTTTGCAACCCTCACTGACTTGAAATTAGCTAAATAGAAAAAGTAGGTTTTTTAGGTATCAGACCTAGCCACAGTAAATAAATATCACACTGAAAATTCATAAGGAACATAACAAAAGTAAAGCATCGCATGAAATGGGACATCTCACTGAGCTGTTTTTGTTATGTGGTAGCCAAATTGGCAATTACTGGCAATTTGGCAGTTATTGAGCCCAGAATCTAAAGTCCTCTGCCATATTTTTAAAAAATTGTTTTCTTAAAAATAGCTTTTTAAAAAATAATTAGAGACATAAAAAGAAACAAACCTTATAGCTCACTAAAGAGTAGTCTATGACATACTATCTCTTCAAATATGTGGTCAGTTATCATCATAGAGTTGATTCTTAGAGCAGGCTGTGTCTATACTCAGTGGGACTAACACTGGATTAGTCACCATGGCTACTAATAGTGTTGTTCTTTCAGGACAGATGGGATCATCACACTGGGATCCTGGTGTCAGCAGGTGACCATGCTGATTTAATTTTTTTTGTCTGTATAGTTCATGTTCCAAGTGAACTAACATTACCACTGTGCATAATCCTTCATATTTTTTTTTTATTCCTAGCAGATATGATCCTCAAAAAACATTTCTCCCATCCTGCAGGAGTGCTGTAGGCACAGTAGGCACAGACCTGTGAGAAGTAGATGGTAGGATAAGTGTGGATGTATAAATGCTGTTGATGTTCAGCTATGGTGATGAAGTCAAATTATCCTCCCCCCCACCCACAAAAACCTTTTTGGCAGATAGAGTTTGACCGTATTATAACTAGATAAAGTATACAAATCTGCATGGAGCAACAAAGAATAATTTTCAGTGTATATGGATTCTCAAATATCTTCTTAGAAATAATGTCTTCCTTTCAGCAGCCAGAGAATGACATGAAACCAAAAATGGAATAAAGTCTACTTTCTATTTGACACAGGTATTTTATTTTCAAAGGCATAAAGAGAAAACATTAACAGTTGAAATTTCTGTCAACAATTGTTACAGGTACAGCTTGCCCAACTTGGAACTCTCCTTAGCATGCAATTTCAGTTTTCCTTCAAAGCCCAAATATATTTTATGTATGGCTCAGCAAGGATAATGTAAAACTTCCCTCTGAATGGTCCCACCATTGATAGCTGAAATGCATCAGTACCTTAATATTTGTCAATGGTATTATTATTAGCACCATCATTACTGATTTTGCTAATTTTTTTAATTATTTATTTTATTACTAAAAGTTTTTTTCATTTTAAAACATTTGCTATTCATTACTAAAAAAAAAGTTGGGTTTTTTTGAATAATGAGATATTTTGTCACCTGTGAAATATCCCGCTTTGGATGAAAACTTAAATAATGCCTCAGACCTATCCTATTTTTTTCAATAAATAAACAGTATTTTTATTTTGTTCTTTATTTAATTTTTAAATTTTCTTCTGTATAATGCTATATATATTACATCTATATAAGTGTGAATAAGAAAAATCATATGATTTTTTAAACAATAGATTTTGTATAGTACCAAATTACAAAATTTCATGAGGATTTTTTCAATCTTCTTAGTTCTTTTTGTGAATGGGAAGTAGCAGAGAAGCCTGATATTGCCTCTGACTACAAAGAAGTACTAAAACCGTACAGAAGATTGTATTGAGCACAGCACTTTTAGCAAATCACAAAATATGTTTAAGGTTATGCTGTTTAGTAAGTGCATAATCAAACATATATTTATCATAGAGGAGATTTTAGCTGCAGGTAGAAGAGGCAAACTGCTTGGACATGATTTTTAAAGTATGTTTGGACTTGATTTTATTTCTATAATTAAATTATTACACTGGAATAGTTCAAGGTGGTGTGTGGACAATAAATTTAATAACAACTGTACCTCACTTTCAGATGCTTCCTGAGTATCTCCACCATTCTCAGATGCATTTATCCTATCCTTTTACAGCTGTAGAAATCAATCTGCAGGCAGCATTGCAGAAGATTCCTATTAGAAGTGTTTGTCCTTTGAACTTCAGAATGAAGAAACAAGACCTTGAAATTGTCCATAACACTCTTAATTTCAGATTTTAGGGGCTTTTTTTTCTGAAGATTTGGGATTTCCTTTGAGTTTTTGGATTCCATATTGATAGATATTGGAGGAAGTTGTATGGACTTTAATTAAAGACACATTTTCTTTTATTGTAGCATAGCATGACATGATCTGAAAACAGAAACCTTAAAATGAGACAAATGAGTACAGTAAGGTGCAAAATTAATAATCAAATCAAGAACATTAGGTAAAAAAGAGATTAAATTGTTTCCTTTATTTCAGGAAATATTTCTTTAAGTTTAGGATGGTAATTCTTATATAAGGAATTTGAAAGTCATGAGACAATGAATTTGGTGTGTATGTAAAGACAGAAGGAGGTTTCTAAAGTGTATAAAAAATGAAACAGGCTATCTGCTTTAAACATGTATAAGTATTTATAGACTAAGTTGTTACTGAGCAGAGAGTTCATAATTGCAGAGCCTGTAGGACTCATCAGAGACACGGACTTGAGGACCTGCAAAGTGAAGAGTAAAAATAAACTGTTTGGAGAAAAGTCTAAGATGAATTTGGGGAAGCATGGAGAGGAGATCAAGGACATAATTGTGAAATGTAACTGAATAACTGTGGTGATTGCATAGAAGGAAGATGCCACATCAGCCTTCTTGCCTTTTGCTGTTGAGACAGAGAAAGGGAATTGGAACACTGGGGAGGCTGTAGTGTCCTCCATTCTGCTGGGGCTTGAAGGAAGATAGAAGGGAATGTACCAAAATTCAAGAGCATAGTGCAAAATTGAGTGAAAATGAATAAAAACTGGAAGGAAAGTTATAGTCCAATACTTGATGGGACTATAGTCTAGTACTGGATGGGACACTGATTTAATGGTATTTAAAGAGCAACAGAAACGATAGTAGAGATGAAAATGAAAATGAGATCCAAAGGAGGC
This sequence comes from Chlorodrepanis virens, assembly GCA_003286495.1. Lineage (NCBI taxonomy): Eukaryota > Metazoa > Chordata > Aves > Passeriformes > Fringillidae > Chlorodrepanis > Chlorodrepanis virens. The sequence continues at coordinate 44,417,545 of LTAT01000001.1, read as the reverse complement.
ATGAGTAAATGCAGAATGTCTTAACAAAATATAAATCAGGGACATTAAAAAAGCACAAATTATTAAATATGATTTCAGGAATCATTCCCAGTCATTCTGCTTCAGGCTTAAACAAGACATGAAGAGTACTTTTGACAAATGAATACACCTTTGTTACAAAGCAGAATTAACCATGGCAAAAAAGTTGGAGACTTGCAAAAGTAAATAAAAACAAATCTTATTTTATGAATGAAGGCTAAATGTCATTTGAGATTTAATGTAAATATATTTGATGGTGAAAACTGAAAATTTTTAGGCTGTTTGGTTCTAGTAATTTTATAGCAATTGATTGATAAGTGCTTAGCAAATAGGAAGAACGCAACCCCAATAAAATCCAAGCAACATAGGTTAAAATGATATCATCTTAGAAATTCTGTAAACATTTTTTTAATACAGTAGCATTTATGAAATTTCTTAAGAGATATAGTACTAGGCAAGATTCCAAGGACAGACTTAAATATTGGCAAGATACTGTGGCGTGATAGGATTCTAGTTTCATCAGTCCAGTGTGTCTTTAATACATTTTAACGGTGTCATATTAGTCAGTCTTACCAGCACTTTTAGCCACCAGTGTTTGAGACCATGTCAGAAGATATCCCTAGAGGTTATAGGGACTAGATGTTGCTCAGCCCTGAAGGTAGTGTATGTGTTTTCTTTATCCCTGTTTCATTTTTAGATTACTATTGTTTTCCAGTAAGCTTATACATGACAAAACTCTTTGCAAAGTAAAACATATCTCAGTTTTAAAAAAAGCATGATAATATGTATTCAGAAGTCTGAAATTAAAGTGATGACTATTAAAGAAAAATACTCGTAGTAGACAAATTACTTCAAATTTTATGGAAAAAAATGCAAAGAAAGAAAGACTTGTTATAAAGTACTGAAAGCCTATGCCAGCTCATTTACTGCAACAACCCCTCAAACCAAACCCCACACATTGTGGCATACTTCACTTGTGTCTGAGTGTGTCCGCCTTTGGGCACACCTCTAGGACTGGTCCATGCTCATGTTAGGGATCTGTTCAGTAATTACCTCATTTCTAAAGAACTCATGTGTTTTATGCTTCCTCTGTGGAAAACTAGTAACAAGATGTAATGGGAGACAACTGGCACATGATTGATGCATTCCTGACACGAAGCTAGGATAAAACTTGGAATGATACAGAGACTGAAGAGGGCTCTCATATAGAAGGAGAACTTTTGCTTATCTTAACAATTGCATATGTGGCCTTGTCCTGTCTCTCCTTTTGGCACCTAGACAAACAGTAATGATTAGTGTGGTCCCTTGGCCTGTTTCCACATGCATATGTCTGTCCAGCTATCCATCTGCGTGGCACATGCATGTGTGAACATAAATAAATAAATTTGTCCAAAAATGCAAAGGATGAGCTGCTAAAGGAAGCATCCAGAAAATCCTCTCCCCCAAAAATCCGTATTCTTATACCAATATTCCTCAGCTACAAATATATTCCAATTACTAAAAATAACATCCACAATAAATTAGTGCCTGTTATAATTCTTCCACTTCTCAAAAAACAAAACAAAACAAAAAAACCCCACACACCCAAAACTAAACATAAAAGTCAAATCAAAACAGACAACAAAAAAGAAAAAAAAAAAGGAAAAAAAAGGAAAAAAAAGGTAAGGTCTGCGAATGTTAAAATAAAAAAAAATATTAATTTCTTCAAGGCTAAAATCTTTGTCATGTGCAACTGACAAAACAAAGGGGTTTTTTTAATAAATCTTCAGTTTTGAGTCCTATCTGCTTTTTAGAAGCCTTGACTTCTGACTTACTGTGTGTTCTAATAAGTAAAAAACTAGTCTATGATAGCCTCCTGAGGAGTGAGATCTCCAGTTCACTGTCTTGAAGTTACATTTTAGTGGAATATCTGATTCCGAGTGTCCACGCCATTTGACAACATAGCTGTCAAAATAGCTGCTGCTGTAATTTTTCAGTGTATTAAATAGGATTAGATAATTTTTCAGAAATAGAAGCTTTTGTGACTAATCCCTTATGTGAAAATCTGTGATATTTTTTGAATGAAAATAACTAAATGTTTAATCTTTTTATTGTTGTGACCAGTATTTTCTATTCTCCTTCCATTTTACATTATATATATTTTTCTGTTGTCTTCCCTCATGAGTACCGGGAACAGAATGAGAAATGCTGTCCTCATTTGCTATACTATCAATGCAATGTTTTGTCATACAGTGCCAAAGGCACTCTTTGATTGCTATCTGAAGCAGATTTTATCAACATCTTCTGGGCATTTAGACCATGTCTGCACTTATTTATTAATATACATCACAATGCTCCACAGGGCTCTGATCTATGATCATACTGCCAAGCAGCTGCTTGGAGCATGCCCTTATCAGTATCTCAGTTGTTTCCTTGTATTTCATTTCAGCTCATTTTAGATTTGCACAATGCAAAAATCTACCACTAGAACTAGTTTTCTATATGTGACATTCTTTATCAAAGACATAACTCTTTTTTTACAAAGGGCAGGTTTTATTTCTAGGGTTACTAATGAATATTGGCTCTGGACATCACTGAGAAATCTGGGCAAATAAACTATCTTGAAATTCAGTATTTTTAAACTCTGAATTTACAAAGAACTAAAAAATGTAGTTTGTTGAAGTGAAAGAAAACTTTGACAGTGAGAAAGAAAATTAATAGAATAATATATGATAACCACATTAATAATTGATATAAAATAATGATCAGAGGATTAAATTCTTGAGATACAACTAGCTAGGACAGCTCCTAAATTTTTGCATTTTTCAGTACAGCTATTGCAGCTGCCAAATCACAGAGCTCTGTCACCTGTCTTACTGGGTAGCAAAGGGCCATGCAGTCTGCTTCTTGTAAACAGTATTAATATGTTTGCAATTCAACTTTAAAAGTTGCATTTGAGTTTTAGTATTTCAGTATTTACCTTGAAAGAAGTAAGCATAGTCCTCATAAGTACATATAGTGTTTGCTAAATACTTTAAAAATAATATTTTAAAATAATCTTAGTATTTTTGCACTCTGGAGCTGCAGGTTTTCTCAAGCATAGACATATCTGACTTTCCATGTAAAATGTTTTCAACATATGTTTTCCACTGTCTCTTGCAAAAAAAGATATTAAAAAACTTTTTTTTTAATTCCTATTGTTTTAGCACACAGTGCTGTTCCCCCACTGGCTCTCCAACATTCTTGAACTCTACAATTTATCTTCTGTATCTCAGGCCCTAGGCTGGCAGTGGGGAAAAGCAGGAATTCCCAGACCAGAGTTTTTCTGCTTTACATCTTTATGGCACAACCAAAGTGCTTATTACCCTCAACAGACTATAAAAAGAGTCTGCTTGATAAAATCAAATGTCAATGCCGATAAGTTGGTCATCTAAAATACCATTACATAAACTGAATCCAGCTGACAATTTCATTTTTTGAGGGTTTTTTGGGTTTTTTTCCCCCTTAAGTAAAACATGTAAAAGAAAAAATATTCTGAGACTATCAGATACATATGTAGAAAACACAGCAGGGAACAAAATGCACTGCATTAGAAGTCTCATTATCCTGAGATCTGAGAAACATAATATCAGGTCATTGCAGTTTTTATTATCTTCTACCCTGTCTTTCCATTCAGACATAAGTTTTTCTATGTCTCATTGTGTGTGGTGCAGGATGGAAATTTATGGATCACTATCTACTACAGAAATAAGACATAACAAAATCCTCAAAATGAAGTAGTGAAGGGGTCTTTCACCTTTCTGGTAGTAACTATAGTATATTTGTTTTAAAATTACTGATTTTAGAAAAGACAATAAAAAGGAGAGCATCATGACGTCACTACGAATTGCAAATAATTGTAACTGTAAAGAAAAGAAGATAGGATTTGAGGGATATTGTAAATGGAAACATATCTCCCTCTTTCTTTTCTCCCTTACACTTCAATTTCCATGTGCCTTTTAATGCGAGAACCTGGTAGGTGTCTCTGTCAGAGAGCAAAGTCTTATGCACTGATTTGGAAACCCTGGGATTTTTTTTTTCATCCATGCACTCAGACAAGTTCCTCACTCACATATGTTTTGGAGCTCTTCTCAGTTGTATTTGAATGTCTATGAAGTAAAACTGCTGGCCTGAAAATGGAACATTAAAAGCAAGGGAGATTATGTCTCATCTTCAGTTCCTTGCCTCATCCATCACAGAGTGGCAATACCTTGAAAATAGCACTAACTGGGTGTATCTAAGCAGGGCCAAGGCAGGAAACTTTTCAAGAGAATGTGTGTCTGTTTTTCAAGTAATTAAAATATGTACGTCTAACCTGGCAGAGAAGTAATAATTCATTTGTGTAATAGCGAGAGCCTTGTTCAGAATAAAAATTAAATACTTCACAAAAAAAGGACAGAAATAAACCACCTATTTTTCACAAGTTCTTGCAGACATTATTGGCTTTTGAGATGCAAATTGTTAACTCCTATAAGGCCAGAGTTTTATCATAATTAATTCAAATATTATTGAATTTACTCTGAATATTTGTATATTTTACAAAAAAAGGTTAAAACTCCTGTGGTGTTTGGTTTTCTGTTTGGGAGCATCTAACGTGGTGTTAAACAGTTTACAACCTTTAAGTTTTAACTTGAAATACTATTGGATTGCATATCTGAGATTTTTTTCCTGAGTCATCTTCTACTTTGGGGATTCTTTTGAAATGAGCGAATTTTTTCATCCTTGAAAACTAATCTGTAACTGGGGAATAGCATGGGAACCTTCCGGAAAGATATTTTTTATACAGTTACCTAAAAATCCATTTATTCTATAAATACAGAGAGATAGATTTTTCTCCTTCAATGTCTAGAAATTTAGCCTGCTTTTTGCCCTTATACTCACTATTAGCCTACATAATGTTATTTTTTAGGGTCAACCTATTAGCTTTGTCAAAATCAGTTGTATTTTTTTCTTCCCTTATGCTTTACTTTTATTCTTATAGTCAAAAACATTTAAGTAGAAGTACAATAAATCTTTAAGCTATTTAAGGTACTATCAGGACAAAATGCACATCACTTGCAGCAGCTGATTGTTTAAAAAATAGATGCATATGCTATTTGATTTTTTGTTCACTAGAATTACTTTCTTTTTCCCTTCTTAACAAAAATTCTCTTCTTTTGATCTTATTCAGAAAAGCAGTAATGCTTTTTTAGGACACTTGAAACCCTCAATAGATGCTGATTTTTCCACAACATCTGCCATGTTCCTATTTTTCTGTGCTGAACAGACGTTTTTTAAAAGTAAATGCAGAGCAAAACAGATTTTGCTAAACCTTAATTAGCATTTTTATAAAATACTTCACCCATAGAATTTAATAGGAGAACTCTTTATGGCATGACTGGTTTATATCCACCCAACAGTGGATATATTGACATCTTACTTTTCAAGTGGATAGAGATTGTAGACTTTATTTAACCTTTAATGTGCTTTAGAGCTAAATTTTAAACCACTGTGCTCTTCTAATTGTATAAGCACTCATTTAACTTCTTATAATACCAAGACAGCGAAAACTTTATATTGTCCTGCCTTTCTTACAACAAATACTCAGTAGTGAATACATAGAGCGGTTTATCATCAGGGCTTTGTAACTCAAGGGCAAGATTCCCTTTGAAACACTGGTACATTGAAACACATAACTGATGTTTATATCAAAAAACTTTGCCATAAAAATACTCCATATATATTATCTAGACAGAAAGCTGTGTTTACAGTAAAGCCTCCTTTGCCTTCAAAAAGTGAAAACTTTCTAAGAATAATTTCTGTGCCAACAATAAAAGTCTCCTAACTCTTCACAAATAGGACATTCAGATAAATTTTTTTCCCAGCTGAAGCTGCCATAATAATTTGAAATACATTTCTTTATATTCATTTTTTCTCACTGTCGCATATTCCCACTCACTGTGATGGCCAAGCTGCATCTATGATGATATGAGAAAGAAAAATACACCACCATGAAAGAGAGCTCCCGGGTGCACCAGTGGTCAGACAGCATAATTGAAGAGGACTGCTTTCTGATGGGAAATATGATGTACAAAAGAGCTCAAGAGCGTTCAAATGAGCTGCCACTAAAGCATCTCTGAAAATGAAGAAGCATTTTGTCAATATTGTTGTTGGAGGTTAGAAAAGATTCAGTCACTTTCTGCATTTCATTCTCAATTTCATATAATCTCTGCTTAATTCTGAAAGAGAGAAGATTTATTTGTACTATTATGATGATCTTAGCCTTTACAACTGCCGCAGTTTAAAATAAAACAAAAAAGGAAAAGAAAACCTTATATTCTGTTGATGAAATCTCATCAGATTGGATTGTTTCTGACAATGAAAGAATATTAGGCATATTCTAGCTGCACTATTAAGTTTTAAACTTATTTAGCATGTTTCATATGCAAGAAAACAACTATTATAATGACAATGTAAATTATATTTAGTTCAGCTTTTGCAATTTCTCTTTCATTTATATTTACTTGCACAAATGTGTCTTAAACTTGAGATTTTTTTCAATAATTGTTTACATGGCAGCCTTTCTATAATTATTTTCTTAAAAGGCATGTCAGTGGAGGAACCCAGCTTCGAAAATTTTGAAAGAGGTAACATTTTCAATGTTTTATCACCTCTGCATGTCTAAAATAAAATCTCTCAAAGTGATTCTATTTCTGTGCTACAGAATAATGGCATTTGTTTTCTTCCATCAGTTGCATCTAACCAAATATTACCTTTAATCTCTAAATTATTACTATTCCCCCCAGTTAATTTCTTTTTCCTTCTAGAAGTTGTCTCATCTGCCAGCTCATCTATTACATAGGCAATTAATTATCCAGCTTTTAAGTACTCACAGATCCTTATCTTTTCCTAAGTTCCCACAGATCACCTCAACTTTATTAAGGTTATTGACATTTTCAAGATAGCTAAGGGATGTGCTTCTTTCAGCATGTCCATAGCATCCAATACAATCAATATTTAGGTTGAGGATTGTCTAAGAGACTGGGTTTTTTTTCAAATTTCACTGTTGGGATTTTTGTTGGTTTTTTTTTGGTTTAGGTTTGGAGGTTTTGTTTATTTAGTCTTTGATTTGTTTGTTAGTTTTGGTAGTTGGCTTAGTGGGGGGTTCTGTTTTGGCTTTCCCACAAAAGCTTTCATCTGATTACACATGGAAGCTCTGGAGAAGGACTCTTCCTCTCTCCCTGAAATTAGAGTTCTGCAAAGTCCCAGGGTTGCCTGTGTTGCCAGATGCCTTATACAGCTGAAGGTTGTTCTGAAATGTCTCTTGATTGAGCTTGATCTTTGCAGATGAGTGCATTTCACAGGCACATTTCTACAGCAGTAGAATACTGAAAAAAAATGTACTGACTCCTTGTTGTGCACAGCACAGCTTGTGTTAGGTCAGACTGCCCAAGGCCTTCTGACAGAAGCTAGAATATGCCAAACACAGTAAGGAAAAATTTTGTTTGCTTTGTTTTATCTTTCAATTAGCTCAATACTTGAAAATACAGCTCAGAAGTTAGATAATTATCTCTGCTTAGTTAAAACTTCTTCCAATCTTCATTTTATCTGAATAGTTCTATTGTTTAATTAGGTATTTGTTAACAAATACATAAAACAAAACATCTTTGTACAGTTACCCTTTGGGGGAAGATGAGGGAAGCCTAAGAATGAAATACCTCATCTGCCTAGCTTCCAGAATTATAGATTCTTCATCAAAATCTGTTATCATATGTTACCCAAAAAAACAATTTATGAACAGGATAGTTTGTAACTTACTTTATTGCAGAAGAACTGAAGAAAGTGAAAAGCTGGACATTCAAATATCTCTCACCTGTCTTGTAACTGTGAATACAACTGTTCTGTTTGTGCCTAGACTTGCCTAGAATATCCAAACATAACTGTAAGAACTTCAAAGCTGCTGGTTTGATTTCCTTTTGATTCTGGTCATACTGCTGTAAAAGTCTGCAGGCATTTTTTGCCCTCATTATTCAAATTTCTTGTTGTTTAACTGTCTTGTTGTATTTAGGTAAAAAATGTGGATCAAATTGAAAACAAAATGTAACTGGTTTTTAGTTAAAAAAAAAATAATATAGTTATAATTTATTTGTTCATAATATTAGACAGTCCTCCTTCATCGGTTTCTTTACTTCATCTCTTTTTCCATCTTGGTGTCTCTTTTTCTCCAAGATCAATACATCATACTTTCCTTTCTTATGCATTTTTCTTATCCCAAGAATAATTGTTATATTTTTTATATGAATTCCTCTCATGTGTAGAACTCATAATCATAGCTTGCTTTTCCTCACTCAAGTTTTTATTTTTGAAAGCAGATATACACCTGATTTGGAACATTTTAGAAGCTAGCAGAAATAATTCATTGTTAGGCTAAGAGAAAAATGTAGTTACTCTGAATTTCCATGAGCTCACTCATCGAAAAGAGGTGATGCTGACCAGATTTTACCTTGCACTATAAATTCCAGAGATTCTGCTTCTTAACTGTCCTTTTAGTTCTTCTTGCAGTTTTTTATGACATGCAGTGCAAGATTCTTAATGTTATTTGTTGCCAGTATAATAGTAATAATACAGGGAGATAGCAGAAGAGATTTCGCACTTTTAGAGTCCAGATGCATTACTGATAGAGATAACAGGGCTGGTCATGTGTGCAAAGCTACTTTAATCAATAATTCCTGGGGTGATGTAGGACCTCACCAGCAAGTCATTTGAAGGTATGAATTAATAGACTGCCTTGAGAAAATAGAATACTTGGAAAGAGGTAGCTGACTGAATCTTCCTATTGAATATTACATTCATTTTGCAACTGTCATCCAGGGGATAACATTTTGCAGCTCCAGAATTCCACACATACATGTCCTGCTGTGCCCAGCCCAATTTCTACACCCAAATATCTTGACTGAACAAATGGATTGAGGAATTGAGTGAATACATTGAGAGCAGTGCTGAGAAGAATTTGAGGTAGTTGGTGGATGAGAAGCTCAACACGACCCAGCAATATGCCCCCGGAAATCCAACCACATCCTGGGCTGCGTTAAAGAAGTGTGACTGGTAAGAAAAGAGAAATGATTTACCTCCTCTACTCAGCTCTCAAGAGATCCTGCAGCGGAGTACTGCATCCAGCTCTGGGGCCTCCAACATAAGAAGGACATGGACCTCTTGAAGTGAATCCAGGTGAGGGGCAAGAAGATGTTTTATCTAAAGCTCCAGCACGTCTCCTATGGAGACAGGTTGAGACTGTTGGGGTTGCTTAGCCTGGAGAAAAAAAAGCTCTGGCAAGACCTTCTAGCAACCTCCAGTACCTAAAGGAGACCTACAGTAAAGTGTAAGGACTTTTTACAAGGCTTATAGTGACAGGACTAGGGGTGATGTCATTAAACTGGAAGAGGGTACATTTAGATTGGCTATTGAAAGGAATTCTTTACTGTGAGGGTGGCGAAGCACCAGAAGAGGTTGCCCAGAGAAAATGTGGATGGTAGTTGAGGCCAACTTACCTCAACTACATCCCTGGTAGTTGAGGCCAACTTAGATTGGATTTTGAGAAACTTGGTCTTGGAACTAGATGATCTCTAAGGCTCCTTCCAACTCAAACCATTGTACAATTCTTTGATAAATATTCTTGGTGGAGTGTTCCAAATAGTCATCATTATATATTCCATTTTATCTATAAACAGAAAGAGAAGGTTTGGGAAGGTTTGGGAAGGTTTGGGAAGGTTTGGGAAGGGAAGGTTTG
>LTAT01000001.1:44391003-44407733 GCA_003286495.1 Chlorodrepanis virens | reverse complement strand
GGAAAGGAAAGGAAAGGAAAGGAAAGGAAAGGAAAGGAAAGGAAAGGAAAGGGAAGGGAAGGGAAGGGAAAGATTAATGTAAATTTACCTTGATTTTCCTCATCTATTATACAGAACAACTATAAGTTGATAAAAGCTTTCCACTTGCATAACAAATTTCACTGAACTATGTCAGGAGAAATTTTGGGTTCTGGATTTGCAGGGATATGGGTGAAATTCAATGCAAAACTTACATAAAATCTTTCAAAGGCATTTGAATAAAACTAGGGAAATTCCATCATAAAGTTGAAAGTTGAAAGCAATTTTTTTTTTTTTAGTCATGAGTCATATTTTGCAGCTATTTGTTATTGCCTATTCTGTCATACCAACCACCCCAGTATTGCCACATTTAATTGTGTAATTTTTCCAGAGGGGGTACTTATTAATGTGTATGGTCATACTGTGCACATGATTTTGCTGGACTATGTGACTATTACTGGCAAACTACCAAGGATGCATTCTTCCCACAAAGTATAAATGAGTTCACTATCTCCTGTTTTTCACAGTAGGCATCAGGAAGTTTTAAGCAATCTCCCTGAGAACAGTCATACTGGTTGGTTTTCAGAATCAGAAAAATTGTAGTGGTATTGCATCAGTCCCATGAGGAAATCTTAGGCAAAATTTCAAAACTAGCCAAGACTTCATGTCACAGTAGAGAGAATGTTTAACACAGGGCTTGTTTTTCTCTCCACCTCTTTGTCCAGTTTATCAATAGATGGCAGCAAATAACCCTTTTAACTCTGATCTACAGCACAGAGGGTTACACACATTTATTTATTTAGAGTGTTTTTGTATTTCTTCCTTTCTTTCTGAGATGGTCATGTGCAATACTGCATTAAAATGCAGTTAGACTATACAATGTACACCTCTTCAGTATGTAACAGCTCCACCAGATCCTGTCTGGGGAGAATTCATAGGGTTTCACGGAGAGTTGTAAACAGTTCCTGCCAAATCCAAGTTAGCAAGGAAGTGTGTATGCATCCTGTAGAAATTCACTGAAATAATTCAGTGACAGATTGAAATATCCCATATTTAAGTTCCCGTTTACTGACAGGCTGAAAGACAGTCTCTAAAATCAAGGTTGCAATTCTTGATTTTTTTTTCCTTATGTTCCTCAGTTTGAAGTTTTGGAAAAGTTTTTTCTTCACTTAGACATTTGCAGTATTCCTTGTACAGCTTAACCTAGAAAAGCCCCTTGAACCTAGTCAGTCTGGCTAGAAAGAATGTGTACTTATTTGTAAGTGATAAAAATGCTTTCTAAAGCTCAGAATATCTTGGCAGACTTCACTCTATGTGCTCAGAAATATTTTTTTCACTTCCTATTACTGTGTCCTGAGCAGCTTTTGCTTTCAAATATGAAAGGGAAAGGGAAAGGGAAAGGGAAAGGGAAAGGGAAAGGGAAAGGGAAAGGGAAAGGGAAAGGAATTAATATGAACCACGGGGTTCATTAAAAGAGGCATGACCAGCAGGTTCAGGAAGGAGATTGTACCCCACTACTCTGCCCTGGTGAGACCCCAACTAGATGCTGCATCCTGCTCTGGGGTCCCAAGGAAAAAAGAGACATGGACCTGTAGGAACAAATCCAGAGGAGGACAGATAAATAATCAGAAGGATGGACTTATGAAGATATGCGGAGAGAGACTTGCCTGAGGAGACCTTCTAGCAGCTTTCCAGTACCTAAGCAGGGTTTAAAAAACAGAGGCAAAGTGATTTTTACATGGGCAGATTGTGATAGGACAAGGGGTAATGTTTTAAAGTAAAAAAGGAGAAATTTAGACTAGGTATTAGTAAGAAATTCTTTAGTGTAGGGGAAATGAGGCACAGGAACAGGTTGCCCAGAGATGTTGCAGATGCTCCATCCCTGTAAGTATTTAAGGCCAGACTGGATGGGCCTGTGAAAAACCTGGTCTGACGGAAGATGCGCTTGCTCAGGCAGTGAGGGGAGAACCAGATGATCTTTCACTTCCTTCCAATCCAAGCTGCTATCCTGCAATTCAATGATTCTATCAGCTTTGCTGAGAATCATCTTTTGGAAACAGTTTCCTGACACCTGAGCTAGCAACACTTTCTTCAACTCACACTGCAAGTGTACTCTTTCTCACAGTGTGTTGCCATGATGATGCTCTTGGAATATAAAAAGAAATAGTTTAAAAAGAGTAATAGATATCTAAAAATATTTTGATGCAGTATGTATTAGAAAGCTGAAAATAAAAGAGAAAAAACCACCTTAAAATATCATCTTTTCTGATACCTCTATATAACAAAAAAGTATTTATTTTTTTCTACTGAGAACCATGGACCAGATATGTCCCTGATAAAAAAGGACAGGAAGAAATGCTGAGTGTTCATGTGAGATTCCAGGTAGTTTGAAGATTTAATTTACTATCTTAATACAATAGATCTGTACCTTAATACATCCAAATGAATTTAAAATTATATTAACAATATTTTTTTTTAACAGACAGATAGTTTTTAATTTTTGATATAAAAATATTTGGGTGGATGTTTATTGTCTCAACTCATCTTGGATGATTTTGCAAAAAACAAGAGGTATGATTTGATTCTAAAAAAAAGGTAGGTATTAATAGAAAAGAAGGGAGAAAAAAAAAAAACAGCGAACCCTTTAAAAATATCCTGGAAAAGATAGATGTTGAATGTGCATTTAAAAAAATGTGAAATGAATTTAACACAGGTTGTATAATTTATTGTCTGGCACTGCTTAGTTATTTAGTTAGGCCAATAAAATTATTGAGATTTGGAAATGAAAATGAGAGTTTGTTTTCATTTACTCGAGATGTGTTTCATTTGTAACTCAAGTTTTATTTTTACATATTAAATTTTTTATAAATTATTTTCCTACACTAATTATAAATTTCTCTTTTGAGATTTAACATGTCATATGTGAAATGAATTGTAAAAGGTCACATTCTACTGCTACATCTTGAACCAATGTTGTGAAGAAATTGAAAAATGCTATTTCAATGTTCAGGCCACTGAGGTTTTTTCCCTTGCTACATTACCTGTGACAGAACAAGGATGTTGCCAGCAAAATGAATACGCTTGTATGAAATCAGTGAGGCTGAATTGCTTGTGACCAGTCCATCACTTCCTAATTAGTTTTATATTCAATTTACTTAAATTGTTATGCTTTAATTAATTTTAGAGAAAATATTATGTGAAAACCCATCATGGTGATACTATTAAGAAATAAACGTATTTCATTGTTGTTGTAATTTATTGAGCTTGACTGACTTACAGTTGTCCACCAAAGCTACTCTATCACTCTTCCTCCTCAATTGGATAGGGGAGAGAAAATAAAACTAAAGGCTCATGGGTTGAGAGAAGGACAGGGAAATCAGTCATCAGTTACTGTCTCTTCCTAAATGGACCCAGATTAAGGAAAAGTAATTTATTACACATCAGATTGGACTAGGATGATGAGAAGTAAAACCAAATCTTAGAACACCTTCTCCCCAGCCCCTCCCTTCTTCCTGGGATGAACTTCCATTTCAATTTTCTCTATTTCCTCCCCTCAAGGAGCACTAGAGGACAGGGAATGGAGGGCGCTGGGGCTGGTTCCTCACATGCTCTTTCGTTCACTTCCTCCTCAGGAGGAGGAATCCTCACGTTCTTCCTCTGCTCTTGCATGGGCTTTCTACCACTAGATACAGTTCCCAATGAACTTTACCAATGTGACCATTTCCCTGAGCTGCAGGTCTTTTTGATCTGCTCTAGTGCAAGTCCCTTTTACAGGGTACAGTTTTCTGAGTGTTTGCTTTCTTGCAATCTGCTTGAGACTTCTGAAAGTACTTGTGAGTTGATGGCCTCTGTGTGAGGGTCCTCCTTGTTAAAGGGAAATTGAGGATGGTGAGCTTCAAGACGCTGGGACATTCTCCTTCCTGGTCTGCTAGAGCATGGCTGTGACCCCCTGACACAAGGTCCAGCCAATGGCAAGGCTGAACACCTATTCCTGGGGTTGCACACACTCATAGACACACACACATGTCAACACAAATACTAGAACAATGCCTTTATGGGTATCACACACAGAATCAACAGTAACCTAAACGCAAACTACACAGATGACCTGAACCTGTTCTTACTTGCTCTTTTAGTATAAAAGATGAGAGAAAAGACAACTAACAAGTAACAAGGGAACAAAGCAGGGAACCCTAGGAAACAGGTGGTGTGAGAAAAAAGAAGCAACAAAGGAAGAGGTATAGCTGAACAGAGCCAAGGCAGAAGCAGATTTGATGGGGAACATCACACCAGGAGAAGTCTGAGAAGGTAGGTTTTAGTAAAAACAGAAAATTTCCTTAAACAAGCATCATATTGTACCCTCGGCTTGATGACCTATTCAAGGATTGAGACTCTCTCTACAAATGGCCATCCAATTAATGCCTTTAAATTTAGAGATTGCATGGTCATACTAGAAAGAATGACTCTAAATTCTGTAATTTGGTTTTCAGAAATGCATCCCTCTGTGCATCTATTTATTTTTCCTTTCTGAACAATTTCCCCTCTATAAATAATTTTTCTATTCACAAGAGGAAAAGTACATCCTTACTTTTTGTTTTACCATGTGTCAGGATTATATCTTCATCAGATACCACTGTCTGGGAAACTAATAAAAAAAAAGAATTGTGCAGCATGATGCTAGTTGTAGGTGGCCCACTTCCAAGAGTACCATAAGCTTTAGCAGATGTTGGCCAGACTGTGCTAAATATGTGTCGGCAACTTTAGGAATCTCAGAACTCTTCAGTTCAATGATCCTACGCTGGTGCTTTCAGATGGGTTTTTAAATATTTTTTTTCTTTTTTTTTTTTTAAGCAGAAGAACACTCAGAATTATATGAATAGCAGAGAGAATATGCAAATAAGCAGGAACTCAAGGATATTATGAGCAATGGTACAAAGTGTCAGAAAGTAGATAGGACCAGCTGCTCCTAATGGATGGGAAGTCAAGTGAAATAACATGCCAGCAGGGCAGGAGTCTTGACATCCAGAGTATTGTCCTGAAGTACCCAGCCAGGAGGAGCAAAGCAGGTGTAGCTTCAGAGACAGAAATAACCAGATATTTACAGTACCACCTTGGGCTCTCGTCTTCCCTGTACTGTAAATCTGCACCACTGCAGATCATGAAACTGTGTTATAAGTGACACCATACCTATCTGCTAATAAAATCGTTTGAAAAGCACTTGCAGTAGAATATTACAGACTTTTTAATGAAGCTGACAGAGAAAAACAAATCTGTAAATCAGCAGAAAATTTGTCAACTTTCAAAAAATACTTAAATTTCCCCAATCCCCCCAAAACCACAAACAAAATTACAAAACCCAACCCCAACACTAAACACAAATCTCAATTAAATTTATATTTAATTTTTAATACCATACTGAATGAAAAATCAATTTTACAATTCTTATGTAAACTTCTATAAGCATATACACTGCTAAAGTGCTATTATGTGAATGAAGAGGCAAACTCCTCAACTAGTGATTTTCAAAGATATTGAAAGTTTTGTTTTCTTGATCTACCACTAAAATAACAACTCCAAATCAATTGCAATAGATAATTTGTCCCTATTTTGTATCTTTTTTTTTTATTTCTGTCTCCTGATATGAAATTTTTTCTCTAAATATTAATACATATTGACTGCAGCAGTGTTTTAGTATTTGAAAATATTTTACTGTTACAAGAAGTATTATTTAGGAAAATTATTTTAATTGTAAGGAATTATGACTTATTGGGCAACAACTTCAGAGAAGTTAGAAAGACTTTAGCATCTAAATATCAAGAAATATTGGGATATAAATTTATCTTTTTAATCCTCTAAAACCCCCTCTAATTCATTGTCTCCTATGTATTATTTGTAGCACTGGATCTTAGATTATCTATGCATAATTTAAAAAAATACCACCCAAAACTTCTAATCAAATATTTTTAATTGTTCATTAAATATTAGCTAACCATAGGAGCAAGTAATAATTAAAATTATAGCTTGAATCAAATGTGCAAATCTAAGAAAGTATTTCTTGGATTTCATTTTTTTTTCCAGTGAACTTATTTCTGTACCGTTTTTAATGAAAGCCCCTGTTGCTTGGGATTACCTTACCTTTGGTTTCTAGAAGGGACCTGCCTAAAGCTTAGATAGTCATAAGATTTTTTTTATTTTTAGATGGGGGAGAGAAATAGTTACCTGCAGCAGAAAAGTCTTCCGGCTGTAATCCAACACACATAAACACCTTGGAGGCACCTTTTTCTCTTCTGACTGCAAAGGAAGACTATGTGGATGACTTTTAATCAGACACATAATTTTACAGTTTCTGAACCTAAGGAGACAGACCAAAAAAGTAGTCTCCAAGAAATACAAAAAACACACAGTTGTGTATGTGTGTCTTTATAGGAGTGTCAAAGACTCAAAGTTTCGCTTGCTTAAAACTGGACCTGTTCTTAAGAGGAAATCAAAGCCCTGGTTCTAAATGCATGAGGACACATTTGTGCTGGAACAGTCTTCCAGTAAATTTAACAGAGAGCTTGTTAAGAACATGTATCTTTTCAGGAGAGATAAAGAAACGTATCATTACTATTCATTGTAATAGCAGGCTTAAACCAGTGCTTGGGAGATTATGCCAGGCCCATTTCCTACAATTTTAGTGAGCCACTCTGGCATTTTAAGCTATGTTTCCAATTACATCAAGAACAACCTAAGTCTAGAACTGTTGAGCAGTATGTAGCTCAATCATGCACAAAAACTTTCCTTATTCCCACATTACTTTTTATCTCAATTTTCACCAATAGTCCTACAGTATGCTACCTAAAAAATTATTATGAGCTGGTTTTCACAGTAAAACTTCAGGGGAAGGTATTCCTTCATCTCTGTGATTAGCAATCTCATGCAAATTACAAGTGACCTGATTAAAATTTTTGCATCTCTATGAAGAGTTTCCAAGCGTCTAACTTGTTATGGAATATGTTGAAAGTTTCTAAGATAATAATGGCTAGTACATGTTAAAAATTTTGCTTAAGCTTTTGCATAGAGAGATATCTCTGTAGGTATGTTTGATCAACTTAGTTAACATACTTGTATTCCTAATTAAAGCACAGAACAGGAACAATGAATGCAAGACATCAATTTTTTTTTTAAATGGTGGTGTTTCTGCCTTTTTATAATAAATGACAATAATAAAACTCAATGAACTGTGAGCTTTGCTCACAAACAATATGATGCTGTTTTCACAGCAAGTGATTTAATTATGCCTTTTTAAAAATTAATAGAAACCTTGGACAAGGAATTTGGTACTAAATTCTGCTAAGCATTGAGTAAATTGCCAAACTTGCCTTTCGTCTTTTATTTCTTTTTATATCCATTTCAGAAAACAGAAATTGATTCATTTTACCTGGAAAAAAGATTGAAGGTCAAAATTAAGCCGTTTTCAGGGGGGATTTTAATTAGATATGATTAAAGTCCCATAGAGCTTCTCTGTCTTTAGTTCCAACTCTGTTAAAACCTCCTGAACTTCCCCTGCTGCTTTACTCAGATGTAATCAGCACCCTTCAATGAAACTCTAATTTAAAGAGAATTCAATATAGTAGATGATTTATTTAAATAGGTGGAAAATTAATGCTTCTGAGCGGAGAATTGCATGTTCTAAAAGGAAGGTAAGATCTTATAGGTAAGCTGTGTCAACACTTATCATTACTGAATGCAATTTATATCTCTATATAGGTATATCTCTATATGAAAACACATATATGTACATAAAAACAAAACTTATGATGAAGTCTCTCAAAGGGTTTTGCAAACATATTAGAAGTGTCCCTTGAATATCCCAATGTAAATGAATACTACTTTATTTTATTACCTTTTATTTTCCAGATGAGTATTATATACAATAAACCTGAGGACATCTAAATTGCCTATGCTCATGTAGTGAGTCTAAAACAGATACGAAACAAAAGAAACTGTGTTTCTTAACTCATACTCTCTGTCTGTAATTACCAGGATACTATAAAGCTGATTTTCAATTACTTTATACCTGATGCAGTCATGCCTCATGCGCTGCAGCTGCAAAGCTTTGATACAATTTTTGAACTGATGGCACTCTAAAATGTATCTTCAATCATCCAGATCACTATTATACTGAATAAAGATATTGAATGCCTTGGACAAAAATACTAAAGCACAATTTCAAAACTTTTTGAGGAAATGCATTTAAAGCTACAGGACAGTGGAAAGTTGGATCATCCTACTTGCAACAGGGACATCAGTACTGCAATATATTAAATGAGGCAATGTCTCTAGGAAAATGCATACTCCTTCATTAGACCAGATGTGTATTCAAAACCACTGAGAGGGTTTCAGGCATGCAAATCAATTTTTAGGGTTGAAATAGAGGAGGAGGTCATTGAAATGATGTGCAAGATGAGAACAATTTGTTCTGAGTATAACTTAAAAGCGTGGTAATCACTGAGATAGTTTGTTGGAAGAGTCCATGCAAGCCATGCAAGAGAAAAAAAGTGTTCCAATTGAAACAATGAGGATATCATTATCTCTTATTAAGGATTATCTAAATAATTGTAGATGTTGGCACCAATGGTGTGCATACTGTAAAATACAAATGCACTGCCACTGAGATTACATTTACCAATTTGGCTTGTGAATATAGTTACTTGTCTGCCTTTGGGCTTCTTGAACAGATAGTAGCTAAGGTCATATACTGAGTAAATTCTTAGTGAGAAAAAATCTCTAATATATGATTTCATGCTAGAGATCTTACTGGGGATTTTGGATTTAATTATGTGAAATAAATGATTGTTAATTCACTGTATAGACAGCATTTTATACAGTAGCATGATTGTTCTGTACTATGTATTCCCTCAAGTAAAAGATAAAATAAGGATAACTGTTTTCCCGAACATAGCTCTTTCCCAAACTGAATTGTCTTCTCAACTCCAAGACTATACTGGTGACAAAATCAGTAAGAGGTAAACAAAGATGATTCTGGTACTATGGGATAAAGGAACCATACTAAAGTTTATTTCACCTACAAATATTTAATTTCAACATGTCCTGTTCTTTATCAGTTATCTCCCAGTTGATCTTAGAGAATCCTACTAGTATACCTGTAATTCTCTATAGAGAATCTGAACCATTTATCTCCCTTACATTTAATTTTACTGAAGATTCTCTATCTTAAAATTTATCTAATCTGAGAAACATTTTCTAAAATGCAAACATAGTTTTTAATTCTTGATGATAGTATCATTAGCTTGTGTTTTATGCCTCTAATTCATGCTGTGTGATAGGACCCATATTCAAATGTCAAAGGCAGTGCAATCAAAAAAGCTTATATTGACTTTGCACACCCATGTAGAGAGAATTTGGAAGTGTAAGCTTATGTGGAAAGGGTGTCTGCTCCTCTGAGGGCATCTGATCAAAGAAGCCACAAACCAGAATGTAACACATGATAAAGGAAATCATGATAAGAACAAACATGGTCAGTGGCATGAATTGGTAAGAGTATGTGGGATGTGAAAAAGTTTTTTCGAAAGGCGGAATGTGGAAATGGAAGGAGACAATCAGAAACACACCTGGTCAGTCAACACTAATCAATGGGCTATCATGGATCTGCAGGCAAACCAGCACTTTGCAACTGATAAGGATGCAAGCCTGGAGGTCCTACATGTTGGAGGGAGTCAGTGGGATTGTGCCAAATGGTTTGGGAAAATGGGGAGCAGGGAGGTACGGAAAGGGGTATAATCAGAAAAGGGTATTAAAGAGGACAGCTATGTGTAAAACTGTGCCAATGAGTATGCTCTTTTGGCAGAGCCTTGCACCTGATTGATGAAGTCTGTCCTGTCTTCTTATATCTTACTATGCTTCATCTTAACTCTCTCAGTGTAATCTCACTTTCTATGCCATGTGTGTGTCATGCAAGAGCTCAACACCATCTGGCTCATGAGGTCTGGCTGTAAGTGAAATGTGGTGCCAGACACGGGGGTCGGATTTCAGCTGGGCTATTGTGTCAGTTCCCAGAGCCAGTGAGGTCTCCATGTCAGCAACTGGAGTGAGTGGGGCGTCTTGAGACCCCAGACACTGGGACAGGAATTGCATGTGTCCCAATAAAACAGCTACTGAAGGGAACAGGGTGAGTGGGGTGACTGAGGGACCTGGCAAAGCCTGTATTCCTAGTTCCAGCTGCGGGGCAACAGCTGTCTTCATCTTCCCAAAACTGTGTGTATTCACAAACTGATTTTAAGTTGTACCTGCTGAAGAGTAGGCAGCTTGGGTCTCAATGGGGGTCTCAAGTGCTGGCAGGGTCTGTGCTGGGCTGTGATTCTCTGTGCCCGTGGGACAAGTGTGTGACTGCTGTACATTTGTTGCAAGCACTGAGTTGTACCAGCTAGAGAGTAAAAACCTCCAGGGTGGGTAAGAGGGACTTGGATCAGAGCAGGGGTACAAAGTAGTTAGAGGGTCTGTATAGGCACCCAGGAATTCAAAAATGTGTGTGTGCTTGTGATCCTTGAAAATTCACTACTGGTTGAACCTGCAAAAAGGAAAGTGGCAGCTATGTCTCTAAGCCTGAGCAAAGACCTCAGGTTCCTGGGCACTGTGCTGGGCAGAAGAGAGTCCAGGCATGAGCAAATGGAGGAGACAAATTCTCTCCCATTCACATGTGAAAATATATAAAAAATTTAACAGAACTAGTTGCTTCAAGGATTTCAAAATTGAGGTTTATCAAAGATCATTTTGTGTCTAGAGACACAATTTTTCAGAATACTTTTTATTTCTCAGTGAAGCCCAAAATTTTGGAACTCTGAAAGTCTTTAAAGATACTTCAATAGAAAAAAACAAAAAAAAAAATCACATCTGCCTCTACCTACAGTCTGATCCCTAGTCATCTGTGTGGATTTTATTTACTGGTTGGCAACCATGCTAGATAAATTTGAGCCGCTGCTTTATTTTTAATTAAGCTGGGAAGATTCTGTAATCAGCCTTCGGAAATGACACCAAAGCTTGCATACATGCACATTTCTTTGATTCTTCTGTCCTTAATTCTTTAAAGACTAGGAATATGTAGACTTCACTTTTCTTTTTACATATTATGAAATTCTTTTGCTGAATTTATTTGTGTTATTTGACTTTTTTATTAGATTTTATAAATTATAATTTATTGCACACAGTACTCAGAGAAGAATGCATTATATCTATTTAGAGATATTTCAAATTACATAGGATTTGACTGAGAGCAGCAAGCTTGTTTAAAGAATGCAAAAATATGGGCCTTGTGGTGAAAAACGAATCCATTCTCTCGATTTGAAATATACAATAATAATTACTCCACAATAGAAATAAGTCATTTGCCTCAGAGCTCATTTGTTTTGAAGGCATGGTGGCTTCTTGTGGACTTTGAATATATTCTATTTATATTCTACTTACAGAAAAGATAGTAAGCATCAAGCCAATGAACTGGAAAATCAGAATAAATACAGTACTTAGAGTACAATATTACTGCCCAGTGGGGTTTTTATTAGCCACTAGCTGTAAAATAAAACTAACTGAAATATGATTTATAGTATATATAATTTTAAGCATTCTATGACCATCAAGGGTCATAATTTTTATATAGCTGCACATTGGTAGTCAAAGTTTCTTGCTGTAAAAACAAATCAACAGACTGAAAATTAGTTTCCATGGACTGAAAATGGCTCATTTAGTCTGAAGAAATTGATTCATAGAAGTCAGGGACATAAACATTAGAATAAGTTTAATCAAATGATTAATCAATAATGTTGAATTTTAAGCTGACATCAGGTGATTAAAATGAACATTGCTACAGGAGGTACAAGGTTATGAATAATCTGCCACTTGAGACATAAAAACTGCAACTCATTCTATGTCTGACAGGGGATTTTAGGTATTGCTTCTCTTGATGCCTGGGTAACTATTGCTTGCACCTTTACTTATTGCATACTTACTGAGATTAGAACTTAGTTCAGACTAAATTTTTATCTCCCTAGAAGATATTTTCCCCCAATAATTAAAGAATTCAGAGTTGCTATTCTTAAAGGTGGCAAATAGTCTATTTAATGAAAAGAGAGCTCCACACAAAAGCCTGTTCAGTTATTTAAATATCTTAGGTCTAAATTCCTACACCACACTGGAACACTTGTAATGCCCCCATTCTGCTGTTCTCTTTCTATTCTGCTGTTGAAATAATCTTCAAAACATTGACAGGTTCTTGGAATTAAGCTTTTAAATACCAATTAACTTTTGACCACGTAGGGTTACACAGTACCTCATCATGTTCCATAATCTCATAGATTCTAAAACGCTGAAATAAGCCTAGAGTAGAATATCAAGAGAATAGAATGGTAAAAGTAGGATTAGCCTTTTCAGACTAGTGTCATATATTTCATGTAATTGTAAGCTGGGTCCTTAAATGGAAAATGCCTTGCAAACCATGCTTTTAAGCAACCAGAGTCAACTACAAAAAAAAAAAAAACCAAAAAAACAAAGACATAGTAAATTATTTTTCAAAAGCATTGTCATGGCCTTAGCATTATTTTACTTTGAGATATCTTTCTATATAGATGCATCTTTTTTCATTACCAGAGCCCTGTACCTGTGCTCATGTGGATGTCTGCAGTAGGCAGGGATAAAAAATAGAAATGAAAAGCACAAGCATCTACTCACTAGGGATCTGGGAACTGAAGCACAGTGACTGCCAAGAGACACAGTGACTGCCAAGTAGGAATACTCTCAGAATAAGCAGAGATCTGTGCCCAGTTTCTTGTTGGAAACTGATGGAGGGAAATGCCAGCACACCAAAAGTAATAAGAATAGATCATGTGAAAGAGAGCTAGGTAGTCCATACAAATTTGGTATAAACAGAGTCATTCCAAAGTCTCTGATATGCTTCTTGAGACTCCCAGACAGCTCAACTGACCCAAAAGGACACGTGTGTAATTCATGTGACTGGTAGATTTACACAGACATTGACCCAAGAGGGACTTCCAAGGGGAGGTGTAATCATTGGGTCTTGGGCTGCAGGATGAACCAGATGCTCTCCTCTTAGGTAGGAGCTGGGAATACCTTCAGCTGCAGGAGGTGTGCTCTGGTCAAGTTGCTAAGCCAAAAGAAGGAAATGAGGGAGGAGGTGAGAAGAGCATGTTGCATCAGGGAAGATGTGTGGGAAAGTGAAAGAATATTTGCTGAGATCTGGCACAGTCCAGAGCCTACACCCCATGGCAAACAGGAGGAATGTTCAAAACCTGTGCTTGAACAGGAGTAGAACAAAGATTTCCAGGACCATGAGACTTGGAAGCTGGGAACATTTAGGGCTCAAAGAGAGGAGCAAAAACTCCAGGTGGTGATGCCCTGAATCATACTATTAAAGGGAAAGGAAACAGAAACCCATGCATATTGCGTGTCAACTCCTGGCTGCAGAGTTGTCGTGTACAGGACTTTGGCTCCTGTAACTATGAGCCCACTTCAAGGAATAAGAGCTGCTAAAGAGGATTCAGGCATCACAGTTGCCTGTGAATAACACAACCAAGAGAACTTTAAGCATGACTCATCAGAGAAAGGATACCAAAGCCCAAAATGTGCAGGAGAATGTGTGTGGGAAAGGGCATTGGGGTAGAGGTTCACATTTCCCTTGAAGCAGTGAAGTGAATCTACATCCATCTGATGTATTCCTTGTTCTCATGCATACAGCACAGGATGGAAACAAGCAACTGGATGCCAATAAGAAATTACAGAGAATGGTAAATATATAGCAGAGTATTAGGAATAACTGAACTATTGTGATATATGGATAGTAGGATTTGAAAAAAGATAGGCAGAGAAACTGGGAAGGTGTGTAAAGGGTGGTTGAATAAAAGTCCTGGACTAACCTCAGATGCTTGTACTCGTCCTGCAGCTAATAAATGAACAATATCTGTCTCATTATAGTTAAATGGCATCTGTGACTACAATGAGTAGAGCTTCAAGATTCTAAGGAAAGAGAGGAAGGCAAGCAGCAAGGAATTTTGATTTCTGGAGAGAAGGTTTATTCAGGAAACTGACACGCAAAACTTTGGGTTCCCAAATTATCTGATAGCATAGAGTGAATTTTCATTTGTAATTTATTATAGATTTATGAGAAGGAATTTATTGTCAAGAAATTGGACTGAAGAATTGCTGAAGAACTTCACAACGAGAAATTCTTTTTTAAGTATGCCATCTACTTTAAAGGATGACCTTATTTGTTGTTTTTTTTAATGCAACAAAAGTTTTTGGTTCTTAAAAGAAGAAGAGTTTTTAAACCAAGTGACGGATTACATTTATAGAGATAAGAAAGAAACTGGAGATGATTTCAAGAATAAAAGGACAGAAAAGTTGGTAGGAAAAGTGGCATTCCAAAGTTTTAATAAAGAAGATTGGTAATTTCATGTTCAGCACATGAAACTACTGAAAATATGTCAAAGACATATTACGCATGTTTCTAAGGTGAAAAAACCACAATTCTTCAACTAGCAAGTTTTAGCAATTAAATGATTCAGCATACCATTGTGTTTTGAAAGCATATTAAAATTTATTTTATTCTCCTTGGAGTTATGTGCTGTTTTAAAATAGTCCTGATTGTACAGAAATTCACTTTGAAAACCCATTCCCATTTTCAGCCTTTTACTGTTTTCTGAAACTCCCTATACCTTCATGAAATTATGAAAGATGAGGTAGTTTAGATAATAACTAGTAGCTGCTATTCTTTATAATTATTCAATATTTTCAGCCAAATATTGGGGGGATAGATATAGAAACACATCATTTTGAAGGGTCTTTTCAGACTTTTCAGATTATTGAAGGTTAAAACTAGTAAAAATCATGTTGATATATCTGAACTGAAAATTAATTAAAAAAACAGTTCAGGAATGTTCTAAAGATTTAATTTATTTCTTGGTTTTTGATTTGTAGATTTATTTTCTTTTTCTATCTAGGTTTCTCCATGAACATGCTGTCCAAATGTCTGAAAAAAGTTGCTTTGGCTTATATTTGTAGTTTTATCTTTATGGAACTCCAATTCACTAATTTTCACTTACAAGTGTGAATTCAAAGAATCCAGGGAAATTGGTAAAAGGCCTAATTTTTTAAGACAAATCAAGAGTTAGATACATCTACTGCCAGTTTATATTTAATTGCTAATCTTTAAAACAGATTATTAATTATTTCATTATCTAAAGTACTTTTAGTTTTCACTTTGTAAGCACACATAGGTAAGTAATCTTCAATGAATTTGTTGAGCTCAAGTTCAAATAGAATCCTTATTATGAGAACATGGGTAAGACAGCTCGGGCAAATATGGTGTGGAAATTGCCTAATATTCAGGTTTCTGAGGTTCAACTGCATTTGAAATCTTGAGCCTAAATTCTCAGGATGGGTACTTAGGTTGCCTCTCAGTTTATCTGGCCTTTAAACCTATCTTCCACAGGGTGGAACAGAGTGGTTCACAGTACTGGGAGCTCCCTTGACAGTCAATTGAAAGATGTGTTTAGAGAGCAATTTAGAGCACCAAAAGGAAACCCCTACTTGTTCATGCATTGAGTTACTGACTATAAAAACCATACATGTCTCTGTAGGCAATTTGATGCTCTTTAACCAAAAATTGAGTGCTGCATTGAATCAGCCATGGAAATATAAGCCATGTGTGCTAAAGATTACTTATCTCAGAGCTGATTTATCTTAACATCTCTTGACCTGGCATTCAGAACACAACATTATTTTTCTCATGACCGACTTCCTTTATTAGCAGAATGAAGTTAAAATTTAAGACTTTTTCATCATAGTAGTTCAATGGAATGATTTGCAGGGAAGCTGTCTTTCAGCCTATTGATGAGACTATTTCCTTAGGAAACTGGTAGCTGTCCTCTGAAGATTAGTCCTGTTATGAATTGAAGCAGACTCCAATTAGCTTAGTCCAATTGGAATTTATTAATTACAGCAAGCAAGGCATAAGCAAATCAGCGCTCGGGGACAGGGGAGCCTTCGCTCACCAACCGACTGCCGCACCCACTACCCCTTACAGTCCAACTTTTATACTGTATCTTTTTGTATCTTTCTTGTTGGTGATGTATGGAGAAAGCACTCTGTGCATGTGTCCTCCTGTTGCTAAGGGTTTGTCCTCTGCCTTCTGGTGGTCATCAGATGAAGGCTGTTAGTCTTCCTCAGGTGTCCTTTGGTCAACTTCTCCTTATTTAGTGGTCATGCCTAAAATTCTAGAACTTATGATTTATTGAGCAAGCACCTATTAAGCAAGGATATTTTAAGCAAGCATTTATTAATCAAGCATTTATTAATCAAGAATATACTTGTGATTGTATGCAGTTTTGGTTACACGTGGTTTTAGGCCTAAGTATTCTCCATTTCCTCTATCTTTAACCTTTTAGTGAACAAAACATGAACAAAACACACCAGATTCTACCACAGTCCCAAATCCAGGGCACCTAGAGCTGATCGTTAAGGACTGTGTCCAGTTAGATTCTGAAGATCTCTGTATCTGGATATTCTAGGCAATGTGCTCCATGGCTTAACCTAGGATTTCTATGGTCAATAGATATAGTGAAGAATAAGGTGAAAAAGCCAATGAGTACATCAGCCTTTGCTACGTGTGCCAGTGACCTGCCCCCTCAGCGTTTAGTCTATAAGCA
>LTAT01000001.1:44343248-44390130 GCA_003286495.1 Chlorodrepanis virens | reverse complement strand
CATTGAACCCCCTGAGCTGAGAGGGACCCACCAGGATCATCAAATCCAGCCCCTGTCCCTGTCCAGCCCCCCACCAGCCCCACCCTGGGCATCCCTGGCAGCGCTGTCCAAAGGCTCCTGGAGCTCTGGCAGCCTCGGGGCCGTGCCCATTCCCTGGGCAGCCTGGGCAGTGCCAGCACCCTCTGGGGGAAGAACCTTGCCCCGAGCTCCAGCCTGAGCTGCCCTGGCCCAGCCCCAGCCGTGCCCTGGCTCCTGTCCCTGTCCCAGAGCAGAGATGGGAGCTGCCCCTCGGGAGGAGCTGCAGCCCCGGGGAGCTCTGCCCTCACTCTGCTCCAGCTGAACAACCCCAGAGCCCTCAGCTGCTCCTCACAGCCCCTCCAGACCCTTCCCCATCCCTGTGTCCTTCCTTTGGACACTCTCTCACACCTTTAGATCTTTATTGTGGTGCCCAAAACTCCCCCAGCAGTTGAGGCTGTCCCAGCCCAGCCCAGAGCAGGACAATCCTTCCCTGGCCTGAGCAGTGATGCTGTGCCTGATGTCCCCAGGACAGGGATGTCCCTCCTGGCTCCAGGGCACTGCTGACTCAGATCCAACTTGCCATTGTCCAACAAAGTCCTGAGGTGACACATGCAAAGCAGACATGCAGGGAATCCCCAAAAGCCTGGAAGTCATGGAGATTCTCTCTTGCACAGAAAACCAGCTCGCCACTAACAGCCTTTAGCGTGTGCCTGCTACACCTCTGCACGTATTCCCCAAGTTCTGCTGCAGGAGAGTGGATTTGAAGGTCAAGTGCTGCAGAGCAATTCATTTCCAGCCAAGCCAAAGTAATTCTGATGCTGTGGCACAAGAGGGTGCAATAGGTTTGTGATAGAAGCTAGACACGAGGTGGGTTTGTCCCTTCTGCTGCCACGGTGCCAGTGGAGAAGTTTTTTCCCTGCTAAGACTTGTCTCACAAACTTAACATCCTGTTAATTGGTGGAGTTGGAGCTGTACACGTTTGCCTCATTATTTTCATGTCCTATTCACTCTGAGTAGTCCCATAATTACGGTAATTAAACTCAGTGGGTTTTTAATTATTATTTTTTAAAAATAATCAGAACTATAGTTGAATTATGAGAGTGCCAAAACGATCCTGGCAAATCGTAATTTTAGTTTGCTGGGTTATAAATCAAAAGCAGACTTGATTTCCCAGTTTGCTGGATGTTTTGTTAACCAGATCACTGCAGCTCTCCTGAGGCCTCCTGTGCCAAGAGCTGTCCCTGAAGGAACAATCAGGCTTTATAAATAGCAGCCTTAACAAGAGCATCACTGCCAGATGCTGCTGGATGAACTCAGGGACTGGTGCACAAGGGAAACTCCCTCCTCTGGGGCAGCTGGGCTGCCATCCATTACCTGGGACATGCCCCTGTCCGTGCTGGGATGCCTGCAGATGGGCTCACAAGCTCCTTCCCACGTTTCTGGGCTTGCCAGCAGCTCCTCCTGGAATGCTCTGTGTTTGCTGCGGGAGTTCAGGAGCTGGGCTTGGTCTGTTCTGCCGCTGAGGTGTCACTGTCATACTTTCTGAAAAATCCCTTTGCCAGGATTTCTTTTCCTGGGAAGATGAGAAGCCTCGAGAAAAAATAATATTATCTCATTTGCTTCTCCCTGTGTTTGCTGCTTTGGAATGTGGCTGGAGATTGTTTAGCCAACAGGTGCATGTTTGATTGGTTCCATGTGAATTGTTTTTAGTTAATGACCAATCACCATCAGCTGTGTCAGACTCTGAGGACTCAGTCGTGAGGTTTTATTATTGATTCTTGTTAAGCCTTCTGTCTATATCCTTTCTCTATTCTTTAGAATAGTTTTAGTATAGCATTCTTTAACATAAAATAAGTACATGAAATAATAAATCAGCCTTCTGAGAACATGGAGTCAGATTCATCATCTCTCACCTGGTCCTGCTTGGTGACCCCAGCAAACTCCACACTCAGGGATTCCTGGTGTGGAGCTGGGCATCCTTAAACACCACAGGGACTGAGCCTGCTCTGAAGGAGCCTCAGTGCTCAGCCACAATTCCAGGGTGTGCTCCAAGCTCCTGCTTTCCCTGAATCAATTTCCTAGCATCCTTTCTTGTGCCTATTACCAGTTTTTTTGCTTGGTAACACCGGCCTTTCTAAGCAATTAAGGTGTGTGATGGACACCACACTCCAGTGTTTAGGTAAACACTGATTTTTAAACCACAGGATATTTCTGCAAGTCTCTGAAGCAGCATTATTTAAGAAGCACTGGGTGCCAAGATCTGGAGGGAATAGAGTCAGAAAACAGAGTCAGAAATGTTGGGGTTTTTTGGGCATTTGGGTGAGGTGATAAGAACCTGCTGATGGTTGAAATCTGGGGTTCTAGAAGCTGGCAGGTGTCTGGCTGACTTTAAAAGACTGAGCAGCTCCTGGATGGCTGGAGAGGGAATTTTCCTTAGCACTGATGTTCACTCACCAGCATGGCTGACAGGCAGAGCTGTGGCCTGCCCAGAAGTGTGCTCAGGCAGGAAAAGAGGATGGGGGAAGCATGAGGGAGATGAACTCAGGAGGGTCAGTCAAGTCATCTGGGGCCAGTGTCAGTTCTGTCTCGGAACCGAGGTGTGGTTAAATACTCTGGGTGAGTGCTCTACCCAGGATCTGAGTATCTGCAGTTTCCTGCATCCACCCCTTCCCCAAGGAAGCACTTTGGTGCAGAGGATGGAAAGGAAGAGCACCTTGCTGTGGAAACAAGTGACTCCTTAGCACAAGAGAATTCTTCCCAAAATTCCTTCTGAATGGACCACAATATGTACCAGCTGAATGCCTCTTGCTCTGCCTCACCAAAGACATAGAAATAGAGGGACTGAGATGGCAAAATCAATTTAAATTTATATACTTACTTTTCTGGGCATCCCTGTGCATAGGAATGTGGTGGTTCACCCCCATGTGCTGAAAAATAAAACCCTTTTTTTTTTTTTCCAGAGAACTGAAAGTTTTGTAGCTATTTTGGTAGCTTTTTTCCTGATTCATTCAAATTTATTCCATACTGTGCAAGGTATTTAATTTCTTCTATTTCCTGACTGTTCCTCTGCTAACTTGAGTTTTCAGATTTCCAGGCAGGGCAGAAGGGGAATCATGGGGGAAGTCACCTCTAAAAAGGGAGGATGATGCTGTTCCACATCTGGAGCTGTGTTTGTGAGTGAAGTCAAACAGTTTGAGGCTACCTGATTCCCAGCATGTGGCTTGTGAGGCTCCAAACATGAGAGGCACAGTCTATCCCAAGCATCTGCTGGTCCTGAACCACAGGGTGTGTAAACACATCAGCTCATGGGTGGAAATATTTGGCTAAGAAACACTTATTTGCAACCCTTAAATACGTTCACTAAGCACACCTTGTGCTCAGCAGCAGCCTCTGTACATCTCCTGTCTACAGGAGGCTATCAAAAGGATCAGGAAAACAAATCTCATTTCAGATGAAAGCCTCAAATGAGGTTTATAGATGTGTATACATACTTGGGAAGCTCCAAAGAACTTGTGTGTACTGGGGATCATTTCTGGGAAGCTGCTGTCACCAGCAGTGCTCCGTCCTCACTTACTCATAACCACTGGAGCTGGGCATGTTCTGCTGCTTGGACAAACAGGAGCAGCAATGGCCAGCTGGGGCACCACAGGGCTCTCAGAGCATCCTGAAGGAACAAGCAGAACATTCCCTGCCTTAATTCACCCTGTGTTCATCACTGATGCCTCTTGAAGAGGCACTGCTTGCCCAGAGAGCTGGCTCTGCTCTGAAATGGGAGTCCTTGGGATGGCATTTGTCACCCTGCAGGGCAAAACCAGAGATGGGACACTGTCCTTGTGCCTGAAGTGTTTATTTCAATGAAACTTTGCACTCTGCAGGCCTGGTGTAGGCACAGGGTTTGTGGTGATGGGAGTGGGGCTGGCCCAGCCCCATCCCCAATTGGCTACAGCTGTGAAAGGCAGGTGAGCAGCATTAATGAGCCATGGAGTGCCCAGGTGAGCTGAGCAACCACCAAAGGGAGCAGAGGGCACACAGGTGCAATGCATTAACGTGAGGGGCACACAGGTGCAATGCATCAACATGAGGGTATAAAAGGCTGGGCTAAAGAACAAGAAGGGCAGAGCTTGCAGCCTTCTGAAGTGATGTTTCTCTGTATGAGCAGATGCTTGAAGCCTTCTGCTATTGTTTGGTGGCACTCTGTGTGTCCTGGACACCTCAGCTGATGTATGCTGCAACAGCCTGGGAGGTCAGGTCAGATGTATTTAAGTTCTTGCTTTCCTGTTTATTTTTTCCTGATGTTTTTCCTGTACAGTTTGCCCATTGCAGTAACCTACTCGAGCATCTTCTATGAATTCCTGAGTGCAGTGCACAGGGGAGAGGAATTCCATGGGAGGCTCCACAGAAACCAGTGCAGGGAGTAGTTGGGAGCTGCTGGTGTTTGTTAACAGGGGCTGCACTGAGGAGAGGGAGCAAAACAGACACTGAGCTTGTAGCTGCCACTGGCTGAACTGGGCATTACTAACCCTGTGTGTCAGCACTTCTGCTCTGGGAAGACTGAGCAGAGCAATTCCTGGTGTTAGTAAAGAGCAAATGCCAGCCCAGCCTGTCTCTCCAAACTCAGAGTTTTTTGTCAGTGTGAGTTTTGCAGGGAATGCATGCATGTGTGAGTGAGAAATAGGAGAAAAGTATTGGCAGCTCTTAATTCCTCACCATTAAGAATTATATATTCAATGAATGGTGTCTAACGCTTTTTCTGTATCTGCCTCAGTCTTCATAGTGCTGGGCTTGAGTGATATGAGCTGGAAAGTTTCTTGTTGTGCCCCTTAGTTCTCCAGAATTGTTGTCATGGTCTGGGAGATGTGGCCGCTTTCAAATTCTCCTTGTGTTCTACTTTGTCCTTGCCTGTCTTCCTTCAGGCTTGCAGTGCTGTGTCTCTGATTTAGGGGTGCTCTTAAGCCTGTCAGGTTCAGTCTGAGCTGGCTGGATATGGGGAAGTGAATATGGGTGGTTGCAAGAATGTGCTGGATCTGGGTCTTACCTGTCTTTTGTGGGGAATTCCAGGAAGTTTTTACACAATTGTGTGCTGGGTTCTGGTACAAGATGCCCCTGTACACGCTTCTCAAACAGCTCAGAGGTGCTGTGACCCACCAGGGATACAGGAAAATGAGTGCTCCAAGGGCTCAGACTGAGCTGCAGTCCTTCCCTTCCCAATGAAATAAATTTGAGACAAACTGCAACTGTCTCTGCTGCATGTGTGGGTACCTCAGCCTGTCTCTGCCACAGGTCTCTCAAATATCTCACCAGGCAGCAGATCCACTGCCTGTTTTCCTTCCTTTCAGCATCCCCAGATCCTGGGACACTTGTTCTTCTGCCACTCACTTCCCCTTTGGTTACAGAATTTCTCTCAATGGAAAAAAGGATGACTGAGCTCATCCCAGTTTAGGGCTCTGATCCAGCTGCCCTCTCCAATCCACCTGTGCAGCTCAGACTCTGCTCACCTGCCCTGCATGTTCTGTGTCTCAGGAGCAGAAGGGCGTGGGTGAAAAAGGAATTTATTTATTAATCCAATCCCCAAGCTCTGCTTTTACAGGATAAGAAGATGGGGACAATAAAAATGTATTGACCAGGTGATGCAAGTTTTGATCAGCTCATGGTGGGTGTTTTCTGCTTTCTTCAGGCCATCTACCTACCACTTCTATGGCCCTTTAACCTAATCTCCAGCCTTTCAAAGCTCCCTAAAATCCCTCAAGTGTTACTGCACGCAGCATTCTTTTGTATACAAAATATTCTTAGCTAAAAATACACTGAGTACTAAAATTATACAGCTCTTTCCAGAGAATCCTTCTAATTTCTGTAGATTTAGTACATGTCAAGAAGCGATTTAAAGGTCATCTTATTTCCTCATGTTTGTTTAAAAAGAAGTGCTGAGGGCTAACATTTTGGCAAAAGCTTGCTGTGAGTTGTACAATTTGTCCTTGTTTTTTTAGATAATGGTGGGTTTCAGCTTGTGGAAGAGAGCAAAATGGAGCTTGATTTGAAAAATAGGGGGTATTGCAAGTCTTGTGCAGAAAAGTAAATATGATTCCTGGAAAGGCAAGATGTATTTTGTCAAAGTCTTGAGCTAGTTGGAAAGGATTATCTTTACCAATTTTTGTCTTCCTGCCTTATTTTGAAGCAAATAGACTTTAAAAATGTCTTTCTAATGGCTTGAATTGCTGCTGTCCAACATCTGACTGGACAGGTGTGGGGGCAGAGCAGTTGACTCCTGGAGGAAGGAGATGTACATGGAAGGCAGAGGAGGGTGTTCCCAAATGTGGAATCCTGCCCTGAGCTCCCCTTACCCCCCGTGTTTGGGATGCACAGATGTTCCAAGATGAGGAGAAATGGGGATCTGCCTCTGCTGCTTTGGGTGGCAAGAGGAAAAATCAGGGAATTTATGGACTGATCAAACCCTCTGCAAGCAGGGATGGAGATATGGAAGTGAAGGAGTTTCCTGCAAATTCCCTGTGCCAGACCTGGCCAGGGCAACAGGACCATGGGCAGCAGGCTGGGGCAATAAAAAAGCATTTTTCAATGCATGAATTTGGTGTATTTCAGGGGGTATTAAGCCAAATTCTCCTCTCCTAGTGGATCTGGAGTATAATTCCACTTGTCTTAATGGAGATGGATTCCAGATTTATAGTGGTGCTGGAGAGAAGAGGGAAAAGATTATGCACAGAGTGGGTGGGTCGTGAGAAGAAACTCCCCCTTCTTTTCTTTTCTACCACAGTTTTCAATGAGAAATTATATAGACAGCAGCTTCCAGCCTGCCAATGCAAATTGAGACAAATTAGGGGGTAGATTAACTAATTATTGTAATGTCATGGTAGCAATGCTACAGTTCAGGTTGCAGAAGGCTCTCAATTATCAGCTTTATTTTTCACAGTTACCTTTTAATTGGTAACGTGTTTGTGTATAAATGAAGTCAAGAAAGCCTCTTGCCTTTGGTTTTATAGTCATTAAAGAGCTGCCTCAGTGGGTTTGGGACTGGAGAGGGAGAGGGACCCTTTGCAGTGATCAGAGCAGACGGTAACGCCCCACCAGGGGCACATTTGTAAGGCTGGAAATTCCTTTTTAGACCCCACGGTGGAATAGGAGTTAGATACACATCTGATAAACAGGCTATTTTCAATCTCTGTTTGGGGAGATGAGAAAGTGAAATGTGCAGCTGGCAAGCTCCAGCTCCTCATGTTTCACTCCTCAGAAGTAGACAGTTGCCAAACAAAGGGCCTTAGTGCAGTTATTTTAGCAATAACTAATATACATACCTGTATATGTATGTATGGCTCCCTCCAGAGCACAGCTGCAGGAAGAAGCTGTGCAAAAAAAAAAGAAAAAAGAAAAAAGACAGTTTTGTATCTGCAGTGCTTGGGATGGGACTGAAATTCTCCACATCCCAAAAAACTTTGATGTGCGCTTTAGGTGCAAACTGAATTTCAACTCCTGATGAAAAATCCCTGGTAAATAATTAATCTGTGTTTAATGCTCTGTGTGGGGGATGCTATAACCTCAAAGATAGCTTTATTTAAATTTCATTTTTTTCATAACTGTAGCAAATCTGTGCTAGAATTTTGATTCTGTTCCTATGTTGGGTTGTCTTACCCGTGTTCCTTCCTTGCCTTATATTAATTATTAAGGCAGGTAGGACCTTTGAAGCTTCACCAGTGTGTGTGTATATATATCATCTATATCTGTACCTATATCTATTAATACATGTGTGTGTATTGAAATGGGCTCTTGGGACCATCAGCTTTTTCTGAAAAATGAGTTAAATAACAGCAGGATGAGGAAAACTTGTGTGAAGAATGAACTTTCCCTTCCAGGTGGAACCTCAGTGTTTTGTTTGAGCTTTCCAAGAGGTCTGGAGGGGCCCTGTGCACCCTCCCTGTCTTTCTGGGGAGAGCTGGTGCCTTGGGCTGCCCTGGTGCCACCTCTGGGGAATTCCTTTGGGATGGAGCACTGAGGGCTTGTTCAAGGTGAATCAGATTACAGGAGGTGAAATTTCCATACTTGTCTAGGATTCCCTCTTGCTCTCAGCCCACCAAATTCTTCCCAAGGCATTAGGACCTGGCCATCCCACCCTTCTGGTGCATGGGAATTGTCCTGGGACACCTCAGTGGACCAAGAACTGCAGACCCAGGTGGCCCAAGGCTGCTCTGAGTGGCCACTTCCTTGCTGTGTCAAGAGGAACCATTGATTTTTTTTTTTTTTTTCCCCTTAAGAAAACAACAAAAAGGCTCTCAGCCCCATCCAGGCTGTGCTTGCACTTGACCTGAAAGCACTGAGACCCCTTCCTGCTCCTGGGAGCTTTCCATTTGCTGCAGTAGGAAGGGCTGTTAATTTAAGTATGCAATTGATATATGTCATCCAAATCAAAACATCTTGCACGAATGTGATTAAATGAAATTCCTCAAGTATGTTCTTGCCATCTGGAACAACTTTCCCATATTTTGTTGTCTCATTGACTTTTCAAAATTTAACTGAAAACGTATTTTCACTACTTTTTTTCCCCCTCCTTTGGTAATGCTTAATTTTTCCTCTCCAATGCACTTCCATAAAAATCTGTAAATCATTTTGGAATAAACATTAAGGGGAGGGAGCCCTTCAAAGTCAGAGCACAATCCTGCTGGGTATTGGAGCTTCCACTGCACTGTTATCCCATCACATCCCATCACTGCCTCTGGGGGACTGGGCATCCCTTTGATTTTAGCCCAGCAGTCCTAGCCAATGAATTCTCAGAATGGAATGGGGAGGATGTGTGGCTGCTGTGGTGGCCACATCCTGGCAGCTGATGCCTCTCCAGCCTTCGAGGGGCCCGACTGACTGACGTTTGTCAGGCCCATGTGACCTCCAGAGAAGCAGGAGATAAAATTCCCATTTGGGATCCCAGCTGGACCCTTCTTGTGTTGGACCATCCTGTTGGGAACAGCAGCCTTCCCAAATCCGCTCTTGTGGAAATCAGGGTTAAAGCACCCTGAATTCAAAGTGCCTGTAGGAATTCAGAGTATAAAATACAAATGAAATGAATTCCTAAATCCATGGTTAGCTTCAGCCTAGTTAAGATTTGCTGCAAACAAAAGCTGCATGTGAGATCAAAGCACAGCTAAACAGAGGTGAAATCCCAAAGCAGGGTTTTGGGGTTCCAAAGTTGTAGATCACCACACTCCTCACTCTGTTTTACTGATCCATTTAAACACAGAAATGTGGAGAAATTGTTGCACACACAATGCTGAGTGTGAGTTGGAAATGTGTTTCTTCTTAGCCACCCAGCCTGGGATTTCCAGATTTTCCTGCATTGTTTCCTTCTCACTTTATTTCTTAATTGCATCTGATTATCTGATTGACTTGAGACAATGCACAATTACAGATTTTCAAGTTGCAATGTTTCTTTTTTGCCAGGTTTTGCTTTGGATTGTTTTCAGTAAAAAACAATGCCCTCCCACTTCCCAAGCTTGGTTTGCCTGGGCTGCTGTGGGAGTGCACTCTGGAAATAACAAATAAGAGACCCAGCAATCGGTCATTTACCAGATTTGAAAGTTCTGAGGGATTCTGGCCTGTAACACAAGCAGCTATTTAAGTACTTCTTTTGTGGCTCGCTACTCCTGATGTGAATAATTTACAGAAATAATAATGAGGGAAGACTAAATAAGGAGAAGCACAAGACATGAAAAAGAAGAAGCCAAAAGTCAGGGTCAGCTGGAAGTGTTTGCAATTTGCAGTTCTCTGGGTTTAGGCAACTAAACATTTAAACCACAAAGTGATGAAGACTGAACTTGAGAGTACTTTGGGCCTAATGTAGCCCAATTAACTCTTGTTAGAATTCTAGTCTTGGCCTAAATCTGATCCTGCTGAAGACAGTAGCAACATCCCCATTGTTTTATGCTTGGGCACTTAAAACTGGGTCAGTGCTGATGGTATAGATTCATAAAAATGTTAATTTTTTGCATGGCAGAAGGAGGAATTAATTCCATATCGGCATTAATTTAGTTTTTGGCATTTACTGCTGCTGGGTGCTGGTAGTGTTGGGGCCCTGGGAGAGATAAGAGGCATGGGGTAGGTGTGCACATCCTGACCGTGGGAGGGTCCCTTGGGAAGAGGTTTTGCCCCTGCAGTGACCAGTGAAGGGTGTGAGGGGGGGCATGGAATGCAGACCTGTGCCAGGGTGGTCTGGGTCCATCCCTGCCCAGGGATGGGATTTCCCAGGGATGGGATTTTTCCACCAGAGCCATGTTTGCCTGCTGAGGAGACATCCTTTGATCACTCCCCAGCCTCTTGGCTGCAGAAATTGATACAAATAAGGCAAAAAAATTTTTGCAAGTCTTGGCCCACTCTCCTGCCTCTGACCCCAGTGGGTGTAGGGTGAGTGCTTCTGACATTCCCACTCTCAACATTCCAGCAACTTCCTTTCTTTTCCCTGGAGCCCTCACCACAGATCTGCTGTGAAGAAAATGATGAGAAAATGTTGCTGCATCCAAGTTCTTGGTGGTGGTGGCAGTGCTGGAGATGTGCTGGCTTCCTGACAGGTCCCACCTTGCATCTGGGAGCTTCCTAACTGAGAAATCTGCTTGTGTCCCTTAAACAGAGATGGCCAGGAATGCTTTAATTAAAACATCATTTACTGCTTGAAGTCTCCTGGGTTTGGAAAGCATCCAGACAGTTGGAGTAGTAAGTTTTTCTGAAATCCTCACCAGGAGGGGTTTCCTCAGGTTTGGGGCAGCTCTGTGGCAGTTGTCCTGGGAAGGTGGGCAAGAGGCAATTCCTTGTCTGATTAAAGCAGACTGAAGTCTCTGTTCTCAACCATTGCAATCACCCTTGCCTGTCCCTAAATCCTGCAGAACACTTCCCCTGCTCCTGCACCGGTGATGTGAAGATAAATTTCAAAATCTTGGAGGATTTAGGGGAGCAGAATTGCTGTTCTCTGGCCAGTCCTGCTGCCATGCAAGTGGCTGAATCCTGGGGGACAATAAATGTCCATAGCCCCTTGTCCCCCTCCTCTGCCCTCCCCTTGAGTGCCTTACTGAAGAACACTGTGGAGCAGGAAAACATTGTGGAGCACAAAATACTTACTGAAAGACTTTTAAAAGCCAGGTTCCATATTACAGCTGCTAAATTGGGATTTAGGTGGCTAATGTTGAACACTCATCTCTAAATCTCTGGCCTCAATGCACAGGCTTTAGGTTCTTTTTGGTTAGCTTTTTAAGCTGCAGGCAGTTGAAGTGGAATTCTGTTTACCTGCCTGGCACCCTTGAGGAAATAGGATGGCAAAGCCACAAAAGGCAAAAAATGTCCCATCATTTGAAGGGTGGCATCATTAATGAATGGTTTTCCATTTAGGAACTTGCACAAATGCCTGCTAGTGGCTGTTGGCAGCCCCTGCCAAACAGGCTCTGGACCCATGTGGTCATTGTTCTAGATTTGCTGTTCCTTTTTTTTTAAAGGAATGTTCTTCTGTAATCAGGTTGAGCACAGGCAGTATTTCTAGTTGTAGGTATTTTATTTATTTATTTTGCTGAGGTTTATGTACACTTTCACCTTGCCCAAGCTGACCTCCTTTATCAAAATTCTCTGAAAAGCTGGGGATGTTCTAGCCCAGAACTTGATCTCAGCTTTACAGCTTCATCCCTTTGCCAGACAACGTGAAGCTTTCTAAGCAGCACAAGTAGCTAGAATTTCCCTGTCAGTTCCTATTATAAGAACCTGATTTTAGTTGATTATAACTTTGCCAGACTTGTTCTGAGGAGCTGACGTTTTCCATACTTGGTTCTTTTTTTCTGGTAAGCTGTAGTTAATATGGCTCATCTGTCTCCTTGCAAGGGAGGGAGCTGGAAAATACCTTGTGCTGCTCATGTGGTCGTTTTTGAACTGGCAATTTTAGAAGTAGGGATTTTCCTGGTATAAGGAATTAATTCAGATGTCAGCTTTCTCATTTTACATGGCACTGGTGACTTCAGGAGCTGGAAGCTGTGGCTCAGAGTATTTCTATATTGCTGGTGTACAGGCTTAGCTATTTTCTGATGGGGCCAAATTCTGGTGTCGCTGCTGCTGTTATAGAATATGAAAATTTTATTATGCTTGACTAAAGAACTTCAGCCTTACTTGAAGTTTTCACTTGAACTCTGGATTTTAAAGGTTTGGGCAGGAATCTTCTCTTGATTATTGGGTGTAAAATATGAAAGCTGGATTTTTATTTTTTTTTTTTTGCATGTGTGTTGATGTAGCCAAGTCATAAAGAATTTATGGCCATAATCATGGTCTTGCTTATAAAACGTGTGTGCTTTTAAATCCTATTTTGTTTCTGAGTACTTTTTGTCTTGACTACGTGTTTTGGTGGTAGACAAATCCACTTTACATGTCTAGTAAAAACTTGAGAACAGCACCCTGCCTAGAACAATTCTGAAATGGATTTGAACCATATTGTGTTTACTTCTGTCTCTAGGTTTTATTGCTGAATGCAAACACTTGTGAAAATGCAAAGCAGAAATAAGAAGGAAGTGAACTTATTTGAACTTTCAGGAAAGAGCTTAAGCCCCATTTAACTTATATAAAACGTGAGATGAGTGCCCAGGTCTGTTCTGATGCAGTTAGGACAAATGTTCCTCTCCTTAATCACAGCAGAGATCAGCCACTGGTGCTCTGTGTGTAAACTTTGTGCACCAGGGCTTACATTGAGGGTGAACTTGGGGGAATGATGTTCCTGGTCATAAAGCAATTAAACTAATGTGGCCTGGAAGAGGATAGAAGGGAAGGGGGATGTCCTTTGGCAGTTACCATCCCAGCTCTGTACATTATATGAACTGCTGGCTTTGCTTTTCCACTGTTGTCCCTCCAGAATGCTCTTTAAAAGCTGAGAATAATTTATCTTAGCATATGTAAGTTTATTTTTTATATAATTACATGTACCATCATGTTAACTTTGTGCAAAGGTTGTGCCTATTGTCCTTAGGAAACCAAAGTGATTATCATTGGTTTGTTTTGTTACACAATTGTTTAAATTATAATAAGTTACCATCATTGTTTCTTGAGTCCAGCTGTGTTTATGGATTAAGATCTACTGACTCAAATATTTACAGTGTTCCAAAAATTATGAGAACATGTAGTGCTGGGGGTTTTCCATATGCTGCTTTATTTGACTTAGAGCTCTCCATCACCACTGGAAAAGGAGACTTGGTCCAGAGTAGTTTTGTAAGAGCTGGGTGCCTCTTGTGTCTGCCTGGGCCAGTGCTGTTTGTCACTTTGGTGCTGGTGTGGACACACAATTCCAGGTTTCCAGGTGAATTGAATTCTATGGAAAATGTGCCTCAGCTGAGGGCACAGATTGAGCCTTGAAATCTGGCTAAAGCCAGTGATAACCACCTAAAATTCTACCCTGAGACCACTCCAGATGAAATCTTCTTGTGGGTTGGCTCCTCCTGCAAGGAGTGTATGTGCAGGGATGTCCAGCTCCTGCACTGGGCAGCTCCCTGGCAGTCTGTGGATCTCTGCAGAGCAGATTTGTGTGTCTGGGTCAGACCTAGAGCTGCCTTTGCCTCTGTGCTGTCAATATGGGCCAGAAACGGGTGTTCTTCACACAGGAGTTGTGTTTCTGGCAGGGAAAGACCCAGCCCTCATGCCCTGAGCCCAGGGCTGTGGTTCAGGGCTGTGGCTCTGTGCAGGGGAATGCTCTGTTCCCTGCAGTCTCTCAGATGTGAGCACATGCCCACGAAGCCCGTGTTTAATGCTGTGTTTGCCTTCAAACCCTTCCTCGGGCAGGCTCTAAGCCTGCTGCTCCTGGAGCCATAAACCAATCCCAGAAGGCAGAAGGGGACATGGGGGAGCCTTTCCCCCTGCATGGAGCTGCTGTGCTTGGCCTCCCTGAGCAGCAGCTCCTGCTGACAGCAGGTCATTGGACATGCTGGCCACCAGTCAGCCACCGTGGCAATCCCTGGGCTTCCAGGAGGGAGAGGACAGCATGTGAGAGGTCTCTGTCCTGCTGCTGTGTTCCTGCTGTAAATAGAGCAGAGAGTTTTTTTGGAAGAGTTTTTTTGGAAGAGTTGAATCATCAGATCTGGTCCTGCTCCTCAAATCCACCCTGTCCAGGCTGTGGCTTCTGCTACTTCCATTGCACACAACACATCTTGTGTTATTTTTGGCACCTCCTTTGTGGCTTTTTTTTTTTTTTGGTCTTAGCAATAATAAACTCCCCATCACTTTCCTGTCATTCATAAACACGAGCTGTCAAAGAGCAAAGCTGTCATGAGAAGCAGATGAGATGCATGCCTGGCTTCCCAAGACACTGCCCCAGCATCACTGTGGGCACTCTGATGGGACCAGAGTCTTGTAGACCCTTTCACAGATGGTTTTCCTATGTCCTGGTTACACCTCAGTTTTTAAACTGAGTTCAGGTGACCAGGGTGGTCACTCTTGTGCAGCCTTTGAGTGTTCCAAGTCTCTTGAACCAGGTCACACAAGTGTGTGGGCTTTACCTTCAGGTCTGAAACCACAAATAGCTTCATTACTGTGGCAAAGGTTGGTTGTTTGTTTGTTTTTTTCCCCCTCCTCTTTATGTACTTAGTCTCAAGTGTTTTGCCACAAATTGGTCTTTCTTGACCCACTCATGTGTTAGCACCTCAGTCATGAGCAAA
The DNA here is from genome assembly GCA_003286495.1 of Chlorodrepanis virens. Taxonomy (NCBI): domain Eukaryota; kingdom Metazoa; phylum Chordata; class Aves; order Passeriformes; family Fringillidae; genus Chlorodrepanis; species Chlorodrepanis virens. The sequence continues at coordinate 44,375,455 of LTAT01000001.1, read as the reverse complement.
CCCATGGAAGCAAAATGTTCTCATAGTGCTGGTGGCCAGACGAGCTGTGCACAGCCCAGGAATCTCAGCAGGTCAGCCCCTGGGGTGTGCCCTGTTTGCAGATCCTTGTGCCCTTCCCTGAGCTGTTGCACTGGTTTTCCACGTGGGATTCCCTAGGAGTCAGTCACTGCATCTCCTGACATGCTCTGTTCCACGGGCCCAGCTCCTGCTTGAAGTTAGGGAAGAGTTAAGCCTTGCCTAGAAAGGAGCCTTGTGTGTTTTGTTTCACTAATAACACTGCAAACCCTGGGTTTGGTCTGTCTGAGGGTTTTTAAAATCTCATCTCTATTGCCTGTAGTGGAATAAAAGTTATTCCCTTGTGCATTGGGAATATCACTAATGGAGCTACAGGCACTTTATATCCCTCTGTACCTTGCTGAGAAGTCACCTCATTGTGTCTGCCTAATTATAGAGTGAAACACAATCCCCCGTCTGTCCCCATTGTTAATCACTGAGTTTGGATTAAAATATTAACCCAAAGCATGAAGTTGTAGAAGTATGAGAGCAGCATGAAGACAAAGCAAGAAAGCCATCTGTTCTCTCCTTTTCTTCCTTGGGCATATGGAGGCATTTTTTTTCTTTAATGCTGAAGTCCACACATTCCCCCCGAGATGTTTGTTTTTGTTGCAGTTATATTTAATTTTTTAATCAGCAGTGTTTGTGTGGTTGTGTAGGTGTGAATATCAATGTGGTGATACAATGGAAGGTGGCTGGTGGAGCTGACGTGCTCAGTCTTTTTTGAAGGCCTCATGCTAAAGTGTCCAAAATGTTTTCACTGCCTCTAGGGCTTTGTTTTTCGGTGAGTCTGTGAAAAACTTCAAGGTTAAACTGAAAAAAAAAAATAACATCAGCTCTTTTTAAGGTTGTTCAATACTGTTACTAGTGGTACCTTGTGTCTGGAGGCTAATAAATATCCTGAAGTGGCAGTCATTTGGAGGATGTTTTTCAGCAATCTTTAGGCAGCTCTTCTGTTTGTCACATGGACAGAGAGAAGTGGTTTTGCCCCTAATTCAAAATTATATTTGTAACTTTGGGGGTTGCAGTAATTGAAACAAGTAGAAGGCCCTGACAACTGGTGACAGGCTCCATCCTGCAGATGTACAAACATTCACAGCTTCAGCCTCACCAGAGCACGTCTGAAGCCGAACCCAGCCCTACACAATTTCTTCTTCCAATTTAATTTAATGGAGGCTCCTGCCAGCAATGGGTATGATTTTCTCTCTGTGCCCTCTCTCAGTGGGTGGCAGGCCTTTTCTGAGGTGCAGGCAGGTGCAATTTGTGAGCTACCACTCTCTAAAGTGATGATTTCCAGCAGAAAGGCTGGGATGAAACAGAGGATGGAGGCTGATGGGTGTGGAATAGATAAATGGAAGGGGGAAAGTGGAGGTCTGAAGGAGGGCAGAGGAAGATGTGAATATTGTTAGCCCTGAGCCTGATCCTGGTGACAGCCACTGTGGTCATGTGAGAAGAGCATTTCACAGGGGTGAGCAGGGCTGGAGGTGTGAACAGTCCAGTGTTCGTTAACATCAGTAGCTATAATGTCTATTTTTGCATGTGGTATTAAAAATAAAGACTGTTCTTGTGAAATCTGGTTCTTTCATCTGGGGGATTACAGAGAGAAATATCAGCATAACACTCCAGTAATTATCTAGCACACTTCTATTTTGCTGATTAGAGCTGTGAAACTTCTGAAAGTTTGCATCAAATTTGACTTGTTCATTAAATCTCTGTTGGAACCATGGCACAAGTCAAACCTGAAGGTGACAGATACAGCAGCTCAGCTGTGCTTGTGTAAAACTTGTTTGGCTCACCTGGATGATATCAAAGGGTATGTATTTATTAAAAATATGGATATTTTTAACCCTGATGAATGTGTGAGAAACAAGCAGCTTTAAAAAAAAAATTAAAAAGCTATTTGGGATGATTCACTTAAACCTGAACACTAATGAGCGTTATTGTGCCAACAGTGCAGATGAGATAAAAGAGAGAAAAGAAAATAAGCTATAAATATCTGTGATAATTCTTTAAACCCCTGTTTTTATCAAGTTGTAGTGGATGAACATTTGACCAGCAGTTCTCTGTGAACATAAGACAGAAATAGCATTCATAGAAATCTCAGATGATAACACATCACTGGCTTCATTGTATATTTTCTGTTTCATGGTGACTACAGAGGACCAGAGACCACAAAACAGTCTGTGCTCATACAAAAGGCACCCCTGTATAGCAAATGAACAAAATGTTCTTGGATCAAACTCCAGTTTTTATTTTATTTCTTTTTTAGGCCAGAAAAAGTTATTTGAATGCTCCCACAGCTTTCCTCTTCACCTCTTGTACTGTTACATCCTCTGACATCATACTGTGCTTCCAAGGAGAAGTTTATGGTGTCACGAAAAGGGTCTCAGAAGTTCAAGACGTTGTGACACTGAGAGAAAGTGTCTGTGTGTTTTCAAACATTATGGAAATTGTAAGCGTGCTTTCCAAAACTGTCAGGAATATATGCTTTGAAAAGATGAATGCCTGTGTGGGATTAACTCCTCATGTTACACACGGACTCTGGAGTGTGTTGTTTTCTCCCACTGCTCTCTGGAGCCCAGTATCTCAAATGGAATCTGACACACCACACCAGATGCTAAGTGGGGCCTTTCCAAACTGAGGTGTGTGTGTTTTGTGTGCTGAAGGTGATCTCTGCAGACCCGCTCTCTGGAAGGAAGCCTGATGGGAGCTGTCCTGCTGCTTTGGAGGGGTTCACCTGGCCCAGCCACAGCCCATCCTGGTGTGTGCTGGTGCTAACAAACATGTGGGGATGGGTCCCCCCTCCCCCTGTATCCCAGTCAGCCCAGCTGAAACGTCTTGCTGGTGTGGAGAGCTGGGTGTGCATATGGAGAGTGTTTCTAGGAAATGTTATGTAAAGCAGTTCCAAAAAAGAGACAAGCATAGGAAAATGATATTAATTCTATCCCTAAAGCAGATAAAATCCATTTCATATGTTATTGCTCTTCTTTTTAAGAAAGGAGAAGTGAATAATTCTAGCAGCTGTTTGTGCTATAAAAACCTGGCGCTGTTTATTCCTGGTCAACACTGAACAGCAGAGCTGCTGCAGATCCCAGGACTCTCCAGAAGATCATCTCCACAGTCAGGTTTGCCTGCATAGGAAACAAGGAATGCTTCACTAACACTGGCACTCACTCACTGGGAGTACAAATGGCACGCAGAGACGAGCAAACCAGCTAGCACAGAGATCTGGCTTGAGCAGATGTCCCATCTTGGAGAGGGCCAGGAGCTGGAGCTCCAAAAGTTTAGGCAAAGGGCTGACCTGGTGGGTGGCACAAGGCTGGCAAAGCTCCCTCCTTCACATCTGACACAAACACTTCTGTGGATCCTCTGTGGAGAGTTTTTAGGATGAGAATGGAGGAGGATGGATGATGATGATTTCATTTTTATATTTTTCCCAGTGTTCTTACACTGATGATTTGGGTTCTCATCAGTCTGACCTCAGACCCATATTCCAGCCTCTGCCACCCAGGAGCTCTTAAGCACTTACAGTTCACTGATATTTGAGCAGGGCAGTGTTTCTGCCATGTTCAGTGTGGCACTGCATGAATCTGTCACCTGGTGATGCTGAGCTGTCTGTTAGGCTGTCTTCTAGATAAAGTGCTGTTAGCACATCATCTTTAAAGCATAAGAGTTTCCCATGGCTCTGACAGGTAATATATACTTCTTTCCCTGGGGAAAAAAAAAGTCTTTTCCGTTAGCAATGACTTGCTGATTGCCTATTTATTTTCACAAATCTTCTCGTGTCAAAATATTTTGATAAAAGTCTGGCCCACATTAAATAATCAAGAAAATAATTACTACTTCCAATTTTATTTAATTTTTGACTGTCAAATACTCTAACAAGCTTATTTTTAGATCTCAGGAATGCATCTTGTAAGGTGCCGCAGTGAGTGAGCAAAGATGGTTTGTACTCAGATTGGGGAATGGAGGGAAGAGGCTGATTTCCAAGCCTGGCACAGATGAGGAATGAAAGGGAGAGAAGGAGGAATACTTTGTGTGCAATCTTGACCCAGCAACACTGGGTTAATGCTCATAAAGTGGCAGCCAAATTGGTTAATTAGACAATAAGTGCCTGCTGTTTGCATCTGTCTCATTAAGTTTGAAGAATAAAGCTGCTGAGGAGAGGGACTGAGCAGGGGTTTTGGGTGTGGGTTTGGGGACTGGGTTTCTGGAATTGGTTCTGCAGTGGTTGACTGACTTCTGGGGTTGTTGTGTGTCTTGTTGGGTACAAGGTTAAGCACTGACCTGTAAAATATATTTATCCTTGGTTTGAGATGATGGTCTGAACCATTACTGTGAAACCTCTTCATCTGAACACAAGCAGGAATTTCCTGGATTTATGGCACCGATGTTGAACATGAAGGGAATGGGGTGCAGGGAGGGAGGAGATAGAGCAGGACAGTGAAATGGCAGAGTAAGGGCTTGATATTTAACCATGGATGTGGGCTATTGAAACAAGGCTTTTGAGGCTGTCCCCAGATGCCTGCCCCTCCTTCAGCACCAGCCTGGCACTTTTGAGATTGGTGTGAAATAGCCAGGATGAGATTCACAGGGTGAGTGGAGGGACTTGAGCAGCCAAAGTGCTTGGGCTGACTTGTTTTCTTATTTTCTTTGCTTTTGTGGCTGTTTTTGTTTTGTTTGTTTTTCCTGAAGGTGAAATCCAATGAAAGGAGAGAGAATCTGCTCAGACAGGAAACTCCCTGTATCCTTGCCAGGTTATGGGGTGGGCAGGAGATAAAAAAAGGGGAAGAAGGATGGGATGATCCAGGTATAGAAGAATGATATGATACAGGTAGAGCAGGGCAGGCTAAGAATAAAATTTTGGGGAATGATTGTTGTGTTTTCCCTGCAGTCCTTGCATGCACAAGAAGCATGGGGTAGAGCTCAGGTTCTTATTAGATAGTCAAAGTCTGGGAAGGTGATGTGGCACTGGGGAATCCAAACTGGCATCAGGAATGGCAAACTGAGGAAAATCAGTCCAGAAAACTGGATGTGGGGCTATTCCATTGACATCCTTTTCCTTCCAAAGGCTGAGCATTAATGTATTTGGAGGCCTGACATGGGCAGAATGATATCCTGCTTTAGGAGAAAATGGTAATTCAGGGCATTTTCCAAGGCCACCAGGGACCTAATCCAAACAAGTGCCTTTCTCAGTTGACTTTGAATCAGGTTGTTGCATCCTACAGCTGAAATTTCCAACCCCCTCACAAGGATTTTGGACACTTAGTCCCCCATGGAAAATTAAAATAAGATTAGGAGAGCTCAGCCTGCCATTCTAAGTGGATTGAATCAAAAGTAGGAACAGGCTTGGGGTTTTGTTAACAATCAATTGAAACTTAATACTGCAATCCCTTCCAGCATCCACAGGGAGGGAATGCAATATCTCTGGAAAAAGACAGTATTGTATATCACAGAACAGAATATTCTGTATGGAATATTTATTGGAAAATGATTTACATTCCCCTAATTTTCCCCAACAAATGTCTGCTCTTTTCTGCCTGGAATTGTCCTCATAGCCACATTCCTGTTTCTTAAACTGCTAATAGAGCTGATTTAAGTTGTTCATAGAAAAGGCTTTTTGTGGAGAAAAAGAATTGTTCTTAAAGTGCATCTGGCTAAAATATGCTGAGGTTATTGGTGCTTCACATTTTGCAAATGAATTCATATATTATTTAAAATTTTAATAGAGCATATATGGCTTGCTTTTTTTAATAACTTTCCTGAAAAGATGATTCTCTTCCCAATAAAAACCAGACTGTGTTCAGTAAAGAAAAACCTAAGGAAAATTTGAGCTAAATTACCCTTTCCCTCAAAAAAGATGTTTGAAGAAATAAAATAGAAAAATAGGTCCCTTTGGGCCCTTTTAAAATGCAAATATCTCTTAATGGGCAGGTTTTGCTTGGCTGTTAAATAGTTGTTGCTGTTCTTACTTCATTTGGTTTGCATAAACATGGCCTAATTCAAAACTATTTATTCCTCATGTACCTCTTTGTTTCTGCTATCACTGGATGGGTTGGAAGAGACCTTAAAAAACCTTCTCATTCCAACTCCCCTCCCATGGACAGGGAGATTTTCCATGGACCAGGATGCTCAGAGCTCCATCTTCCCTGCAGCTTGTCCCCCTTGCTGTCCCCTCTGCTCTGTCACAGAGTGATTTAGGTTGGAAAAGGCCTCCAAGATCATCAATCCAACCCAAACTGACACTGCCAATCCACCACCAAACCATGTCCCTGAAAGGACAAGGGACACAGAGGATGGATGAGGTGACACCCCTGTGCCCAAAGGATGGTGGAGGGACACAGGGGATGAGGCAGTGAGGTTGTGTGCTGGCTCCTTGGGCACCATGACCAGGGATGATGGGCTTGGACCTTGCAATTTACCCCCCAAAGAAAGCTCACTTTGTTCTCCATCAGGACTGTGGGGGCTGATCCACCCTCGTGTTAGCTCTGCTGGCACAGCAGTGTTTAAGTCCACCTGCACCAGAGAACCCAGTCCCTGTGAAAACCCAGCACGATTAGAGCAAGGAAAGGCCCAAAAAGCCTTGATGGCAAGAGTAAGTATGAAGTTTCCAACAGAGTGGTTCTGGATTTAATTCTTGCCACATGTAAACAAGGGCTCCCCCAGTTGTGCTTTGGTTTTGGAATTAGCTTGATTTGAAATCTACCAGAACACTTGTCCTGACAATAGATCACTTTTATCTTGCATGTGGCTCCATTAGGAAAGATTTGATAACACTGTCAGGGTAAAATTGCTGACTTCAATCTCATCTGGTTTCCCTCCTTGCACTTGGGCAAGTAAAGAAATATTTTGCTTTTCTTTGTATTTTCCATTGAATAACTGGGGCATCTCAGTAGTATCTTAAAAAGAAAAGGCTGCCAGCTGCTGTCTTAATGTCCTCAAAGTGAAGCATCACAAACCTTTTTTTCTGCTTCTGCTGCTTTGCAGCTGCTGTGTTCATTTATTAAAGTGGGACTCTGTAGGATTTAGAGTCTTATTAAAGGTTGAGTGGAATAGGAGCTGGACACTTTACCAGGATGCACAAGACCTTGCCTTGCTGGGGATGGACTCAGCTCTTAGTTCCTGTAAAGAAGATTACCTGATGATAGAGAAAAGGGCAAAATTCCTGCCCTGGGGCCTGGGTTGGACTGGAGAAGGAGCAGCTGGAGAACGGTGGTGTGATGGCACTGAGCTGTGGTCCCAGTTCAGCACCAGACCCTCCTTCCTGGGATGCTGTAGGGCAACATTTCGGCTTCACACTGGCTTCTTTCCTCCCTCAGATGTAAAAAGGGATTTGATGAGCATTCCTATGTGTTTGGTCACTGCACCGCTGTGACAACGTTGGTCTGTGTTCCCTGAACCCCCAAAGCTGTGTTTCCTGCCCTACACAAAAGTTAACTCTGTCCTGGGTGAGATCTGAGCTTGTTTTCCACAGCTCACAGGCACAGGGGAAGCTCTGGAAGAGCTGGAGGGGGGTCATGGCATGGGGAGAACCCGTCCTGAGTGAAATATTCCGGTGTTGACAATATCTCTGTTAGAATTGTTCATGCAAATCTATGTGGAATAGAGTTGGTTTGGATTTACATTTAAAACACAAAACTGAGTTGAACTCTGAATTTATAATCATCTTCTAGGCCCTGATGCTTTCTGACTTGGGCTTAGCTCTTACGTGTCCCATTATTATCAGTGATATGTTAAAACTTTACAGCCAAGTACCATATTCCCTGTGATATTGAAATATAGAACATACTTGGAGTTCTTTGCTTTTCCTTCTAATCTTTCAGCAACCTAATACTTTCTGACTTCCCTCTCTCAAACCAGGGACAGCCTTTTTTCTTTATCAGGGAATTCTGGTTTCAATCAGAAGGTGTCAGCAGCTCAGACTTCAGGGATGCAGTCAAGTAGTGTGAGATTATTGATAATTTTGCAAGAATGACCACACCAAAACACTGTAAATGGTTGCAGATACTCCATGGCAAGCACAGGAATAAGTCTTAACATGCCATGAGGTACATATGGGAGATGCTTTTATTTAATAAAAAGTAAAGAAAACTAGAAGCCACAAGATAAGAAGACAAGTTATTTCTCTAAACTTGTTTTTTTTTTCTAAAAGCCAAGTGTAATATTGTGAGGTTTGGATCTAATAGAGACCCCAAATCTTTGTAGATAGGGCGGATGACTTTCTTGGGGCTGAGTATCTGTTGGAAATCCATTTATTTGTGAGTATTTCAGCCAAGTCTCCCTCTCCTGCAGCACTTGTGCTGTACAGAACCCTTTTGCAACTGCTCCTTTGCAAATGCTGGAATTACTTCTCAGTGCAGGAGCTCCAGACCTGTTTTACACCTGTTCTCTAAAACACCTGTGCTTCCACAATCCTTGTGGAATAGGCATAATTTATACTGACAGAAACTGCTTTGCTGATGTTACTTGATAACCACCAGTGTATGAGGAGGGCTGAGAAATGTGCTTTTTTAGGGCTGCATTGGAGGAGCTTTCACTGACAAACACCACAAAAGCTGCTCCTGTTCCTCATTGATGGCCCGCCTGGCAAATTCCCTGTGTGGATTTAGGATTTGTGCTGGAGTCAGGCTTTTCCCAGACTTCTACCATGGTCCTAGCTCTTATTTATTTGGTGTTTGTTTTTGGTTTTTGGTTGTTTTTTTTTTCCTAGAAAGCCAGCATTTGGGCATGGTAGGTTCATGTGTGGCAATCCCTTGCTTGTGCCAGGCAGGTTGGCTCCAGCTCTGCACCTCCCTGGAGGAGCTTTGGTGGGTTTGAATTCTGCTCTTGGAAAATGTTGTGCTGGGGAGTGGAAGAAAAGGAGGAGCTGGGCATTTACAGGGCCTTGAAAACAAAATGCTCCTTTTCACAGGAGGATTTTTGGGATTGGTTTGGGGGAGGGCAGCAAGGAGCTTGTTGAGAGGTAAAGGGAATATCTCATTAATGATTTACTAATGAGCTGTAAAAGTTCTGACTCTTTATAATTTCTGAGGATGGAAAATGTTTCTTGGAAGGCTGCAAGCCCCACAAAGGCTGGGGCAGATCCTGGCTGCCTCTGTGTAGGGTCTTTGATGGAGTCTGACTTACCTCTTTCCTCCAGTCCCTTAGGCCTTAGAAAAGATTAATCACAGTGTGGTGGGAAGCACATGGAAATAGCAGAGAGATGAGAAATGAGAGAGGGAAAGAGGAGGAAAAAAGCCCCAACATGAAACACTGTTTTCTTTCTGGTAGGGCTCGGGCAGGAATAAATTGCCAATGATCTCACTTTGGAGCAATGTCAGTTTATTTGTACTGACTCTGAACTGACCATTTCACAGGGGCTTCTGGGCTCTGCTGTGCGAGGGAAGAGCCTTGGAATGACACAGATTTTATGGACAACAGCCCCAGGACTCAGGGCTGGGGAGGTCCAGCCTCAGCGCAGGGAAAGGGCTCTGGTTGAAGCCTAAGAGCTGTGCCTGTTAAATGAGCTTGGGTGGAAAGGTTGTGCTGCTCCTGTGCCCTCCAGAGGTGGGCACAGCACACCCTGCCCTGGGCTCTACAGGAGAAATGGGGCAGACCAGAGCCCAGCAAAATACGGAGAATTAACTGAAACCTGACTGCTCTGAAATCAGAATCCCTGGGGTATTGGAGAGAGTCCAGGAAGGGCCAGGCCATGGTATAGATTTGCCTTTGCTGCCATTCTAAGTGCAAATCTATACCATCTTCCCTCTGTGCTTTGTCTCTAGCTTGGAAGAATGTGAGTGTTCTTCTGCACCAGCTCTGGTGGCCTCTGTTGCTCCAGCAGTAGCTAAGGAGAATGCTGGAGCTAAGGAGTGACTCTTGGAATTGGTGAACAATGGTTCACACCCTGGTGCTGCCTGTGACCTGGGCTGCCATCAGTAAACTCATTTATTCCCTGGGGGTTTCAGCTTTCCCCCTAGGAAATGTGGTCAATGAGCTTTGCTTTGCCTGTTGTAAGCTCAGGGATGGAGCCACTCACGACCTGATGCATTTGAAGCCACTCACAGAGCCAGGCTGTTGCTTTGTCTGGGCCTGAGATGTTTCTCAATGAAATATTACCAATAACACAAGTGGAAACTCCTTCTGGAGGGAGCTGGGAAGCCTCCATGGCTTCCAGCTCATGAGCAACCTTTGTTAAGCCCAGCACAGCACACAGAGAGGCTGTGACCTCCCCAAAGCCCTGCCTGCACCTTTCCTTGCAGCAGATTTTGCCTGGGAATGGCTCTAACCCCATAAATCCTTCTGCACGAGGCAGCACTCCCACCCTTTGCACAGAGAGGGAGAGCAGGGGCTGCAGAGAGGTGCTGCACATTCCCAACCTTGTCCTGCTAAGAGCTGGAAGGTGCCCAAACATCTCAGTGAGCAGTGTTAGCACTTTGTGTTTTCTTGGTCATAAACTCAAGTGTTTAGTTAATGTCTGCACAGGTGGTTAAATACAATGGCTCCCTCTGCCAAGTCACAAACCTGAAATTTACTGGAAAGCAAAAAAAAAAAAAAAAATTAAAAAAAATGAAAAAAAGAAAAATCATAAAGTCTAAGTTTATTCATGGTTTTTGCAGGTTGTAAATGTAAGGAAATGAGACCACTCATGCAGATGGGCATAATGTATGCCTGGTGTGACACCTAAAAATGCTACTCAGTAATTACACACCCTGAGACTCAAAGCAGTGGGCAGCAGTCCCCTGTAAGTGTGCGGTTTGACACACAGTCTGTGTTTTACAGACCCTGTTCAGGCAGTGTGACTGTTCTGCAAGCCCTCTGCAGGAAGGCTGTGCACAGCAAAGCGTATTTTAATCTGAGCCCAAATACCTTTCTGAGAAAGAGATGTCATGCAGGGGGGGCGAGACAGGGTTGGAGAGGATTCTGCACTTGGCTTGTGACAGCCTGAGAGGTGGCACCACAAATAACAGTGCCAGGGGCAAGCACCAAAGTCAATCCACTCCCACTTTTGTGGTTCTCTTGACTTCATGATCCTGGGAAGATCTGAGTGACCAATACCAAGCTGAACATCCTTGGAGCAGCAGGCAAATCTGGATCTGTTTCTAGATGTAAATATAATTTACTATGAGTAACCTGGACAGTTTTTTTCCATACTGATCCCTCCAGAGGAGAGTTCCCTCCCTGGGAAAGAAGGCCCTAGAAATTTGTGAGTAATGGAGCCCTGCCCTGTGTTCAAGAAACAGTGCTGGGGTGTGTGCAGGGGCTGAGCAGGCACTGGGACAGCAGTGTCACAGGCTGCTGCAGGTGGCAGCACGGGGCATTCAGGGTGATACAGGCAGCCAAGTTCATCTTCCCCAGTTTAGCACCATGGAAAGAGGAATGCAAAGCTGCTGGAGAGGTGTCCCCTCAGGAATGGGTCTGAAAATCACTCCTCTGAAGGATGGCTGGCATTGCTGCTGACCTGCTTGCAGCTTTGGAAGCAGATCACTCCTCTGGCTTGCTAGATGGAGGGGAAAAAAAAAAAAACCCAGACATTGGTTAGGTTTGCTTCTTCACCCCAGTTTCCATGTAATTTTTAGGTTCTTAGCAAAGAGAATTTGTATTCTGCTTCGGCAAGCTCTGTATGTTCATAACCTTCCTGCAGCAGAAGTGCCCTTGGATATTCATGAGGAACACACGTGGCTGCCAGGCCTCTGGAAGCAAAGCTCAATCTGGGGATGCTTGAGGATGGATGTGAGCAACCTTGACTGGCTGAGCTGCTCGAGGGGCTGAGGGCACCTATTGTTGTTTTTGTTGTTGTTATCAGCAGTATCACGCTGTATTTTGTGAAGGTAAAGTGCTCAGAGGCTCTGTGGTGTCCCCCACCCCCTAAATGCCCAGGGAGGACTGTGGACAAGCCCCAATGCTGAGACAACAGCCAGGAGTGTTTTAATGATCCCCCTTCTCCGTGGGGCTGAGCTGGGAGGTGAGGAGGTCCCTCCCATGCCCTGCTGAACTTGTGTTGTTTGGAGATCAGGAGCTATTTGAAGCACCCCCAAGGAAGGGATGACTAAAGCAGCCCCAAGTGACACATGTTCTTCTCTGCTGCTTCACAGGGGAAGGCTCCAAGGTCTGTTGGTGAGATGGAGCTTCCTGCTGAGAAGACATCTCAAGCTGGCTAGAGATTAAATAACACTTTTAACTGCCTGATACTGTGAAGCTTAAAAGGAGGGGGAAAAAAAAGACGTGCAGTGTCACCTAGGGAGTCAACCAAAGCTTGCTGAAGCCCATTGAAAGGTTTCCATTGAATTCAGCAGGTATTGGAGCGAGCTGCCAGGATCATGCTGGTGTGACCTCAGCTTACAGCTGTGCCACTGCCACCAAAGAAGGCTGCTCAGGTTTGGAGCTCAGCATCTATCCCAGCAAAGGCAAAAAAGAAAGAGAAGGGGTGGGATCGAATGTGGAGCTCATTTCTGTTGCTTGCAGTTTATAGAGTGGATTTATCACCCCCAGCTACAATGATTTCTGTGTTAGACACCTGCCCTTCCCCACAGCCAGCTCATAAATGACATTGCTCTTTAATATAATGCCTTGGAAGGTACAAAGGGTAGGTTGCAGCTGAAGCAATGTTTAATTTGGCTTTTGTGGCTCAGACAGCTAAGGAGCTGTGGGCATGTCAGTTTGAATTTGAGCTGCAGCCCTGTGTCAGGCACCCAGCCCCAGCTCCAGCATGTACCACCGTGCCCCCAGCCAGGGCCTCGTGCTTCAGGCAGAGCTGTACTTCAAGGAGCACTTAACATATGAAAGAATTCATTCCTGGTTTGAATTTGAGCAGCACTACAGTGCATTGTACTTTATTACAATGCTTCTGAATTGCTTTCATAATTTCCCCTGTGCCACCACCAGACTGTAATTCTCCTCCCGTGCACAGGGCTGGGGATGCTTTGCATTCCCCATCATCTCTGCACCAGCCTGAAGGAATTTCAATTCACACCAGTCCTGTGTGGGGAACAGAGTGTGATTATGTCCTGTAAGTGAGGAAAAATAGGAGGGAGAGAGATGAAGGCTGTGCATGAATTCGGTGGCAGCCCATGGCAGAAGGGAGATGTCTTCTCAGCTGCCTACTTGATTTTGGGTTGGTTTGTACTTGAACTGCATTGTAGGGGGAAAAATCAATCCTTTGACTGACTAAAGCTCATGGCTATCCTGGCAGAGGCAATGGACAGCCTTCAGCACTCACATATGTTCCAGTTTTAATTACACATTTTTCCCTAGAGATATGCTTATTCTTCTGTTTGAACCTCAGGAAAGTGAGGTCAAATGAGAAGATGAGTTGTGCTCAAAATAAATATCCTTCTTCTTGCTGTCCTTTCTGGAGCTGCAGAGCCCTTCAAGGTGTTAAACAAAGCTATCAGTTAGATTTACTCTCATCTTGGTTCCATGAACAAGTTTGGATTATTTCATTAGGAAAGGTGCTCAGCATCCAGAGAGCCCCATCCTCTGCTGTGATTTCAGAGAAGAAAATTGGATGCAAAGTTCCCTCTTAATAAATGAGTCCTCATTTATCATCACTTACTGTCCTTAGAAAATGAGAGATTGTTTTTCCAAGTGATCCTGCAGCATTGGGAAGACTTCTGCAGATTTGACTCATTGTGATTATTCCCAAGTGTTGTCATCAGTTCTTCCTGTATTTATGTGAAACTGCTCTAATCCTGTGCTTAGCTCCCAAAGTTGATCACAGTGCTTTGAATAGGAAAAACCCCACATCCCTAATCCCTGCTTCTGCTCTAAAACATGACTTATTTCATTCACTCTCTTTCTGCTGGGAGATGCCAATCTGAACCTTCTACAGAGCCCAAATATTCTACTTCTAAATATTTTTGAGGCTATTGCTCATAGTATAGGTTTTATACATTGGTTATAAATAAGGAGGGGCTGCAAAGAAAATCCTAGAGATGACTGTACAATTATCACTAAACCTGGACCCTGCTGTTCTGTTCTCTGAATGCCTAACCATGCTCTAGCCATGAATTCCTGCTGCACTGCATGTAGTAGTTGCATCCATCAAAGCAGAAGTGTTTCTAAATTTGACTGTGGATAATTAAACTCACTTTAATGTAAATGACTGTGCTGCAGCTCCCAGGGTGAAGATGTGTCACTTCCACTCCCTATAAACATTAGGGAGAATCAGCCCCACAGAGCAGATCCTGATACAACTCCTACACTCCAGACTCAGCAGAGTCAGGGATTATCAAGCAAAGGGGTAAATGCTCATTGGTGAAATCCAGCAGTGGTGCCTAATTTAGGCTATATGCACTAAGCAGTCAAAGAACCAAGATGGTCAGAGGGATGGAGCAGCTCGCTGGGAGGAGAGGCTGGGAGGCTGGTATTGTTCACCTGGAGAGGAGAAGCTTTGGGGGGACCTCAGTGTGGCCTTGCAGGGCCTGGAGGGGCTACAGGAAAGATGGAGAGAGAAAATTCACAATGGCCTGGAGTCTGGCACAAGGGAGAGTGGCTTCAAACTGCCAGAGGGGACATTTAGATGGGATATTGGGAAGGAATTTTCCCCTGTGAGGGTGCTGAGGACCTGGCACAGGGTGCCCAGAGCAGCTGGGGCTGCCCCTGGACCCCTGGCAGTGCCCAAGGCCAGGCTGGACAGGGCTGGGAGCACCTGGGACAGTGGGAGGTGTCCCTGCCATGGCAGGGGTGGGATGGGGTGAGCTTTAAGGTCCTTCTCATCCAAACCATTCTATAATCCTATGAAAACAGGAGTTTTTTAACCCCTAGCCTCCCCATCCTTCCTGCTGCCCAGTGCCAGCTGCTGCTGTTCCCAGATCTTGAAGCACCAAGTCCTGAGGCAACAGCTGAAGCCCTGTGCAGAGCCACACATGAAAAGTGAAATTTATTTCTGTCAGCTCAGTTTAGTTTGGAGCCTGAGTGTATCTGCCTGGGGCAGCCATAGTGTGAGGGTGGCAATCATGATTTTCTGTATGAACAGGGCATAAAAACTCGCTGTATTCTCTTCAGCAAGTAAACACTCTCATTTCATGCCAGGGTTTGTAATAAAGGCTCCTTTCTCTGATTCCTTCCCCATCCAGATGTTTCTCAGTTACCAGTGTAACAGAAACATCTTCAGCTCTTATGGCCACCATCAAAATATTCCCTGCACCCCTGTCTTAATGTCATCTTTTCTGTTCCATTCATTTCATTCCAAGCATGTACTGTATTTTTCTTTTTAAAAAGAGTTCAACTTCTTCTAAGAAACTTTTTCTCCCACACTGAATATCCTTCCCAAAGCATGAGAACATTCTACCCTTTCATTTTGCTCACCAGACACTGCACGATTTGCAATGGAAACTGGCAAGAACATTTAAAATAATAAAAATAAAAATTGTGCTCATCTCAGAACTGGGAGATGAGTGCATTTGCTGAGAGATGTAGGGGTTTGGAGCCCTGTGATTGAAGTCTCCAGGAATGTTAACTGAATTTTAATGTGTGTTTTACAGAACGATATGTATGGAGAGACAGTGTAGGAGAGGTCAGGGGAGGGTAAGAGAGACTGAGCCACGCTGGGTAAATGCATCACTTAGTGCACATTGAGCAGGTTTTTGGTTACTGCAGTTTTCAGATTTGTGCTCTAATCTTTGATTTAATGAGGGCTCTCACACAGTAATTAATGTGGCATTAGTTGTGCCCAGTGCTCTTGGAAAAGCTGTGTATTAGCACTGCTCCTGCTGCTGTGGGCTCTGCTGGGGCTGCAAGGGGCAGAGGTGTGCCTTGGGCTGGACTATGAATTGTGGAAGTAGGAGGCAAAGGGATGCTTGTCTCCCCACTGCCAGATCTTTTTGTGGGTAAAAGCTTGGACACCTCGTGGTTTTTTTTTCTTGGAATGGTTGCTGACTTTCTCAGTCTTTCAGGATCCCTTATCAGACCTCTGGCCTGGCTTTGTGAAGGAATTTGTTTCCCTAACATCTCACAAATCCTGGTCCAAGAGCAGTACATAATTTTAGCTCCACTCAAAGGGAAATAAGGAACTCAAGGGAAGTATTGGAGACAGCCCTAAAATTGAGGATTCCTTTTAAAATAATAATAGAAAATGCTTGATTCCTCTCTGCTCCCTCCTTGGGCCACAAGGCTGAGTTGATAACTGCAAGCCAATTTTTAAATGCTGAGAACTTTCCAGGGAAACATCCTGTGTGTTGACTGGTGAAAGCAGCATTAGTTGCTGTGTGTGGGACCACTCAAACCAGTGCTGAACTGGTCTTTAGTGGTTTCCCCTCAGCATGAAGCTGAGCTATACCTATTCTAGTTCTTTAATAATATTCCTTCAAAGTTAGTCTACAAGAATATATATAGAACATACATTTAAATAACTATTCAATAGAAAAAAAATTGTTCTTTAGCTGGGCTTGCTGTAGGTTTTGGGTTTATAGCAGGGTGAGGAGGATGGCAAGGAACCCCAAGGGGAGTTCTACCTGAGGTCACCCCACTGAATCAGGCAGTGGCACACAAATTTTGTGGGATTATGCCATTAGTTTGGACAGAGACTCTTTGCTGGGACAGAACCAGTGGAGCTCTGGGTTGGTTGGTGTAGGTGGTCAAGGAGAGTGCTTCTCCAGCTTTTGTGCACAGCATCCTCCTCAAATGACATCACCTCTGAGAACACAAAGGTGTTTGGAGCCCGGGCATTTCTCCTGCTGTTTGGTGCCCCTGGAGTGTCTCCTGGCACAGGGCTCCAGCTGATGGAGTGAGCAGGAAGGGTCACAGGGCAAGTGTGGATCTGAACTGATGCACAGAGATCGAGGGGAGCAAAGGTTTGGCTTCGCCAGCGTTGTCAGACCTTGTTGACATTTCTCACTCAACCCTTAATCCATAAAGTGAGCCTAAGAAAACATCCCTAAATACCGGCAGAGACCGATTTCAGTATCATTTGTGAGGTATTTGCATCCAGATCCTTGAAAAATTCCAGCATCTTTTTCCTATTTTAAAGCTGCTGAATGAAGCATCGAAATAAATCAATCACATGGTTTGGGGCTGGCTTTATTAGTGAGGGGTTTTTAAGCTTTTTGGTTTGGTAAAACCACAATAAACTCGTTTTGGAGGAAGGCCAGGTTTCTCTTTGAAATCCTGTGAAGCAGCACACAAAGTTGTGCTCCCTTCTCCTTGCTCCACAGTAATAAGGGAGTGATGGACTGGGAGCTGTGAGCAGCAGTCCAGCTGTTCCCACACAAATCCTTCATTTGGATGAAAGGAGACTGTGGCTGCAAAAATCACAGCAGAGAATGGCATCAGAAATACAACAGACAGATGGATGTTACTGTAACAGCTGTAAAAGACCCATATGAGCAAACTGGGATAAAGACTCATTTATTCAACTTCAGCTCTATTGCATTGTTTTATTCCTGAATGGGCTGGGTACATGGTGATCCAATGGCAACATAATTCCAATTGTAAAATGATAATGCACAATTAGCAAACTGTCAGGTACAGCCAGCTGGAGGACTGGCTGCTGGCATCCTGCCTTTGCCCAAATTAAAAAGTGGGAAATTTGTTAGTGAGACCCAGTTTCAGGGAGGGAGGAGGGCTGTGGAAGTGAAAGTGCTGTTTCCTTCCTCTTCAAGTTTTTCCTGCCCTTGAAAACAGGGAGCTGCTGTTCTCCAGGTGTAAGGGAGAGGATCCAGGACACAGCCATTGAGGTTATCAGAGACAAAAGGACTGGGCTTGATGCCTTAGGATGGCTGTCTAGAACAGAGGCTAGACGAGATTAAGACAATAAAAGTGGGTATTTATTAAAGGCTTTCAATAGATACACCTTGGGCAGTCAAAGGCTCCCAGAGGCCGCACCCAAGCTGGACAATGGTCATGAGTTTTTCACACAATTATACATTTCCTTCATTTACATATCAGGAGTTAATCCTCCAATTGCAGCTTCAGGTATTGAAGTAATTTACTCCAAGTTATCCCCCCCAATTCACTGTTTACATTTTTCAGGCCTGAGCCCTTGAGGTGTCCTTGAGTTTCAGGGCTAGAGAGAAATTGTTTTGTCTGAATAAAACGGGAGAACAGTAGCTGACAGGCTATGGAGTTTTAGAGTTATACAGTAAAGCAGAACAGGATGTGCAAAATATAAAAGCTAAATCCTAAGGCAAGAGGGTGGGCAGGGAGGGGATGGAGCAGATCCCTAGGAGCACCCAGAGCTCCTTGGAGGGGTGTTAGCCAGCTGGGGGAGATGCTGCAGTGCCAGACAGTAAAACAAGAGTGCAGGGGCTGTAAAAGAGCTGCTTGGAAACTCAGAGTTGAATATCAGGAAGAAAATTTTCCCTAGAAAGGAAGGCCAGGCCTGGGATGGGCTGTCTAGACAGGCTGTGGAAGCGCCATCCTTGGAGGACGTGGAGCCTTGGCTAAACCTGAGCCAGCCTTGGCCACGGGCCCACGCTGAGCAGGACAGGGAGAGGGCCCTCATGGCCAATAATTCTGTGATAAGAGAGACTGGAAGGGAGCAGCTGTATCTGCAAAAACATTTATTTTAATCCTCGCCATCGGACAGAAACAGTTGAGGGAGGGCAATCCTGACGAAAGCATTTCTTAGAAATGTGGACAAAAGAACACCTTAAAAATCCAATAAAACAATGAGACATTCAGATGCTGTACTGTACTTCAGGCTTCTTAAAAAAAAAACCCAAACAATTCTGCAGCATCTCAAGTGATACCCATCCATTTGTGTGCATGTCAAACACCAGTGGATCTGTCACAGCTTTTCTTCACTTTGAGACAATTAAGCATGGATTCCATGGGCTCCTTATTTCCAGCGCTGTATAAACAAAATTTGTTTTATTATGTTTACTCATTTGGAAAACAGCTAATACTTTGGGTGTGTACTCTAAGATTTTTTTGGAACTCACTTCAGTATTTTTTCCTGTGTCATAATAGTTGGCTTGTAGCAGCAAAGTGGAGTAATCAGTGGGTTGTGGCTGAAATCAGAACCATGTACCAGAGGCTGGTTTGATCTTGTACATCAGTTGTTACTACAGAAAAGAAAAGAAAAAGAAAAAATAAAAAGACTGGTTGAATTAGAAGATAAGAGAAAAAATCTCCTGAGGAAAAAAATATAAAGGAATTCTTGAATACTTGCAGGCGGTAGCAGTTATTTTGCTTTCAAATGATCAGGGTTTTTCAAAGATTTCTCTTTTCCCAGCAAAGTGTGAGCTGGTCCTGGTTTTGTGGAGTGATGGGAGCAGCAGGTGGGCACATCCTGGTGACATCCCTGCCCCTGCAGTGGCACTCAGAGCTGTGACACCCTGAAAGGGCAGATTCCCAGCACAGGACAAAGAAACCCTGTCCAAACTTGGTGCTCGTGCTTGAGGTGATCTTTTCCTGCACATAAACTTCCTAAAAGCCTCTATTGGATCTTCCCAAGCTGCAGAGCAGGGGACAGGATTTTAGGATCCCTGTGAAACGGCAGAGCTCCTGGTGTTATGAATTGAAGCAGACTCCAATTAGCTTAGTCCAATTGGAATTTATTAATTACAGCAAGCAAGGCATAAGCAAATCAGCGCTGGGCGACAGGAGAGCCTTCGCTCGCCAACTGACTGCTCCACTCACTACCCATTACAGTCCAACTTTTATACTGTATCTTTATGTATCTCTTCTCGTTGGTGACGTGTCCAGAAAGTACTCTGCGCATGTGTCCTCCTGTTGCTAAGGGTTCGTCCTCTGCCTTCTGGTGGTCATCAGATGAAGGCCGTTAGTCTTCCTCAGGTGTCCTTTGGTCAACTTCTCCTTATTTAGTGGTCATGCCTAAAATTCTAGAACTTATGATTTATTGAGCAAGCACTTATCAAGCAAGGATATTTTAAGCAAGCATTTATTAAGCAAGCATTTATTAATCAAGAATATACTTGTGATTGTATGCGGTTTTGGTTACACGTGGTTTTAGGCCTAAGTATTCTCCATTCCCTCTATCTTTAACCTTTTAGTGAACAAAACATGAACAAAACACACCAGATTCTACCACAGTCCCAAATCCAGGGCACCTAGAGCTGATCGTTAAGGACTGTGTCCAGTTAGATTCTGAAGATCTCTGTATCTGGATATTCTAGGCAATGTGCTCCATGGCTTAACCTAGGATTTCTATGGTCAATAGATTTTCATATAGTCAAGAATAAGGTGAAAAAGCCAATGAGTACATCAGCCTTTGCTACGTGTGCCAGTGACCTGCCCCCTCAGCGTTTAGTCTATAAGCACAGTCTGAAGTAAAATATACAAACCACAAGTACCTCTATGAACCAATAATATTGTTTTTGTGTGGCCCACAAGGGTATGAATTTTTCTCACAGTACTGACTTGCATTCCTTTCCTCCATGGAAACATGGAAAAATAAATACCTCCAAATAAATTTTATAATTTGGATAGGATATCCTTTTACATGAGAAATCATGAATTTAAATGTCCCTGTATGGAAGAGGAGCTGTAATACTTCTGTTTCATATGGGAGTGTTTAAACACTTCAGCAATTACATATGAATGAGTTTCTGACAGTTTCATACACCAAAATGAATACTATAATTTATTTATGACATGGTTAATGCTTAACAAATGGATTAGTTGTCCCAGGAATTAAAGCAGGATTCCACCTTTTCTGGTTTATCTTTGAATCAAAGTTGCTCCTAGTCATCCACTGACTTGAAAAGGAATGTTTATGAGCACATCTACTAAAATGTGATTAGGTGCCTAGAGAACTTAGCTTAACAAGACTGAAAAATACTAAATGCATCAAAGAATAGGAGGCCACAGATTATAGAAAACCTAAAAACACCCCATTTTGCCTAAACTGGCAAAATAAAAAGTAGACTGATTTCTTCCTACAATGTCTATCTCTTTCTAGTTCAATATATAATAAATTATTTATACAAAATGAAAGAAATTGATCTCCGAGGACAGGTGGTAGAAATCAACCTCTGGGTGATCAGTAAGGTATGGTCTTTGTTAATCTTTTTTAATACAAATTGAGTTTCTATTCTCAATTAAGCAGAGAAGACCTTTGAAATAATCCCACTGAATTTACGAGGTTAAAGTAATTAATTGCATTTTCTTCCCTTGGTGTGTAACAAATGCAGTTTAAATACAGAAGAAAAGAAGGATCTACATTATCTTTGTGAAAAGAATCCTTCATTTAAGTATAGATTTAACATAAAAATTTCCACAGAAATTATTCCTAAATGTGTAAACTAAATGTCCTAAATGCATTTCTAATATATTCAGTGTCTGAAACTGATCAGAGATTTTGTTGCCAGCTGTGAAAGTGCTATGATGTTTAGTGAATTATCTGATAACAGTGAGAGATTAGTGTAGAAAATGAAATTATGTCCATTCAAAATCAGTCTAAATAAATTATGTTGCTCACAGAGAACAAATAATTTGGTAAATATAAAATAAATATGTCAAAAATAAATAAATATCAAAAAAAATCAAGAAGCAAAAAATACCTAGAAAACAAAAAACTCCCACAAAACAAAACAAAACAAAACAAAACAAAACACACAAAACACGTAACAATACTGATATCACCTTGAAAGAAGCATGATAGAAAATGCCTTTTTCTTGGTCTCATGTCAAATTAGTTACTAATTTGCTTCCCTGCAGAGTGTATAGGCAACTAATGTTTTAATGGTGTAAGCCACTGCAGAGGTGAACACCAGGAAATAAATTAATCAAAATTCACAAGAACATGTAGAATGTGTTCCTCTTTTTCTAGAATATAAGGGACCCTACACTAAGTAATTGTTTCACCACAATGATTTTCTCCACCCATTTGGTTACAGAAAGAGAGTGTTAAGCTTTGTACTGGTATAGAATCTCAAGCATTAGAAATTATCCCCAAATTTCAAAGTAAACATGGTACAAAAATATTACTCCTGAATTAATGAAATTTAACATTGATTAAAATGAACTCATATCTTCTGCTCATAATAATGGTTCAGTTACATAAAAATAGACATCTAAGGCCACTTGTAATAACCTAATGTCTCAAAACATTATAGTTGTGACATGTTAGAAAGGCCTATCAGACATATTATGTAGGCACACCTATTTAATAATTAGTATTCAGTAACTAAGTTTCACCAACTATATCTGTATCTATCTAGGCATAGCTTAAAGTTTTCTGGACATCAGTTCCCAAGCTTTGGATTTAAGTTAATAATAATTTCCTGTTTGACAGGATTTTTCTAAGGAAAATAACAGATACAGAAGTATTCAAATTACATGGTATAAGAGATTATTAAAAATACTTTACTGTCATTATTAAAATAATCAGGTCATTTATAGCTTATACTTCTATCTTTTTATCATTTTTATTTACTCAAGAGCATTTATGCTTAAAAGCCATACTTAAACACATTCTGAAGATTTTGAGCCTAGTTATTAATCTTATTTCCCTATTAATTTTAAAAATAGCTAATTAATTTAAAAATATATTTTCAAAAATTGCCTAAGTTATTAGAATGATTCTGAGATAAACAATGCCATTTTTTTCTCACTAAATCTTGTTACTCTTCTTCCCACAGCAATCTACTTGTTATGTTCTTACTCTGCTTTCCAGTTATAAATTCCAAATTAGATTTGACTTCTAAACAAAGTTAGTGTGAAGTGTTACTAGCACTGATTTTGTTTACTTCCACCACTGAGGTTTTACTTAACTTTTGTAGCATTTGAAATAAATTTATTATTGATACTTGATTCACTTGCTGTGAACTGGATATATGAATCCAGGCAGAGATTTTGGTTTTATTGTGTGATACATTATATAAAATTAAGTATGATCTCAGAGTTACAAATCTTAAGGAAGACTGTGACAACTGTTCCCCTGACATCTTGTCAATGCAGAGAAAGTGTTAAGATAAAAAACACACATAATTTTAACTGAACTTTATCTATTACAGTTTATTAACTAGCAGTTATTTGCACTTTATTCATCATGTTTTTCAGTACTTTCCCCTTAAAATATGTATAAGAGAAATTATTTTAAATTTTTAAATTAAGATTATAGTTCAAACCCATCTGCCTCCTTTATTTTGAACCTGGGCCCAAAGTATGACAAAAGAAAAGAAATACAACAACTCCACTTGAGAATTTTTATAATAGTTTTATCTGTGGGCTGTAGCTTCCAATGTGTGAGCCAAGTTAAAGTAGAAGGGATTGAAAATTCATCTCCTGCTAGTTCATGATTTCTTTCCTCCAGCTTAATTTTTATTATTGAATATTCAACAGACAGGACAAGCCAAAAAAGCTGATTTCCTCTCTGTTATGCAATCATACTCCTCTAACAGTAAAAATAAGTATGCAATGCCTTTTAATCGTTTTGCTTTCTTCTCCTTGCATGTTTGTACTTGGTTGTTTTACTGTTTTCTATCACCTCTCTTTATAATCATCTCTTTTGTGGATTTCTCCTAGTTAGTATAAGAAACATTTTGGAGAAATAGATCTTTTAAAGTAGTTTTTCTACTAAAAAATACCATCAATTTTCCTTCATTCTCACAATAGGTATATAAAGAAAATCTCTTAAACAGAGACTTGAATCACTTTTTTTGTAATTAAGTAGATTAAAGCTCTTAATTCAGGATGGAACAGGATGCCTGTCAGAAGGGGCACAATGATACTAGTTATCATAGTCATATTCACATACTCTGTGAATCTGCAGCTGTCATGGGTTACCATTTAACTAGAAATATCCTGAGGCCAAGATAAATTTAAAGAGTTTAAATCTACTCTGTACATCAGACTGAACAAGTGATTGAGGATGTCAAAATCAAAATACAGTCTAAAAAGTGTACAACAGCAACTTTCTGGAGGAGTTTTCCAAAATAGAACCATGACCATCAACATTCTGAACTAACAAGATTATATAGATGCCATCACATGGTTCAAAACAAACAGAGAAAAAAGGACAATTAATGAAAATGTGTATGTGTAGTTATAAAAAGTTGACTTGAAATAGATTGAGAAGTGGAATTAGACTGATGTAAAACTTTATTTCAGTTAGGCTTAGAAAACAAGGTGGACTAGACAAAAATAAAAATTATTGAAATATATGATAAATATTTTTATTACTATTGACACATCAGGAAGAAATAATGCACTGAAATCAGCTTGGAAATCTTTAACAATTTATCTCTAGCAAGTAATTAACTTGGTATTTACCTGATGAATCTGCAGGTTTGATAGGAGGAGTTTTTTATGACAGGAAATGTAAGCTTAAAACAAACAAAAAAAAAAAGCCAATAAATAAGAGGAGGGCTTGATCATAAATTGTGTAAATCTCAGTGCTCACAATTACTTTTAAAATTTATTATTAAAAAGACTGTTGTTATTTAATCTAAATTTAGACATCAACTCTCAAAAAAAATAGGGATAGGATTGGTTTTCTTCACTTATTCCAGATTTACTATAAGAATAAATCTATTTGTGTGAACTGGTATTTCTTCAACTTCTGATTAAAATTTTTAGGCAAAATCTTACACATTACAGACAACATTCCAAAGCACAAAACAGCAAAAGCTTGAGCAGAGAATTAATGTAGGGGTCTCCCAGTTCATGCAATATATTAATTTCTTCACACCATCAGCTCAACTAGAAAAATAATCTTGGAAGTTCCACATGTTTTTATTAGTTTCTCAGCCTCAGACCCATTACACTTTCTGCATATTTCTGATTTCAAAATAAAGCATCATTAAAACAAAGCAAAAATGGCACTTTCTCTTTTTCAACCTATCAGCTATCAATATATCAAATTATGTTTTACTACCAATTAATAAAAATAGCAATAATTCTTTTAAGATTTTTGATTCACTAGAAATTTTGCTGCAGGATATTTAGAATGAGAAAATGAAAAAAAAAATACAATTTCTTTCCCTCTTCTATAAGATTTTATGTTATGCCTTTTGGTCTTATGACAAAGAATGTATTTCTATTAAAGTTTCTACATCACATACTTGATATATATAAATTGGTTTGCTCATTTATTTCAGCCTCTTCTTAGGGTCTTTCTCACTTCCAGGGCTGAAATCCTTTCCATGAAATATTTTTCCAAAATTATCTTCACATTATGTAAAATATATATGTGGAATACAAAAGAAATATTTTTGTTCCATTTTAACTAAATACAACAGAAAAATTAATACCACTATTTAATAATTATATAACTTTCCATATTACAGTACTTTTCTCCATGGCTACATGACTTTGCAGTGCAAAAAGAAAATTTTATTGCTTGTACTGTGTGCTCACACGAAGCCAACAATCATAAGTTTTGTTCTTTTCCATTACAAGAAAATAGCAGCACTGATTAAATGGTTTATTTTGGAAGTGCAAGGTTAATCCAGTGGAAATCTACTTAAATGAAGAAAAGGTTCATTCTTCATATAACAGTTGCAGATGTAACCCTTGAAGTATGAAATTTAGATGGAAACTCAAAATGTAGAAACATGCTGAAATATACACAAGTCACAAATAAATGATACTTATGTTTTATATAAAGAGAAATTCATCTAGTAAAATATTTCTGTTTGTTTTTGTGGAAAGCAATATAATATTGAAGTACTTAAGACACAGGGTAAAAAACCAATGACAAATCTGTTTTATAAGATAATTTACGTCATCTTAACTGTATTATATCAGAAAGTCTAAATTCTGGGATCCTTATCTTTTGTTTAACAAGGTTTTTAAACGAAATATATGGATTTAGGGAAAATTTAAGAATTTTTTTTTCTTCCTCTTCTGAGGAAGAGGTCTAGGTAATGTAAGAATAAGCAATGTAAAGCTAAACTATTTTTTTACACCTTTATATTGGTGCTAACAATTGTCGGTGTCAGTTTGAAATAAAGTCTAAATATAATTGAAGGTTGAAGTACAACGACCTTTCCATTTTCCAGTGTGCAAGGGAAAGATCCTTATTCAATAAAATACTTTCCTTGTAGAACATACAAATTTCCAGACCTTACAAGTGGGAGGTCAACGAACTCTTTTGCTTTTTCATGCTGTTGTTGTTGATGTATGTATTCCATGATTGTTACTCTTGATATATTTTTGATCCAGTTTGTTGATTAAACTGAGATTTTTATAACACTGTGTTAGCAAAAATACTTCTAAAGAATCTACAGGTATTTCTACCATTAATTCTTCTCCTTGGTCTTGAACAGCTGGGATTAAGATGCCTCTTTGGAAACATGACACAGAACATTTCAAGGGCAGAAGTAATTACTTAGTTCCTGACTCTGAAAAATTTTTTGGCCGCCCGTCTAATTGGAAACTTGAATCCTTCTACCTTCTCACCTGAAAGAAAGCTATTATAACTAAATGTTTGGCCAGCACAAGTCACTGTAGCTCAATAACCCTTATGTTAAATACTGTCATTGAAGACTATAGTTCTTTCTGTTTAATCTAAAATAGAAATTTTCAGAACAAATTCTTGTTTCTATAACTACTTTTACCCTCAATACATAGTCTGCTGGATATAATAATAATATATTAAATGGAATGGTGTCTTAATCTCTGTGTAAATACAAATTCTGAAAAATTCTAAGTTGATACAATTTATGAGCAGATTCAGGGTTTACAACAACAGAGAATGACAAAGATGCAGTAAGACTAGTTTTGGACCTAATAATGATAAACTATGGGTAGAAGAGTACCAGATACTTACATAGTTTTAATAAATTTTCATTGTACAGGTAAGATCATACATTAAGACACTTATTGAAGTTTTAAAATTTTAGACAAGCTTCTGTAAGGAAAAAGAAAGTAACAGAAACTGATGAAGCGTGAGTGCCACCTACTATTTGCAGCAGTTTTACCAGATCCACTACAGAAGGGGGATATGGAAATGTATAGAAACAAACCACTATTAAAAAAATCTAATAAACTTTTTATAGTACATTGTTTAATATAAAAAATTATATTGGAAGCTGTGAGACTGACTTAAAAGGGAACAAATTTCCTTTCCCTCTTGGTCTGGATGCAAAACTTCTACTAGAAGTCACATAAGGACAGTATTGGAACATGATTTTGTGTTGTAGCATACTCGGAAAAAGGAAAAAAGTGATTATTACTGAACTAGAAGTCCTACATCCAAACTTTCATTATTTTAATGGGCCATTATAACATTATGACTCATGCTAGAGCCCTCATATGGATAAAGCTTTCTTAATTTTTAATTACATTTTTATCTAGAAAAGGCCTACAAGGAGAGGCAAAACATTTTCAAAATTTATTCATCATTACAGTAACTGCAAGTTTTTCTGCATTTCTTTGTCACTGTATGGAAGAAGAGGATGTGTTTGGCATACTTAGCCTAATCTTCATTTCTGATTCATTCAGTCACTTCACAAATAACTACTCTAATTCTACAACTTACCACTATGAAAAGTAATTCCAATATCACAAACAAGAATTTTGTTACTGTTCTATGACTAATTGGCACAGTGTTTGAAAGTCATCACATATTTGTTCATTTCTATTTCTAGAGTCAACGCTAGCAGTGCTACCAATACTGTTACAAAGTGGTTACAAGTAAAAAATAATGCCTGACTAGATCTAAGTACTACAACTGCGACTAGCAGCATCAGACTTTAACCTTAATTAATTTTAAAAATAATATACTAATTTGTGAATAGAAAACTTACTTTGAAGTTTAGATTCAGAATTAGGATATGTGTGGATGTATTTGTTCAAATTTTTTATTAATAAATAAGAAATTAGAAAAATTAGAGAAAGCAATTATTAGGTATGTGCTTTCAAAGTATTATTTTAAATAAATAATTATTGTTGTATTTGGGTACTTCCCAGTGTCTTAGATCATGAATTCATGTTAAATTTTGCTTTAACATGTAAAATGAAAAGAAGAAAGTTTCTTAACTATAGATAATGTTGAAGCTGAAAAATACGTTATTAAATTCAGTTTTAACACTTGATTCTCATAATTTCACTTAAAATAACAAGATTCCAAAT
Source organism: Chlorodrepanis virens (assembly GCA_003286495.1). NCBI lineage: Eukaryota > Metazoa > Chordata > Aves > Passeriformes > Fringillidae > Chlorodrepanis > Chlorodrepanis virens. The sequence goes on along the minus strand of LTAT01000001.1, from coordinate 44,347,441 downwards.
TATGGTTTCAAGTAATGAGCATAATCTCAATGATATTTTGGTAAAATATTAAGTGCAGAAGAAAGTTACATGCAGCAGCTGGTGTTTGAAGAATAAATGATTATCCATTCACAAGAAGTAGTTCTCAACGGCACCAGTAGCTGTTACATTATAGTGTGCAGTAAATTTGATAAACATTTAGTACATTTATGGTGTGTTGACCTTGGCTGGATATCAGGTGCCCAGCAGGCCTATCTATCAGTCCTCTACAACTGGACAGGGAGAAAAAAAGCCATACTAGAAGCCTTGTGCACAGGATGGTGTGAAATAAAATCAAATCTTAAAATAACTTCTCTCCATCCCTCCCTTCTCCCTGGCTTTAATTTTACTCCTGGGTTCTCGGCATTCTCCCTGCACAGCTGACAGTGCAACAGGGAAAGGGATTTGTGTTTGACACAATGTGTCTCTACTCCTTCCTCCTCTGAGGGTGGACTCCTCACAGTATTCCTCTACTCCACCATAAGTTTCCTCCAGCTGGAGAGAGTCCTCCATGAACTTCTTCAGGTAAGTCCTTCACACAAGCTGCAGTTCTTCATGAACTGCTCCAGTGTGGGTTCCTTCCATGGGGTGCAGTCCTGCAGGAATAGATTTCTCTGGCATGGGTCCCCAATAGGGTCACAAGTCCTGCCAGGAAATCAGCTAGAGCATGGGGTCCTCCCTCCAAGGAGCCAAAGGCCCTGCCAGGAGCCCTCTGCAGCACAGGCTCCCCATGGGGGCCCCATCATGCTTTGTGCATCCTCCTGCTCCACCAGAAGCTTCCATGGGGTGTAGGGGCACAGCTGCCTCTCCACGGTCTGCAACATTGTCTGCAATGGAATCTCTTCTCTGATGCCTGTAGTATTTTTTTCCTTCTTTCTTTTCCATCTTTCTTCACTGACCTTGGTGTCTACAGACTTTCTTGCTCCTTTCTTTCAGCTCTTGTTGCACAGCAGCTTTTTCCTCTTTTAAAATATGTTATCACAGAGAGAAAATGAAGATATTATTTTTGTCATCCTACTCATGCATAAAACCAACAGTTTCATTTGGTCATCAACTTTATTTAAAGCCAATCTATATAGTTACAGAACATTTTAAATTTACCAGGAAATAAATAACTTTCATATGAAACTTGTTTCTAAGTTTACAAGCCTTTTCTCTCTTCATTTCTCTTCACTAAAATTATGGGAAGCAATGCTTACAAGTTTGGATTTTCATAATTTTGATATTCATTTCCTTTTCCTTTTCCTCCTTTTCCTTTTCCTCCTTCTCCTTATTTCTATACCCCTATTTTTAGGAAAATTACTTTTTTATTTAATTTGGCAAGGACAGTTGCATCCTGAACAACTTTGATTTGTCATGTTGTTAACAATTACCCACTATTTCTTTTTTCTTTTTTTTAAAATTGCAATAGCATTCCTTTCCTGCAATGAACAGTGCATTATAAAGCTGCAGTCCTGCCATCACTACTCCTACAAATATTTCTTAGAAAATCTGTTTATTTTGACAGTCTATTTCTACATTGCCAAATAAAAGAAGATTAGATTTTATAAGCTGACTTGCAGACTAGATTTCACAGTCTAGTTTCTCTGACCTTGCTGAGACTCTAGCGAAGACAAACCATGTCATATTTTTTCTCAGACCCTGATCACCTCTTGCTCTCAGCTGTGCACCTCTTTCTTTGAGGTGTTTTTACTTCTGTGTGTCCAAACCATAGCCAGGGGAAAAGCAAACAGTTGAAGAGGGTGGATGAACAGGAATCTCATCTTCTGAGTTGCTCCTGGTCTTTTATTATTTGGCAGTGCTGTAATTACTTGGCAGTGCAGATAGACCTGGTGGGACTCTTTTAATGACAGCTCTGAGGGGTCAGTGCTTATATCTGTCGTCACTGAAGAGGGGAAAAAAATGGAATGCATATCCTGAAGCTATTTGTACCCCAGTGTTTCAGACAGTCATCCTTCCTGTCTGTGCCTCTGAAATCCAGACTACATTCAACCAATCCCACTAAGAAGACATTTGATAATCAAAACTAAATAAAAGCAAACTATAAGCTGTGTTCGGTCAAATCATTGACGTTTGATAAATTGATTTTTTTCAGCTTTCGAGATTTAAAATATTTATGATTGGAAAACATTATTTAAATGCTTATTAATTTAGCTACAGTTTAGCTGAAATAGGTAGTTCAGGACACATAAAGGAAAAATGCACTATTACCTGTGTGAAGGCAAAAGCATTTCAGCTAAAGTGGTTTGCTAAAAGAACACTTAAAATTTTATAAAATTTTTTGGAAAAAGGCTTTGTAGCATATTCTCTGTCAAATTAATAGCTGCCAAAGTAAAATACTTCACTCAGTAATTTCATACACTCTTCAGTGCTAAATAGTATATGGTTATAGGCTATTTTCCATCAACACATTTTGTATTCCATGAGACATCTTTTAAGATGTCATTAAGATGTCATGCTTCATTTTTTAACTATTTGACAGCCTTGACATTAACATGTACTGGAAAGAAATGAAACATGATGCTTGTCTACTTACAGGACTCTTGACTCAGTCCAGAGACAGTCTCAAATGAATCACAGAAAAAAGAAAAAACAACAAAAAAAAAGAAAATTGTATTTTTGGTGGTATGGTCATTCCCCTTTTCCTTTTCATTTTCCTTCTCCTTTTCTTGGAGATGTGTGCTTGGACAGATGCCATATCATCTTATTAAGCAGTTACTTGTACTACTACTAAAAGCGTTTTGACAGCTATATACGCAGAAAATGTTTTGAAAAGTTATAATGAAAGTATAAAGTGAAGTTGAAATACTTTCTTTAAACATTTAAAGCAGAGCTAATAAAAGCATGACTCCTCAAATTTGGAAAATTTTCATTTCAAAATGAAGACCAAGTGTACCAATGCATGCATACACATGTTACAGAAAAATATATTTCAGAAACATTTTTCCATTTTAGTTTTTATATATAAAATTCTGTCTTTTCAGCACTTTTTCTTTGTGTTCCCTCTTTCTGATCATGTCCTGCAAAATTCCATAACATTTTTTCCACTCAGTTTATCCTCTCATAAGTTAGTTTCTGAAGTTCCTCAACTTCCTGAAAGTCCTTTTATGTACCCAGCTTTTTTTTTTTACTTTGCTCCCATAAAAGTATATCTTAGTCATCAGTTCACCACTCTTATCATATGACTCCTAGTGATGCATTCTAATGATTTGGTTTCAAGCCAAATTGTCAGGTCGAAAGGACTGGCAGCAGGGAGGCTGTTCATTTGCAGAGCACATGCCAGGTATAGTGAGCTTCCAGCAGCCAAGAGGCAAAGAAAGTTGGATTCACTCCAGGCAAAAATTCTGTCCTACTTTTTCTCCCAGTTGCTGGACACCAGTTGGTCTATTTGACTCTAAAATAAGAGGCTTAAAAAATACCTCTAAATGTCACCTATTACCTCTTGGTCCCCCAAACAGCCAGAAGCGAGCTGAAATTCAGAAGATTCTGTTCTTTTACAGACAGAATTTTTTTCCATGTGTTGGAAGGTAGAGTTGTAAATTTAAAGCAATTGAAGAAATAATTATTCAGCTCTGCCTTTTATATTCAGGGGAGCGAGATACACACTCCGTAGGAGTGTGGAATTTATCTGTAGAGCTAGGGAGGTAACTAGGATAGATCAGACTGAATTTCTCCTAAGTATGCCTGCGGGATGATTCCGTTCGTGGTTCCGCAGCGGGTGGGGTTCGTTTCTGGGACAGTGGTCCGAGAGACTAACGCCCAGCAGCTTCCGGCACGATCGTGCACTCCCGGATGACTACACGAAGACCAACCAGTAGGAAGGAGGACTCCACACGACTGCAGGGATCCAGCGAGGTTTATTGAAGGGTCGAAGGATGGGTAGAGGCAGGGCAAACCGGGAGCAAGGCAGGAGCAGGAACACAACTTCACCGAAGGGATGCAGCCGTGTGGAAGCCCCGAGTAGGGCGGGAACAGGGTTTTTATACAGTATCGGGTAGGCGGGGTAAGGGTACAGGGAACCAATGGGAAAAGAGGCCAGGGGAGGAGCAGGAGTAGGGTGATCGGGGGAGAACAAATGAGGGAAGAGGAGGAGGGCGGTGCTGGCACGCAGGCCAATGGGGAAGGGAAAGCTACAGAAGCTTCTAGGTGTTTGGGAGGGAGNCCCAGTTGACGGA
>LTAT01000001.1:44307367-44335355 GCA_003286495.1 Chlorodrepanis virens | reverse complement strand
AAAAAAAAAAAAAAAAAAAAAAAAAGCAAAACCAACCATTTCTAGAGAATTTTTGAGAATCAAACAAAATGCACTGATCTATTGTGAATGAAACAATCATTCCAGAATGTGTTCTCAAGAGCAGTCAGTGGAAGCTTTGGTATCAAAATGCATATGCTCATTGTCATTTATGACTTCAAGGGCTTCAAATTACATGGCGTTAAGAATTCAAATCTCAAGTATGAACACAAAGCAAGACCTTACAAGTAGATCTGGGAAGTTTTAATGAAATTTGATAAGCTGGTTTCAGAAGGAAAACAAATCAGGGAATGAATATTGTTGGGTAAGAATTTGAAGGCATCAAAGAACAAAAAAAAAAAAAAAACAAAACCAAATAAAAGACTTTCTTGTTTAAAGTGGAAAACCCTCTGTCCTCCAGCACCACTCCACCTGGAAGATATTCAGAGGATTCTTTACAATGTTATGCTCTTTGTTTTCATAGGCTTTGATAGTATTTGATACATGCTCTGATTTAGGAGACGGTATTTAATTCTAAACTTTTATTCTGTGGAAAGAACACTACATAAGTGAAGATTTTCTTTGAGGTTGTGCCTGCAACATTTCGTTGGCTGACCTCTTAGTAATTCACTGTATTTTAACAAGTGACATAAAAGGATTTCAGGCAATCTCTCTCCTGATATATGTACCAGATGCCTAGACAAGAATAGACAAGCCTTCAGGATCATTGTTTTGATACTTGGTATTTGAAAATATTCTAAAATCTTAGTGCTTTGAAGCTTATCCTACTATTTAATACCACCAAGGGCATGAAGAAAATATAAACTGAGATGATTGATGCAGTGGCTGAAGACTATTCAAATTCTGTAGATGTATCAAAGAATGATGATTGAAACTTGGTAGTGACAGATTTTAAATCAAATAGGGATTTTAGTAAAACTTTAAGTATATACATAAGAGAGAGCACTCACTTTTTTTTTCCTTAAATGTGTGACCAAGTGTCGTTAAGATAGTTAGACAGTAGAGAACATTTCTGTATACATTTCTGAATATATCCCCTGTCAGACAGAACATCTTGATTTGTGGAAGGAAATCAGAATGGCCTTTCTTTGGGTCTTGTAATTTTTCCTTGACTTCAGACCATACTCTACCTTTTCCACCTCCAACTGCACACAAACAATTTACTTCCCAAGAAAGGCCTTTTCAGAGTAATAAAACTTATTTTATATTAAAATATATTTTTCCTTTGTTTCATTTGTTCTTTTTAAGCAGGAACAAATATGCTGGATAGCACTTCTGCCCCTTAAAAAAAAAAAAAAGAATTATTATGTCTTTCTGAAAAAGAATTATTATGTCTTTCTGATAAAGAATTATTATGTCTTTCTGTCTATCGACACAAATGTCTTTGTGTTGAAATTGGAAGCTTGAAGGCAAAATGCTGTTTGCCTTGAGGAAAGTGTTGAGACACTGTAACAGATAATCCCAAATAGGCAGACTAGGTCTTCTCCTTTGTACATAGGAAAATAACTACTGTTTTATTGGCCTGAGAACATTCACTCTTTGTAAACTTTTTGTTCCCCTTGTCTGTGCATATAGTTAACATTAATATTTATGATTCATTTTATATCCAGGTTTTCTGAAAAAAATAATAGCAAGGGCTTATACTGTCTTGATTTCTTTTATGATTTGAGGTACTTAATCTGTGGGGAAAGTGCCTTAAAAACATCTGACCATGAAAGACTCACATTTAGGTACAACACAAAGAAAATACAATATATAAATATAAAGTCCAATGTTTTAATGTAAGGTTATTTTTTCATAAAAACATAGGGTTTTACTTTATATAGACCTATATTTTGTCAGAGGTATTTGATGGGAGATTGAAATTGATAGTTCTGAAGGGAATAAACATGAAAAATATAAGACTAGGATATTTATTGCCACTGAAGTGAAGAAAAATCTCATTCAAAATCAAGACACTCCCTCCAGTTTCCTCCAATCAAGAAAGAGAGGTGTAGGATCCAATAATCTAAATGATCCACTGACAGCTTTACCAGCTAGGAGATTGTGAGCACAATGTGTAGGTAAGGTCAATGAATTCAACACTAGATGGATGACTGGACTCACAATAAATCTGATAATTAGTCAAATGCACCTGCAGAATAAAAATTATTTGTCGAGCTTGCTTTGAATGTGCAGATCAGCATATACTGGCTGCTGGTTTTCAGATGGAGTCTGAGCCAGAAGGGTCCATGCTTTAACCTGAAAACAAACTGAGGGTTTCTTTGACCCTCAGTTCTGCATCACAAATGTCTATAATTAATTTGGTAAAAAATATTATAGTATTCCAAAGATCATTAATGCAAGCATAGTGCTAATGGGGGGGAAGATTAGTATTTCCTAGTTTAGACAAAGCATTATATCGTGATTCACATAAATTTCACTTATTTCTTAAATAAACAATATTGTTTAACAATATTGTAACAATATTGTTAAACAATACATCTTTTCTACTTATCTTTAAGGTTGGATTAAATAAACACATATAACAATAGCAAAACAACAGCAACAGCAACAACAACAGCAGCAACAACAACAACAACAACAAAAATAACAATAATAACAATAACAATAATAATAACAATAACAATAAATATATTAAGCAAGAGTCCTAATGTAGGTTTCTACATTCTGGTTTACTTATGAGGTCATTGTGCAGGATCTTTTTTTAATCAATGGGCTCAAGTAATTTGTCATAATATTGATGGCTATTTTTGCTAGTCTGGGGCTTTTGCAGCATTAACACAAGTCTGGCAGACATGACAAAGGACCTGTGGGAGAGTTGCATTCCAGGGCAGCAGATGGGGGACACAAGAACACTTAAACTCATAAAATAACACCAGGCATCTTTGTGCAGGCAATTTCTTTTTCCATCAGTCAAGAGATTCAAGAGTTCCCAGATATTTGGTCAACTGAAATAATGTAGTTGTCTATAGCCATAGTGTTTCTTAAAGGATATATTTTTTCTGATCTCTTCAAAAAGAGATCTTGTCACTATATTAGTAATAATAAATTCTAATAATTAACTTTACCTTTCTGAAAAGATAGGAGTTTCCTGCTGCATATGTATTAACTTGTTATAAGGATAGAGAAGAGAAAAATAATGAAATTTATTTTTAAATTTCCATTACAGGAGATAATTTAAAAGCACTGCAAATTTCCTTGATGGCTAGTTACTCTCACTTTCAGAATATCTGTTTAGTTTTCCAGTCTTTAATACTTCCATTAACATTTCTTGCTTTTCTGCAACACTGCATAGTTGTCAAATTACATACTCTTTTTCCTTGTGTACATACTCATAGTCTGTGATTTATTTAGATATTTAATCTTCCTCAGAATAAACCAGATCTATGCAGAGCTCTAATTGCTCACAGTAAAGCATGCTTTCTGATCCCTTAATGATTTTATTGTCTTTTTACTTTTATTTGTTTGTTTTTATACCTTGACATTCTTTAAATGGTTCCCTTAAAAACCCACAAGGATTCTTTTGAAGCATTTAAATCAGAACTGGACAGACCATAGTCACAGCAGCAATAGTTGTTGTAGTTGTTGAAATAATACAACATTTTTTTAGTACCTGTGGGATATTATCCTATTTCCTAGCTGGTTCTAGATGGTCCTTGTAAAATACTTGGATTGGTGATTTTTAATTTTTTTTTCTCTAGGTGTTTAAATTCTGCTTTTGGTTTCTGTGGAAATTCCACAGATAAGGTCTGTGCTTACAGAAAAAAATAATATTGCATCGTTCACAATCTGAACAGAAGTTCTAAATTAGAGCCTCTGACATCATCTGTCTTAAAGGAATGGTTTTCATTCTGCTTTGTGAATGAGACTGTTAGAAAATTTGCTCCTTTCCTCCATAGGTTCACTCAACATAATAGCAATTAAATATGTGTCTAAATCTGTTGAAATGTCATCTCACAATGACATGGAATAATTTCCTTATTAAGGTAGACAAATGCTTAGTATGCGTTCCATAATACATTGATTTTTTTTCAGTGGGATGTTATTTCTTTTCATACTGATTAACTCTGACCTATTTGTCATGAAGAAAGCATCTTCATAGATGGTTACCATAGTAAAATACAGATATTAACAGGTGAGATCAATTTTAAACTTCAATCTGACATCTTAAGAGACTACAGCAAGGACTATTGAAGGCTAAAGAATGCATGCTCAATTACTTTTAAATTTATTTCCCTCTGACTACCCCTAGATCAAACTAATATTACTCTCTCTGACTTACACATTTTGAAAGTCGAGTCAAATATTCAAAATATTTATTCCAGCAGTTAATCTAGGAGAGCCTTGCAGATGGATTCGCATCTTTGATGCCCTCAATTGCATCTGGATCTCTTAATGAGAGAGATGTCAGGGATAACATTTAAGCCAAACAATGTCTGACATTTTAGGACATATGAGTGTTAGGAATTTTTCAGTTTGTTTTACAGAGGAGGATATCCTTTTTTAAAAAAGAAAGCAGAAATAACATATAAAAATTTTCTTTGGGTTTTTTTTTGTGTTTTGGTGTGTTCCACATATATGTCCTGACCAAGCCATCAGTGTATCAAATTCCTAATAATGTGTGTGTGTAGCAGACTAGAAAGAATGCTCAGTAGGCAGTGCAAAGAGCTTCAGAAAGCAGAATTTCAAAAAACATGAAGCCAAATCTATAAATAGTACTATAAAAGATGAAGATCTGACCTTGTATGCCTGAGAGATTGATTAATTGAGAGAAGAATATTTACCTAGATTATCAAGGCAAGTTATTTTGGACAAAAAAGAAAGGCTAGGGTTTGCAAATATGTTTTGCCTATATTAAGGCACACTTGTGTGGTGTTCACACATTGTGCCAGATTGCTGTTTCATTTAATCATAGAATCATAGAATTCATCATAGACCTTAGAGATCATGTAGTTCCAAACCCCCTTCCATAGGAAGCTCTGGGTTGCTCAAATCCCTGTCCAACCTGACCTTGAACACTTAAATACTTAAAAGCCTGGAAAACCGTTTCCAGTATCTCACCACCATCATAGCAACATATTTATTTCTAATATTTAACCTAAACCTGCCCTCTTTCAGTTTAAAGACATTCCCCTCTGTTCTATCTCTACATGTCCTTGTAAAAGTTAAAGTCCATCATCAGCTTTTCTGTAGGGCCTCTTTAGGTATTAGAAAGCTGTTAAGAGGTCTCCACAGAGCCTTGTCTTCTCCAGGCTGAAGAGCCCCTGTTCCCTCTGCCTGCATCAGAAGAGGCTCTCCAGACCTTTGATCATCTTTATAACCCTCCTCTGGACTGGCTTGGAGAAGTCCATGTCGTCCTTATGTTTGGGGCTCCAGAGCTAGCTGCAGCACTCCATGGGGGGGATCATGATAAAGCCTCCGAGATCCCTCTCCAGGCTCTGGACATCTCTTGCTGGCCCTGCCATCAAACTGGTAGGAGTGGGATAGATTGATGTTCACTTCCCGTGGCAGCTTTAGTTTAAATTCCTCTTCACCAGCTTATCAAGCCTATGACTGAATATGCCCTTGCACTTCTCTGACAGAGTGCTCCCTCAGTCCCCAGAGGAACAGCTCTCTCAAAGTCAGTCCCATGATCTAAGTAGCTGACTCCCTGACTGTACCATCAGCCCTGAAACCATTTGGTGATTTCAGATTTCACTGACCCTTTGAAACCCCTTTTCTCTGACTGGAAGGGCTAACAAAAAACTACCTGTGCTCTGGAGCCCCTTCCCACCCCTCCCAGAACTTTGCAATCCTCCTTGTTACTCCTCAGCCAGCTCCTGGCTATATCACTGGGGCTGATGTGAAACACAGCACCAGATCACAGTCAGTGAATGGTACAATGCTTGGCAGTATTTTATTGGCATCCCCAGTACAAAGCTCTGGTAAGAAGAGGCAGAAGACCTCCCCAGAAAGCACATCAGCTCAGCAATTTGCCTCCATACCTCTCAGAAGTAAATCACCTCCTATTACTACTCTTTGCCTTTTCTTAGTTTTCCCTCTTGTTATATGAGGAGCAGAGGGGGCCACCTTCCACAGCTTCAGTGTCTCTCCTGATGTCACAGGTCTTTTCTCATCAGTCTGCAGAGCAGAGAAGCAGTTCTACAAGGGCACCTCAGGCTTTGGGAGAATTCTCTTCCTCTTGCAGGTCCTTTCTACTGCAAGCTTTCTCTCTTCTACATTTTTGCCCCTCCCCCCTTCTATGTGTGCCAGTGGGGTAGGTTTAGGTTGTTTGGTTGTAGACTGTGGGTTCACTGCAGACTGCACTTGGAACCAGCTATCTAAGCCCTTTCAGACTCTCTGATGCTAAAAAGTCTTTCACGACCTCCTGCAGCTCAGCCACCTGCTGCAGAAGGTCCCCACCCTGGGCACACCTTTTGCAGGTAGGTCTGCTGCCTGTCCCTGATACACAAGAAAGACCTTGTGCCATGTCATGCCAAGCTCTGACTGACACACCATGGCCACATTGCTCTCCTCTGACCCTCTGAGCTATCCACTGTACTCCTGGTCATAGTGCTCCCTGGGGCACCCTCTGTGGGAGTGACAGGGAGCTGTCATTACTCCTCTGCCACCCCATGCCTTGTCAGCTGCTGTCATGCTCCTGGTGAGTGTCAGTGTTCCACTCAGGTTTCCCCATCTCAGGAAAAATACCCCCAAATCACATGGAAGGTTGCCAGTATGAAAGAAGGTAGGTAAGGTAACGCTTAAACTATATTAAAGACCTTTGAGTAATAACATGAGCCATGCAAAGAAAAAAAAAATAATTCTATTACTAAGAATTTTGAAGAAAAAAAACAACCTTGGAGATTTTTAGGAATTGAAATGATGCATCAAAACCCAATGTTATCATGCTGACTCAAATTCTCCATTTCTATGATTTAGATGCCTTAAAGTTAACCTTCTTTAAAAGGATTGCAATGAAAAAGGTTTCTACAACAGCTCAAACTTAATTTTTGTTTCTAACAAATTTCAGTACACAATAATGCTTCATTGACTTCCTTTGAATACCCTTTGAAATTATACCCCCTAGAGCTTGATATTGAAGTGTAGTAGAAAGTGATTGGTCTAGAGCACTTGGCTCATAAGGAGGAATGAACACAGCTACTATAAAAGTAATACCTGCTGTAGGAGATCACACTGACATTTTTGCTAAAATTAGCTTCACTTTTCATAGGATTATATGAATTTTTCAAGATTGTGTGAGATGCTGAAAAGCACTGACCACAATTTTAATGAATACTTTCTCATTCAGTTCCATTGTAGAAATACAAGGTATTTAAAGTCTTATAAAGGCATTGTGTAGGGGTTTTTTTCATTTTTTTTCCTCTTTTCTCATTTGACTTTGTTTCTATGACAAAAGTGCATAACTAGGTGAGCACCATAACAGTAAGGGGAGTAAAAGTAAATTAATCACCAATCATTATTTAGAGAAGGCTCCCATTTATTAAAAAATTTTGAGGAGACTGGTAGGGGGTTGATCTATGAATGCTGCTGAGGTCCTGCTGAGAAAAGGTCAGTGTCATTCATTGTGTCATTTTTCTTTTCTGCTGTTTTCACTCCTTTTCTCTTAGTCAGCAATTCTGTACTATGATAATTATTTTCTTACTCTAGAGTGTTTGCTGGGCTTTGGCCCTAAATTTTATGGCTTGTGTGGCATGAATAAGCATCAGATCACAAACTTCAGTAGAAAAAATAGGAACAAGTTCCAGTAAATCCCAGGATTAAATATAGAGGATAGGGCTGATGTTTAATAAGTAGCCCCAGTACCACCTGACTGATATTAACAATTTGTTTTGGTGGTAAAGAAAGCAGAAATTAAGACAAGTTTCTGGGCTTAGATGAGCTCTAGTGACCAGTGATCTTTGCAAGCAGCAACATCACCATATCTGATGGGCCACATTGCTACAATATATTCAAATAACAAGACATTTCAAATTCTTGTACATTTATTTTATCATAACAAGAAATAAGTTCTTGATGTGCTGGCACCATAAAATTTAATAAAGACCTTAGTGTGGCTAATATATTCAAGAAAATAAACCAAGAAAAGTTTGACATAATACAGTGTTATGGAAAAAAGCATTTACAATTGACACATAGGGGAACATAGTATGGTCAGAGTCCTTTTTGTTGCATTTCATATTGAAAAACACAAGCCCCATTTTGTTCTCACTACTCTAGCATACATTAAAATCAGCTTTAGTCCACAGCCCATGGGTCAAGATCCTTACTTTGCTTTTCCCTATTTTTCTTTACCAGGAAATGTAGGTACTTCACACAGCCTATGGCAAAAGGCTAATCATTTCAAGCAAAGAAAATCTGAGATTTTAATAGTTAGGGAAATAATTTGTCATTAACACTTTGTCCTGCTTAAGGTATCCTTTTGGAGATCATTATAATTTCCATACTAAACTAAAGAAAGTTTGTGGGTTTTGATTGAATTTCAACTAGATGTGTGGTACTGACCATTCTTTTACACAACAGCCTAGTGACTGAAAAATTAATAAAGGAAGCACATATAATACAATACATAAATATAGTGCAAATAGGTTTTAGAGCATATATGTTTCTGTTTACATGTATATACTGTTGAAATATCATTGTGATTAAAAAAACCATCACTTTCTTTTCATGAGCAGTGGGTGCAAAGTAAGGACTCTGGTCACATATTAGAAGAACTAAATTTGAATTGTTATGTGATAGCATATTCATTCAAAGTGAAGTGTTAAATGTGGATTCAGAGTGCATCAGGAACTCACAAAAAGTTCTCGAGCGTATAACTAACAAGAAAAAAGTAAAATGAAACGCATTAAAAATTAAATACTTTGTTGGATAAAAGGTGAGCAGAATGAAAAATAGGATCAGCAAAATTTTTGAAAGTAAAAGCAAAGATTGTTGTTGAAACACATGTGATGGTGATCTGATACTTTGAGACTACACAAACATCATATAATTATACCAGTCAAATTTTCAGGCCATAGCAGTTTTAATCTCTTGAAAATGTTTTAGTGTTTTATACAGACTTTAAGGGTCACTGCCTGCAACCCTGCTTTTGAACTTGTAGTCTTAGTATGACATATCTTTTACTGTGCTCCTAACTTACTTTAGTTTAAAAAAAGATTATTAGAAGTTATGGAATCACCTTTGAAAAGTAATTTGCTTTTTACAGACAATAGAGTTTCAGACCCTTCAGAAGTATTCTTTAAAATATATCCAGCCATATCCACCAGACAGAATAGTTTCCTGAGCTGCTCAGTTTTTAACCCAGTCCACTCTTGAAAAGTTTTTCACAGTTAAACCTCATTCTTATCTAATCCTTATCAAAGGGGGAGTGCCTGTTTCAGGCATTTCCTTCTGAAGGAGCACAGTGAAGGCAGGCAAACAGCAATATGTTAATAACAGGAACTAACAAGCGAGAATCTACTAATGGCAGCCCACTCAAAAAAATCTATCTCCTTTTTCTTGACTACTCTGCAGAATCAAAACTAGCAGTAAGACATTTCTCATTCAGATACTGTCCACATTTCTAATAAATTTCATTTTCAATTAAATACAAAAATCACTTTGTCTTCAATAATAATTTTAGATCTGTACCATAATTTTGAGCACATAATATTTTTCAGGTAGAAGCTAAGACACAGATGGATATGAGGGTAGGGGTTAGCAGGTAATAAGAAGCTTTGGTCCTTTCTAAGAAAAAATATTAAATTATGAAAAACAGTGAGGTTCCCAAGATTTTACTGTTTTTAAAAAGAGCATAAAATTGCCTTTCAGATTCCAAGCATGTTTACATGAAGATTTATGAATGTTTCACTAGATATAAGAACAAGCTACTTAAAGATGCAAACATTGTTTGCAAGAACTATTGTAACCATGTAGTGCTGTTCTGCTATTTTTTAAAATAGCATTTAAAATAGGAAATGGTTATGAAAATTTGCTTTAATGGCTGGAAAATGTGAATTATTTTTTCAACTTATTTCAGAAGATGATGTTTTTCACTAGGTTATTGACTGAGACAACAGTTCCTGCTGTCATAATATAAAGATTTTTTAAATTACAATAAAATAAGCATTTGCATTTGTAAAATGAACAGCAATTTTTTTCAAAAGATGTAGAAGTTATTAACATTACTCAGATGACTTCATGGGAATTTTTAGTATGCACTAAATTTAATGAAAACATGAGTATTAACAAGAAGAAATAAACATTTTGGGTTGTCAGTAAGCATTTTTCAATTAAAACTGATAAATGAAGCATAAAAAGTATCTAATGACAATGAAGATAATAATACCACTAACAAGAAAGTCAAATACTTCGTAGTGAACAAAGAAGTCTCTTAGGTGTTTTCTTAGACAATTGCAGCCCAAATAAATGTAGGTGAAGTAACTAGCATGTACATTTCAGGGAGAAACATTGGATACTTTCCTTCTGCATATGTAGAAGTTAGAGCTGCGATTATATTATTTATATTTGAATATTAAAATAAATGAAAACAATAGAATGCGAGCATACACATACATACAAAAATAAGACAAGAGAATTTAAAGATAAGATAGTGCTTTTCAATAATTTAAGAGGATTCAATTTAATTAGAAAGATGTGCCTTATTCTTGATTAGTAAGCGTGAAAAAAAGTCTAATTCATTTGCCCACATTTAGCATGATTTAGCAAGGCTCATTCATGGATTTGGCAGGCACTATACAATACCTATGGAAGACCCTCTCAAGTCTGAAACTGGAAAAAAGCCAGGCTCCATCAAAGGGAGTCCTGTAATCTCACATGCCTGTGCGTGAGAAATTTATACAAGCTCACAGGCTGCAGTTTCATTTTGATTGAAAAAATATAAATGCCAAGCTTATTTGAATCTGGGTGACTGTATAAAGAGTATGTGTGATCTCCTTTACAGTCAGTGGAGATCTGCTCAGTTGCTTGTCTGGATCCTGCAAAAGTACGTATCTCCCAGAAGTTCCATAGTAATTCCACCAGTCCTTTGTTCATATTTCAGATGCCAGAGATAACACTAGGTGCATATATTTAGGCAAGCCTAATGAGCTTTTGGTCAACACTGACGGTGGAATTTGGAGAATTAATCATCTCTCTCAGAGTAGCATGTAGTCCCTTACTTCTATGTAGGGTCTAATGCTCTTCAAGCTACAGGCAGCCCTTTCAGACATCCACCAGAGCTGTAATGCATGGCATAAGACCTGGCAGGCAACTGCTTCCTTCTGGAGACAAAGCTGGAGTGCAAGTTTGACACTTTAAATACTGAAGACTTGTGTTTATTATGACTGGTCTTACCTCCAAATGTAAAATATATTTAAGCAAGAGCAATGTCATGTGTTGACCATTTATTGACATTAAGAGTGGACTTCAGATGTCTAAATTCAAATATTTGATAGCCTTTTAGAAACATCAGGATATGCTCCCTGGTTTGTACCAGCCTCTTCAGATGAGCACAGATCTACGAATCCTATCTGAATATCACTAATATGTAAAGTAATTTGAAATGAGTCCCAGATGTATTCTCCACACATGATAGCCTGCTGATGAGAATGAGAGGTAACCAGGCAGAGGCCACTGGTTGTAAGGACACTTCTTGCTGCCTCAGCCAAGTGGAAGAGGGAATTCTGTCAACATGTCAGAATTTTGTTCCACCACAGTGCAATAGCCAAGAGCCTTAGTAAGGAAAAACACTCAATATCTCTCCTTTACATATGAAATGGCTTCCCCTAAGGGTTTATGGTGGAAGCAACATTTGACTACAGACTCAATTCCACTTCTCCCAAAAGTATAAATTTGTAATTTGAAAACTTCCGTGGCAGAGGATAAGTATGCAACCTCACCTTGCAGACAAATTGCTGGGCTTGACTCTGTCCTCTCCTAAGCAGGGATGGCTCTTTCATAAGATTTCTGCCTTCTACTGTGTAGGAGAATTCCTTGGTGAAATCAAGCTGAAGTGGTGTAAAAATAAAACTGATATAATTAAGATTAATGAATTACCAATTGATTGTTCTGTTTTTCTTTTTTAAATATTTAGTGTTACTGCGCCAAGTATATTTATCAAGAAAAAAATTGAAATTGTGTTTCTATTGCTGTGATGAACTGCATTATTCATTAATGTGAGGTTGTTAAAATACTTTTTGAATGCAACCAGGCTTATAGTAAGAAATTCTGTCCAGCCGCACCCACCACTGATCTCTGAGGATCAGCTGGAATACAATGGGATGCATTTTCAGCCACATTCCTATACTCCTAATGCAACACAAAGTTGACATAACCTATGATTGTATTAGCATAAAAAATATTACTGTATATTTTAAGAGGTGAAGGGAGACTGCATTCCAAATTTTGCCACAGTGGTTTGCCACAATGACTCGGTGCCCTCCTCTCCTGAGCTTGGCCATTTTTGTTTATCTTAGGTACCCAGTCATTAGTGTTTCCTGCAATTTATGGGAAAAAAATCTGTAAATAAGACCAAACAAAAGGAAAGAAACCTAACCCCCAACACACAATTTTCCAAATTCAAATTCAAGAATTTAATTTCAATCTTGAAGCAGTGTCTAAAAAAATTAAGATTTTATCACAATTAATGGAAACCTATGCAATTTTTGAAGAGATTAAGCTTTTCAAAATCTGCTTTTTATTATGGAACAATATAAATTTCTTGACATATATAAATTATTTCCCTCAATTAATAGGAAAAAAAAAACCCAGCCAAACACTAAATTCCCCTCTTGGGTATTTTGAAAAATATCTGTCTACAATTTCACAGAGAAAATAGCAGTGATATAAAAGAAAGTAGAAAAACAAAGCATCACTTACTTTGCTTTCTTAGAAAAATGGTGTAGAACTAAGTCTAAAGACACTAGTCTTCCTTTAATTGTTTTTAGTAAGTTTTAAGGCACCTTTAATAGTTCATGGTCTATAGAACTTAAGATGGTGTGGTAAATTGAAATATTCTATTCCTACTTGTGTAAACATGGATGTGAGAAAATACCAAAACCCCTTTTTTATCCAACTTCTGTATACACTGAAGAAGCTTGCACTAAAATACCAATTGTTTCCTTCACTGTGTATGGGATAACAGTTTCCTTCCTTGTGTATATCTTACACAACCTTCAACAATTTCACTACGTACTTGATTTGATAGTTTGCTCTTTGTAAAGAACACCATTGGTAGGTTTTTCTTGCTTCATTTTATCTCTTGTTAAAAAGAGTAGGCTTATTTTTAGTCATTAACTTAGTACAGGAAACGACCATGATAATTAAAGACCCATTTAAAGCATAATAATGCCAGCCTGATATATCCCCTAAAGTCATCTGTGACAATTAAGCATTGAATGAGGACACTTTTGTTGAATTTCTGAAGTGAACAATAATAAATCTAGCAATATTTCTATCAGTGGCATAGAAGCAAACATAAAATCATTTCTAACAAAATATGCAAATAGCACAAAGATTGATGGAGTGTATAACTATGAACCATAAAGGGCAGTCACACAGAATGAACTGGGTCACTGCTAAAGCTGAGTTCACTTAAACAAACCATGACTTCCATGGTCTAGAAGACAGGAACACAGATCATGATTACCCATACAAGGAAGAATATTCTGGCTGGCTAGTGCATAGAAAAAAATGCTGAGGTCATGGTACGCAAATAATTGAATTAGATACTATTAAAATGATGTGGTACGATACTATATAATTCATCTTACTAGAAGTTTCATCCATGAGGTTCAAGAAGATACACAGAAGATCCCATAACATGATATTCCTGTGAAGAAAGTAGTCTTCTGAACAGGTACTGAATGTGTTCAGTTTATCAGTGAGAAACTAAACTATGCTGTCTTTATTTATGAATCTCTTGGAAGAAAATGCTACATTCTTACAGCCTCTATTATTCTCAGGCACGACAAGAATTGATCTCTGCTTCTGAAGCTGAACAAAGCAAAAGAATTGGACAGCCAATTATTGTCAGAGGTGTTGGCAGAGATGATTTTGTCATAATTAGTTATTGGGGCTTAGTAAAGGGCAATGGTGTGAGTGCAATTGTTTGACATAGATAAGTCATAGATAAGTGCAGTTGTTTGACAACTTATTTTTGGTAGGAAAAAATATTGCACTAATCACATATTATCTAAAATAATGTATGGAAACCATTATTTAAATTACTGTGAATCTGACAGACTATGCATCTTAGCATTTTTAAACTTCTTTAGAAATGATGTTGAAATCAATAGAGACTAAATAAGCTAAAATCACATTTGAAAAGGGAGAAATGTAAAAAGTCAACATGGAGGGAGAATAAATTGAATGAACGGATTTTTATAAAGGATTTTGAGTTTGCAGAATTTTTAAAGCATGTTTTTAAATTTAATGGAGCATTTCTATGCACATTTACCAAGGAAAAGAATTCAATAAACATATTTCATATCTTAACAGTTTGTTTTTGTTGTACAAATTTTTGACTAGATTAACAAGAATTCTGACAAGTAATTTAAGAGAAAGTGTTAAAATGGTGCATTCTGATACCTTTGAAAAGTTCTTGTGAAACTAACACATTTTCAAAGATTTTGAATTTCTATTATAAATATTTTGGTTTTCCTTCCTCGCAGGTTTACTGTTTATAAGAAGTAGTTGACACAAGATTAAAAAAACAAGTCCATCAGTTTTGCAGCTACAGGTCATTACTGACCTGTGCTAGTTACACTTCTCTATGAATTGTAGCCTGAATTGTTCATTCTCTTTCACACATGGACATGTAGTGACACCTAAATTTTGGAAGAGCAGTGAATGGTAATTTAAACATGATTGTAACACAACACGTGACAGGTTGACCATTGACTATAGTAGTGCAGGAACGTTTTGGCTGGACACTGTGGAACATGTAACTTGCCTTCATGTCATCCCTAGGGAGGCAAATATTAAGTTATCACACATTTTCTTTTTGTAGAAAACATTTACTTTTTAAATAGTTCAAATTGGTGCATACAAAGCTGCTCAGGCCTGTACTGATGTATTGATATACAAGAAATTACGGGGAAAGACCAAAAGTTTCTTTTAAAAAGATGTACAATTTCGACAGCAATTTTAAGCCACTCAGGATTTGCAGATAAAAAAGGAAAATAAGATCCTCTTTAAAAGGTATTCTTATTCACCATCAGTACAAGGACCATGTTCCCTTTAAAACATTAAGGAATGGAGATTTAATTGCAAGAAAAATTATTTATTCAGTACTAGCTCTGTCTGCACTCAAATGAAACACTTGTGATAAAATATATATTTTATGTGAATGAGAGCAGAATGGGGTCAGACATCTAAATGCATTTTTACTGTAGTAAATAGTATCCTTTATTTTGAACTGTCTTGTTAGAACTACATTCAGTTATGCTAGTAGTCAAATAACTATGTAAATTCTTCTGGTTCAGTTTAAAATAGAAATCAAAAAATGTCTGCTTACCAGAAGCTCTGTTAAAGACATTGAGGCTCATTATTTGCTTTTGAAATTAAACATCCTATAGGATAACTGCAAAGCAAAGTATATCACAAGGCCTAGTGGAGTGCACACAGCTCACCAATCAGTTCAAACATCAGATTTGAAATCAAGATTCTTTTGAGCTACCACTTAGAATTTCTTCACAGAAAAAAGCAAGTAGTTTTAAGAAAAATAAACAAATATGAATCAGTTCTTTCATAAAGGCTTCACTTGGAAATGTCATCACAGTTCTAAGTATCGTCTAATATCTTCAACATGAGTATTATTTTTGCAAATATGGTCTTTTGAAGTGTATAAGTTTTTACAAGATATGACATCAGCTCATGGATAAATAAGATTCCTTAACTCTAATGGCATAATATACAGTGATGAGAAAAGGGTGGAGGGAAAGTTAGTCAAATTTTCAGGGTGTTCTCTCTATTATGAAAGAGAAAATGCAATGCATACTGAAATTATACTGAATCACATAGTCTCACTTTCTATCTCTTTCATTGCTGAAGTCTTCAGCCTGTGTTTAACATATAATTTTTGCAGGCATTATGCAGGATACAATGATGAAATAAGGTGCAGGTTAGATTTAAACCTGGAAATGTCAAGAGACAGGGAAACACTGCTGGCTCCATCAATACCCAGTCAGTCCTATTGTGTCATTAAGTCCAAATCTGTGTTCTTGATGTTAGAAGTAATGATCTTCACTTCAGAAAGTGTACTGTTGAGGAATGAAAAACAGGTGGCAAGAAATAAATAAAATGTTCCTTTCCATTTACCAGGAACTTTATAATTGTTACTGTTTTGACTGTGAATGGGATTAGAACAATTAATGTTGTCATGGCTGACACTTAAATTGTGAAATTTGTCCATTTTGTTGCAATGCTTGTCCTGTGGATGTCTCAGTGGTCCCTGACAATTTTCTGTAGATACCAAGAAGTCCATTTCTTCCATTTCCATAGTGAAACAGCATTTAACATGCCATGCTACAAGCAGAAATGAGCGGGAGGGAGACACAAGGTACTTGGAATAGCTTTTCATTCCAGACAAACATAGGACAAGAACTCTGAAAAATATAAGAACAAGAAAATTATTTTAATTGTCCAATTTAGTTTTCTTAATTTCTCTGAGATTAAAAGTATTTTACTGATGACTGATTTACTAAGCTTCTGGCAATGGCTAATAAGTCTCAGAGTTGTTTACATTTTAACCTTAGAGCATTTCTAAAGATAATTATCTGTGCTTCCTTTATTAGAGGATCTCTGAAAGTATTTTTATAAAACTGACGTGAGTAGAAGCACAACTGAATTCACTCATTGGAGACATAATTTTAACACCCAGCTGTGTCAGATGTTTCCTCTGAGCTTTTAAAAATCATTTTTCCTTTTTGAGAATTGTTTTCACATATTAAATATCTGTGATCTAAAAGAAATAATAGTGATGCACCAGTTAGATGATTACTACATACCTAGCCAGAACAGGAAATCACTGAGAGGAAATGTCAGTCCTCTACATAGCTGAACAAGCTAGCTTGAACTCAACAGTGAAGTTAACCCTAGTTAAAAGGACCCTTCATTCTTTACATTTTCCCCTGTGAATTCACAATTTTCATGCCTCTTTTATGACCTTTAAACCTCTCCTGCTGTATAAAAATATTCTTATTAACAAATAGTCTGAAGTGAAATTAGGCCAAGCACATTTTTGAAACAGTGTCATTAGATATGAGGTTAATTCTAAAGTTAACTGCAACCCTGGGACTGCAAAACTACAACTAATACCATTTTCAAATGAGATGTTAATATCTCTCCTGTTCTTTGAAGCCCAGTAATGTTCAACCAAAGTTAAAATAGCTCAACAGTGTCAAAGAAGTTTCCTACTTCAAGAAACTATCCAGCTTTTTTAGTTTATCCTCTTAGGACGAGCTATCTGCCTTCCTCATTAGTTCCTCTTCACTAGCAGTATCACATGGTGCAAGTCTTGTATCTTCGAAATCCATCCTAGAAATGCTAACAGAAACCTTATATATGCATCCCCTCTGCCCTTCTTTTTATATGTTTGATTGTACCTGAATAAAGATGTTCAAGATTAAAATGAGTCACTATGAATATACAATTATTTTGAAGACAGAAATACTTCTCTGAGCTGTAAACTATAAATGCAGATTCTAAAATCAGACTTAAAGTATTAATTTATATTGAATTTTTATAGGCGATGGTACTTTTGAAAGACTTTGTTCCACTGTACTTTGGACTAATTTTTGACTGGATTTGAATAACTTCCATTTATAGGACATGGTAACTTATCTCAGCAAGACACCTCAAGGTGCTTTAAAAGAGATGTACAATAATTAATAACACAGCTTGCAGTGCCAAGCTAATGATGGGAAACAAAGAGAAAAACAAGTCAGTTTTCAGTTTTGATTTAAAGCACTCTGACATTTATGGCATTTCTTGGCAGAGAGTGTTAAACCAAGGCTTTTTGGTATCTGAAACAGCAGCAGCCCAATACAACATGTAGTGAGATATTAACAGGACAAGTACAGCACCTTGATATGACCCGCTAGTGAAATGTATGATTTTTGGAAGAAAATTATATGTAAGGAGTTTCTGGGGACTTTATTTTTCAGTGGTTGTTTGTTGGGAATTGTTTTCCTATCTGAGCCTGTGTGATTCTTAGAAATGGACTGTGAAATCAAGATTGTTTGGAAATTAGTAAGAAAAACTTCTGTCACAGTTTTGAAGTCAGAATTTGAGTTATATGCTGCAGATCTTCAGTCAGAATTCTGTAAACATTATTTTATTTTGTACAAGAATGGAGGACGTTTATCTGTAAAGTGCTTATCATGTGCATGGCACAATTGTGTGAGGAAAAGGGATTAAAAAAATAACTCTAAGGAATCATGTCTACCTTCAGCATTGTATATTTCCGTCTTCTCAATATACAGATTATTTTGGAATGCTTCATGGACACTGTATCACAAACATAAAGTGTTTCTAATGCAAATAATTGAGAAGTATCAATAGAAGAGTAGACATTTCCCTAAAGTTTCTCTAACAGAAACTTTGGAAAGTAACTGTCCAGAGATGGCTGACTCTTCCTATTGACTACATTTACTATATGCAAATATATCAGATTTATGAAGCACCTAAAATTATGACATTTGATATGATGACCCAGGTGAAAGATCTGTCTACTACATCTAATCCCATTCCCTACCCCTAATAGTATCTAATAACAAATATTCAGACAAATATTATAATGAGCAGCCTATATCTGATGCACCATCTCAGCTTCTGAAGATGGTGATTCCTGTATGAACATCTAGATCATAAAATTTGATAGCCATTTCTCTGTTTATAATAATTAAAACTCCACACCATCTCATGCATTTTAAATGAGTTCATGTTTTTGTCATTTGCATCTTTTTGCAATGTGTCAACTAGTTTAATTACAATTTGAGTGGAAAAAAACCACTATTTTGATTTGCTTTCAGTCTGTCAAATTAAGCTTAATGCAATCTTTCTAGGCAATCATGTCGTGAATGACTATTCTTTCTTTCTTTATAAATACATCATTCATAATGCTATCATCTTTCTAACGCATTTCCCCACATCCATCACTTCTTCTAGTTGCTTATTTATATTCTCAAAAGCAGACATCCTATACCATAATTTCTTCTCCTTTCCCTCTTCTGTAGCTTTTTTTCAGTTTTGAGTATCTTTTGTGAATTTAGTAGGAAGACCAGAATTTGATTTTCAAGATTCAGGTCCAACATGAAACTATGAAGTGGGAAACCTATGTATTTTTTTTCCTCTTTATAATAATTTATTATACTGTGTTGTATTAATCCCACCTGACAACTAAGCCCCCAGTCAGTCACTTGCTTACTCCCTCTCTGTGGGCTACAGGAGACAATAAAAAATAAAAAAAGTAGAAAAACTTGCAGATCAATGTAAAGACAGCTTAACGTGCAAAGCAAATTTTCAAGCAAAGCAAAATGAGGAATTCATTCCTTATGTTCTGTTGGCATGGAGATGTCCAGCTTGTTCATGGGAAGTAAGATCTCATCACATGGAGTGACTTTGGGAAGACAAATAATATGACCACAAGCTACTCCCGTTCTCTTTCTCCTGAATTTTTATTGCTGATCATGTCATATGCTATGGAATATGCTTTTAGTCAGTTGGGGTCAGCTGTTCTGGGTTTGCCCTTTTCCAAATTCTTGATCACTCCCTTAGCCTATTCACTGTGGTGACAGAGTGGAAGAAGATCAAGAAGAAATAAAACTAAAAAACCCCTCTCAATTCTGTGCAAGAACTGTTCAGCCACAGTCAAAACAATGTTTTTTTTAATCACAAATCTGAAATGCAGCACCATATGGGCTGCTATGAAGAAGATGAAATCTGTTCCTGCCAGAGCCAGTACAGACATTCTGGGGTTTATGGCCTCTGCTCTTTGTTCAGAAGACTATGTAGGATAACTCTAAGGCCCTTTTCTTGAACTGAGAAAATTAATTAACAACATATCACTATATATATGTACTGTAGTTGCTTCTTCTTTTCTTATCTGCTTTGTGTATAAAATACTGAATTGCACTCATCATTCAGTCTTTCAAACTTCTGAGCTTCTTCCAAAAATCTTTATTACCATTTTAGCTTTCATTACTCTAATTGTGTCAGTAAATCTTGTTGCCTTGGTTTTTTTAACACCCTTTTCCATAAACTTTATAAACATTTTAACAATTTCATACTACTTTTTGGACAACTTCACTGTACCTTATGTCCACTATAAAAACATCAATTCATTCATCTTTCATTTTTACCTTTCAAATATATTTTACTTTTTGAAAGACATTTTCCCTTTTCTGTGACTCATATTTTAATTAACTTGGTAACAAGACAGCTAGGTTGTATTGGTTTTGTCAGTTTGTTTTTTGGTTTTTGTTTTTTTTTTAATAGATCCATGTATGGTATATCTGCCCTTACATATTGTTTTCAGCATGTCTTGTGGTGTTCCAGGCCATTTTGAGCTACACCACAGCTTTTACACAGCCTGAACACCTGAGGTTCATTCTCTGTAGGCAGCAGTAAGGGAGAAGAACACACAAAAATTCTAGATCTTTCCCCAGTAGTAAGCGCAATTATGACCATGCCACCTGATCATGCACCTTGGGATCCTACAGTACTTGACCTTGTTTTATCAGGGCAGTTGTACAAGTTAATATCCAAAGGTGCCTTCTAACCTCAGCTTTTATATGGCTCTGATATACTGTGCATAAGGTCCTAGAAAACTGGAAGTGTTTTTAGATAAGCAATACAGGAAAACTGAATGGATCAGGTTTTTTTCCTTCACTTGACAGCTTCTTAAAAGGTGTCTGAGGCACCAATTACTTGCAAAAACTTTATTCTTCTCCAAATAGAATATACTTATAAACAAAAACTTATATTTATATTCCTGCTATGATTTCAAACATTGTGTCTGAAAGTTGATTTCTGGTTTGGGTTTGTTCTCTGATTCCTGTGTCTTATATTTTATCTCTGATTCTATTATCTGCTGCATTTTCTCTGCCCCATGATTCCACTGATTAGTCTAGGCCTTTTTAAAAAAGCATTGAGATTAAGGCCTTCCATTCTTCTGTGGAAGAGTACTTAGGCTGATAGATACCACATTTAAATGTTGAGTCATTTTAAATCTCTCTTCTTTTCGAAGTATTGTGTAAACAATCTCTGGTCCAGGCATTGTGTTCATTTTATTAATTTTGTTTAAAGATGCCACTATTGATATAATTGAGAAAGTTTTTGAGATTTATCTTCATAAAGATTAATCTTTAGCTTTCAGGGATATTATTTGATATGATTTGATATTATTTAAGGGTTATGATTCAGCTTTTTGTATAGATCCTACTTCTGGTGTGGTGAAAGAAAATTTTATTCCAAACAGTTTTTACTGTATGGCTTGTCTCACATGCCTTATTATTTAAGTTAAAAAGTTTATTCTCTGTCTGTTTTATAAGCACAGTTTCATATTTTGAATGATCTTTATTTTCCTTCTGCAAGACTATGTGTTGCTGTTCAGTTTGTTTGTTTTTTTCCATTTGACTCTGCCTATTTTTTTGTTTAGTGATACACTCTTGTTCAAAGTCTCTAACACACTGAATTTAAAATTAGTTATTACTACAGTGTAATTTGATGGGGAAAACTTATCCTTTCCACAAAGGAACTGAATTTCAATACTTTATGGCTATGTTCCACTGAACATTGGATTCATCTTTATGTTTTCAAGAGTCAGATCAAGATGTGCTTTTTCTCTTGACAATCCTCTAGTGAGTTGCTCAAAGAAGCATGGTCCTTAAATGCTGAGGTTCTTTAGCAGTAGTGTTTTTCTCTCTGTACAGGTCAGCAGGTAAGGACTGTCTTCTGTCTGTGTGGGTTTTGACACAAGAGTAAGAAAAAATTTTATCCCGCCTACCAATAGCCGTAATTCAAACACTGTGCACATAATGCAACACTGTACTATTGCAATACAATTTTGATTATCAAATTGATATTGACCTCTCATTACCTCTGTTACATGAATAGTATAATGCATTCTGAGCCAGTTGTCTTCATTCTTCCTAACAGCAACAGTGAGAAATAAGTAGTTCCCAAGAATACTTCACTTTCCTTGAAATGGGAAGATGGATTTTATGAGGTTCTGTCTCCCTATTGTAACATTGACTGCATAGATTAATAGTTTGGATTTTCTTGTCCTAAATTTTAACCTCGGATTTAAGCATCTGAATTCAGAAGACAGACAACCCTTCATTGGGGAATAAGTTTTCTCACTGTAGTTGCAAGTTTTCTCACTACAATTGATTACAAGGAGTCATTAATAGCTTGCAACAAATGAGACATCAGTCATCCTGGCCACAGCCCAACAATGTAATTAAGACCATGTTTAGCATTAATCAATGGAACTGACTTCAGAGAACTACTCACAAACTTAATGTTAAGTAAGCATTTAAATATACAGAGAATCAAGTGTTACAAAAAAGTAAAATCTGGACTTCAGATATTCAGTAGATGATAGCAAGAAATGTAAGAATGTAGCACAGCTACATATTAAAAGCCAGGTTGTCTAGAATTTAAAATTAGAAAAAACCCCAACCACCTTCCCAGATTACATAGTTTCAGATTCAATGTTGAAAATAATAATTTAAAATGCTCAATGATAAATAATTGCTGTTGCAAAATTAGAAAAATAAACAGAATAATGGGATCTTCATGTAGGCTATGCAAAGGCAAAAGTCCATGTCTCATGCTGCACAATAAAAGGAACACTGAGAGTATATCTGTGAGAAATGACCACCACTCTTCAAAATTGAAAAATTGAAAAATTGAAAAATTTTGAATGAATTGAAAAAAAATTTAATGAAAGACAATAGGGGACAAAATCAATAAAATGAAAGTAACAGTGCTGGGTGCTGGTGCGCCAGAGGCACACCAGCTAACCATAGCAACTCTTCTTGCATACCCTTTCTATTGCATCTGTCAAATAAATACCCATAAAAGATTATATGTATTCAAACATTTCTTTGAGCTCATTTACAGGTTCCAGGAATGTTTTAGCATGGCCTCTCCTTTGATCTGCCATTTTAGAGCACGTGCTGTAATCTTGCATGTGGTTTTGAAGGTCGTGTGACACGTCCTCACAACAGCCCCATTCTGTGGTTTCAGCAGGTGACAGTTTTTGATAGTCCAAGTGTCAGTAGCAGGGATCCTCGTCACGTCTGTTCCTCAAATGTTATCTGACCATGCAGACAGTTTAGCTATTTTGTCATTGCCAGGTAACCACAGGTACTCAGAATCAGCATCAGCTAATTCACAAATGTGTCTGACTTATTTTAATTATTGCCAGTTAGGTATCAAAATAAAAACATCAGTTAATATTGCACAACTCTAGCTACTTCTCAAAAGTTAGCATTATATCATAATGCGCAGCACATAGCATCCACTTTAATATTTGAAAAAGCCAGAACTATAATATATGCTTATCACAATATCTTTGAGTGAGAAGTAGATGGAGACTCGCAAGATGCTGCCTTTTGTTAAAAAAAAAGAAGAAACATGGAATCCTGGTGGAAACAAAACTGAATGGGAGCCAGCAATGAGTCCTTGCAGCACATAAAGACAAAAGCATCCTAGAATGTATCATGAAAAGCTTTACCAACAGTTGAAGGAGGATTCTTCCTCTCTAGTCAGCCTTTGTGATACCAGACTTGGACTGCTGTGTCCATATCTTGGTTCCCCAGGACCGGGAAAGCACCGAAATACTGCAGAATGTCCAGTGCAGGATTACCAAGAGAATCAGATTTTGGAGCAACAATAATATGAGAGGAGGCTGAGGAAAAGGGATATGTTCATCCTGAAGAAGAGAAGGCTCAGAGGCAGACTATTGTTGTCTACAGGTTACTAAAGAGAGAGTGTTGAGAAGTTAGATTCAGATTATACTGAGGAAGAAAGAATGCAAAACAAAAAAACCAAGTTTTTTCCCAAGAGGGAAAATATGTATCAGACTTTTTTTTTTTTTTTTTACCCACCATGTGAGGTATCAAACAGGGGAACAAGCAACCAGAGAGTCCAAAGAATCTCCATCTTTGGAGATATTTAAGACTCAGATGGATGGGATCATAAGAAACTTTCTGCAACTGTGACATAGCTCTTCTTGAGCAAGGAATCTATATGGATGACCTTCAAAATTTCTGTTACAACCTCTCCTATTCTGACTGTATCCTACTTGCATAACTGAAGTTATGATTTTGAAGTAGTAGTTCACTAGAAATCTTTGGATTAATAGTTCATGACTAAACATAGTATATTTCTTCACCCTGTAGTTATCACTGTCCATGCAGGAATAACAGAAATTGCCATATTGGCTTCCTTTATAGTATCTGTTACCCAGAAAGACTCCAAATAGGTGGGAAGAATTGACATTAAGGTGTATGAGAATTTAAATCTCTCCCTGGGAGACATATGAGCAGCAAGTAGGTAGAATTTTTTTAAGAGTTGTTAATTAGTGGAGGAAGGAAAAGAAAAATGACATGACCTTCTCTGATCAGAGATTTTACTGTAACTCTGAATCAAATGAACAGTAGGTGTACATCAAGTGCATAAGATGAGGGATGAAATAAAAGATATACCACTTGGCAAAATGTTAGTTCAAAAGTTGGAATAGTTAGTAATCCTGTGCATCAGGATGTGAATGGTGACAGCAGAAATGGACACTAGACAAAAGAGATTGAACTGACACATGTATACATTTCTCCTTACATTTTAAATACATAACAAAATACCATGCAACAGACTTGCTTCATTCTGGGCATGAAGCCACATTAGATCTAATTCCAAATCTACCATCAGCATCTCCAGACTAAGCATTTTACTGCTGTAGATATTTTAAATTATGGATGCATTTGCTAAGGGATGTCAGAGGGAAATTAAATAAAACTGTCCTTGGCAGTGACTAATATGCTATTGTTTCTGTTTTGGCATGACTTGGTTTGGTTAGCCTTTTTTCATATTATGTTGTTATTTCAATAATCAGAAGATAAAGTAGTCTTGAAATTAAGACATGAAGAGGCTTTAAAAAGAGAACACCTCTATAAAATTGGGTCAACATGAAGACAGATACAAATGAAGCATTTGTGAGGAGCAACTTTTATCAGCAAGTTAAGGATGCAAAAATATTATATTCCCCTCACTTTTCCTTAATTGTGAAGGATTAGCAGAAAGAGCACATAGAAAGTCACTTGCAAGTTTCTTTTTTCCTCAGAAAGTGTGGCTATGTGTCCTTGTCACATTTTTTAATAAGGCATGTATAATGATTTAGTATATGAAAACTACAAAACATTTACAGGAAGTCTGGGGAGATCACAGAAATGTGAGCAAACCTCAGGCAGTGTTGTTGCTCACTGTGCCTTGTAGTAGTCATGATGATTACAGTTTTCAGAAAAAAATTCTTAAACTTGATAGTTTATGAATACATATAATTAATGAGAGATTATTTCTGAATTATTCCTGAGATTATTTCTGAATAATTCCACAGTAATTATGTTGTCTTTTATAAGTACTATATTATTTGTATTTGTGAAGATTTAATAATCAAAATTTAAGTTATGTTACTGCCTGTGTCAGAGCAGACACCTTTGTATTTTTTATAATTATATTCTAAAAAATTATTATTCAAAGTAAAAAATGTTGGTTAAATTAAATTTAGCCTATTGATCACTCTTTTTAAAAATTAATTCTCTCATTAATTTCATACCTTTTCTTGGACATGGCAATTTAATAATTATTTTTTGAGAGGGATAAAGAACTTGAATGCTTGACACTAACCTAGTCTGGTATAATAATTCCTAATATAAGTGTTCACTTGAGATGTAATTTATTTTAAAATAACATAAAATTAGTTTAGAGTTAGTAGCTTACTTCCTTGATTTAAATTGCAGATCTGTGAGTTATTTCTCAGTAACTTTGTGCTCATGGTTTGGTTATCTGTCTGACTTGGCATAAACTGCTTAGCATTGTAAACATTTTACCCTAAATAGTATGTTATGACATGAAAGATTTATATGGAGAGGCATGTTGGAAAATAATTCCCTTCCTCATATTATGCTGTTTCTTTAATTAATCTTCCTTCATAACTCTCCTAATGCTGTGTCTCTTTTAAGTGAAATGGTTCTGTTTCTGGGGTTTTGTTTTTTTGGGTATTTTTTCAGGATGATTCAAGTTAAGGTCTTCACTTTAAAATACCAAATGTGTTAATAAAAATTAACATAATAAAAATTACAGAACCACTGAATTGCTACATGGGCTGGAAGACATTCTCAAAGAGGAACAATTCATCTTCTCAGAGCAAGGCCAGGTAAAGCAGGATGCTCAGAACCATGTCTAGACAGTTTATATTTCCATGGATGGTGAAAGGTGTTCTCAATGGCCTCTTTAGAAAGTAGCCATTTGTTAAAAATTATTCAAAATTAATTCAGGAAAATATAAAGGCTGGAATTTTGTAGCATTGGTTTATAACTACTAATTTCTTCATATCTATTTTTTTAACTAGGGAAATAAATACTTAATTCTCAATATTTCCTCCCCTTTCAGAGAGGAAAACATAACTTCTGCCAGAGGTCGTTGTTATTTTTTTCATTTCATATAACCTACTAGGATTCTAAGAGAGGAAAATCCTCTCGTTAAGAAGTTTCATCTATTACACAGATCATTTTGTTCTTCTCAGTTCATCTCAATTTTTCAACACATATTTTTAAAGACAAAAATAACAAAATTATATTCAGAATTTGAAATCTGACAATACCTACACCATAATACAAAGGTAACATCTCTGCACTTATTCTGCTTACTTATTCCCAATTTTGGATTCAAGAGCACTGTTGGCCAACACTGTCTTAAGACTTCTCAGCTGTATAGACAAAACTGAGGTTTTGGGGGTTTTTTAATCTCAACTGCTTTGAAAGTCTGAGGAAAGGTATAGAAGTCATGGATGGGAGTAAGAGACTGACTCCCTTTTTCTAGTTCATTTACCTTTAGATTTTTACTGTTAAACATTGTCAGAGACTGAAACAGGTTGTGCCTCAAGCATTGATGTAAAGTTTTGCTCATTATAGAAACAAAACTGTGAAAAAACTGTGTAAAGAAGCTACAACCAAAGAAGCCTCCCTAAAGATACCTGACAGACTTTGGACTGAAAGTCAAATTGCTGGGATTAAATAAAGGGAAAATCCATTCTTCAATCACCTGAAACAAGCAAGTAAACAAGGAAAAGAATATGAGCCAAATGCAGCAGCCGTGCTAAGAATCATCTTTGGCTTGCTTAGGGGTGGGGAGGGGGGGCATAGTCTACAGATCCTTTGCTGGGAGCAGGTTTGCACAGATATTCTCCCCCAACAGAGGTGAGGGGATGAAGTCTCCGTGTTGTAATTTTTACTCAGGGGCTGTGAACCCATCCTCCCTTATGCAAACTGGCTGTAGAATCCCCAACACCACAGGCCACATCCTCAGGACATTCATGTCAGAGGTAGCTGAGGGGGTGCTTTAATCCATCAAAGGCTCCCCAAAATGTCCCCCAGAGCATTCCTGAAGCCTTGCACCGCAGGACTGAACATGATGCAACAAAACTGAAGCCTGTTGTATGAGAAAATGGCCAACATCCATGCTCCCAGAGAGGTGCCTGGCTGTCAGATTCTATGCTTTTTGAGGGACAATCACTACCAAGAAGACCATCTGGAGAGAATCAATGGAACATTGTTGGGATCCATAGAGTGGTGATATTTTCCTTATTCTGTCTCTGTTAACCCCCTTCTATTTCCCCCACCTATTCTTTCTCTCTCTTTTTCTTTCTTTCTTTCTTTCTTTCTTTCTTTCTTTCTTTCTTTCTTTCTTTCTTTCTTTC
>LTAT01000001.1:44295261-44307324 GCA_003286495.1 Chlorodrepanis virens | reverse complement strand
TCTTTCTTTCTTTCTTTCTTTCTTTCTTTCTTTCTTTCTTTCTTTCTTTCTTTCTTTCTTTCTCTTTGCTATCAAATAAAACCCATACTATTGTCGCTGGAATATGGTCTCGTTTGCACCTTAATTTGGGCAGAGGCATTTCTAAGAACTTTAGTGACTGGATCATGACAGACATAGAGGATACAGAGCAGTCTTTCTCACAGGACCTAGCAAAACCCTTTCTACTATTTGTGAATGTTACTCTCATCTTCTTGTATGATGTTTTGATTTCACTTGCAGCAGTCTCCTGTTTCTCAAGCAATTGGAAAGAGAAAAGGGAAAGATAGATAATACAAGAAGAGAATTTGAATGCAAGAAGCCAGGAAAACTGTCAAAATGCTATGAAGTTCATTTTTATAGTTTTAGTTAGGAAGAGGGACCATCTATCTTGCCTAAATTTGACTCACATTAAGTACAGCAGAGGGTTACTGGAAGTGTAAGATAGTGATGAGTTTTTTTAATTGCAGCTAACTCCAGAACAACCAACCAATTTGTCGTCTGGCACAAATATGTGTTAATCAGAAGAGACCATCCATCCATCACTGATTTTCAGAACAGTCTCTATTATATAGGCATTAACCTCTTCTTATTATGTCTTTTATTTTAGGTATATTAAGTTACATTTTTTGAATGGACTTAGCCTACCAAATGATCTGATTATCTCTCTTTGATTTGTTCTTGTTATTACACCTCACTGTATCAGCCCCTTTTATATGTACAAGTGTTATCTGTAGTGTTTTATACTTCTGTCCAATTTTTCAATTAACAGCAGCACAGGTAGCCAGGACACAACTGAAAAATCCCCACCAGGTGATGATCCTATTTAGATAAATTGCTATTTAGATAAACAGTTCTATCCCCGTTAACTGTTCTAAATAACTTTAATCATTTTTTCACTGGACAGTGTTATTAAGCAATCAAATCAGTATATGGCAGCCACCTGCCTATGAAAAATACTATTGTTCCACAATGTATTTGCATAATTTCTTTTTAACCAAATCTGTAATCTCATCGATGAGGAAAACTAGACATTTTTGTGTATTTCTTTAGCTTGCAACCTAAACTGACTGGTATTTACATTCATATTTTTAAACACTGTCAGACAAATCAAAGGGTCTCAGCTAACAAATTCAAGCTGCTTTCTCAGTCCGCCCTCATTAAGCAAAATACAGTCATCTGGCAGCATTGATTACCCTAACTCATAATTGTATTGATGTGATCCTTTGTAAAAATACTTCAAATATCCATTTACTTTTCATTTCATACTTTTTATTTCAGCTGCACCATGCTTTTCAGAAGAATACCTTTTGATTGCAGAGATTTATGATGTAGTGCAAGACAGATTGTGTGTTTTTCTTTTTGGGCAAGGAACAACAAAGCAGTCAGCATCTCTCAGGACAGGACTTGGCAGCCAGGTGCAGGGCAGTGGAATAGCACTGGCACAGTTTCCACCCCAGCTCCAGGCATTGGTCGTCACCTCTGCTACGTGGACCACCTGAGGCCCAGGCTGGGATATGGGCCTGTGGATTGGGGTCAGGATCAGACCTGGAGAGGGGACCCATGGTCCCTACACAAAGGATGGGCTGGCAGGGCTATGGAAATGGGGACAGGGGCAGGTAAATTCAAGCCCTGCTGGTGGTGCAGGGACATGTTAGCCCAGGGGTGAAATTTTAAATTAATATTAGCAGTACCACAGAGAAGCAAAGGCAGGGTAAGATATGTCAAGTAAAGGCAGAGAACTTCTGGAAAGACTTCTTCCATACCTTTATGGAACAAACCTTCTTGCCAGTATCAGGTCCGATGGTTGTGTATTTTTACCCAAACCCAAAGAGACGAGACTTGGGCCCTGATGCAAATTCTTCTTTTAGCCACGTTAACACAGCAGCACCATCTATCAAAGAGATGCTCCTGCTTCAGTTCTGGAATCTCAATAGAGACTGAATGGGATGTAGAGACTGAATTTTTAAAAGGAAGGGAGGTGGAAGGAATGCTCCAGTGGGAATGAATGGTTGCAAGCAGTTCTGCTAACAGGACAAAGCAACAGGCAATCAGTTCTGCTAACAGGACAAAGCCCACTCAGAACTACTTTAAAATTTCCCCTGAGTATTTCCTAGCAGGACTGCAGGACTTTGTGTATCAGAGCTGAGGTATGTGTTGAAACTCCCTATAGCTAAGAATAAGGGATAACCTAATGCTGTCATTAATTCTAGAAAATGGACCAAGTATACTAAATATTTCCATTATATAATAAAAATGGGAGCTATCAATCAATATAGGGAAAAAATATTTTATATTCATTATCTAATTTGTTATGACATTAGAATGTAAAAATAAATAACTAAATAAAATCCTAGACTGCTTCTAGTCATTGGAATATTTTCCAAATGATAAAAGATTTGCAGAAACTTCCAGGTCTATTTTTCTTAAAAGAAAACAGATGTTTTGTTGTGAATTTATTTAAAATGTAACTAATATCATTATATTATTGATTAATTTCATCATCCCAAAATATTTTCACTCTCATAGAGAATTCCTCACCTCACTAGTTTGAGATGCACAAATTCATTGCTATAATAATTAAATTCTGTGCTTTGGCAGGTTCTCTGGTAAATTATTTAATGTGATAATTTGCAGAGAATCTAAAATGACAACCAAGTCACGTTCTTTTTTGTCAGATCTTCAGAACTGCAACTCTGCCAATGTAATCATACAGACAATGAACACGCATGCAAATAAAAAATTATATCCATGCAAAGTGCTCTAGTTTTTTTCAACATGTTTCTTCCTGCCTTTAAGGAATGTGAGTTCATTACTGTACTGGAACTTGTTGTAAGACTGTAAAAATTTTTTACATAGGTTGTCATGTACATGATTAATTTCTACATTTAGGAAGTTTGTTTGGTCTTCCTTGTCAATACTGTTATTTGATCAAGAATCCCTTTGCTTTTAGGGTAATTATGATGAAACTGGCTTTCTCCCATCTCCTTTTGCCTTAGGTAACAATAAGACTGCTTTATTTATAATTGTTACTAATTTTACTGGGTCTTGAAACACTGCTGCAATAGAGAGCCCCCTTTGGCATTATTTCCTTAGTTCTGTGTCAAAATGCTGAACAGTACTTGCAAACCAATTTGTATTCTAATTATGCAACTTGGAAACGACCTTGTAAGGTTGATATCTTGCCAGTATTTTAAAGGATTTATGTAAATGTTTCCCATATATGAAGCTGGAGAAAACGACACAGTTGTTAAAAACAGCATCTTGTATATACACGAAGGCAAATTAACCTCTAAAGTATCTCCATCAAATGGAATAACTGTTTCAGAGAAGCATTTAATTTTTTTTCTATAAGTAGTAAAAACCTCCATAACATGAAACAGAGAACTCTTTTGTTGCTCCTACTTTTTAAATCTTGAGAAAAATATTTTTTTCTATTTCATGAAAGCTTCCCTTAAATGATTTGACAGATTGATTTACAGGTGTGTTCTCTGTATTATTGTATTCTTCTTTGAGTGTAAGTAGGTAAAGTGGATTTTCTGGAAGAAAGGAGACTGCTTCTCTCCTGAGGAGTAACTATGCCTGTGAGTAAGAGAAGGCACCACAGATTGCACAGTATGGCAGTTACAATGAGGAGCCCCTACAAGAAAATGCAAGACTGTAGCTGAAAACAATGCTGATAAGATCAGGAAACAGAAAGTAAAGGATCAGAAATGGAGGAAATCCTCCTGGGAACAAGAATTGCACAGTTAGCTCTCAGTTAGTCGCTGAGTTGACTGAAAGAAACTGAAATTAGAGATGCAAGAAACACAGTATGCAGGGTATGGACTGTTTTCAAGCCCTTTGTTTGTTTTGTTTTGTTTGGTTTGGTTTGGTTTGGTTTGGTTTTTTTCCTCTCCATTTCTGTGTTGTCCCTCTTGATCATTTCAAGATTTATCATTTAAAATAGAAATTTTCTGCATCACTTTTTTTTTTTCTTTCAGCTGGTAGCTGATAGTTATTGTTATTGCTAAAACTGTACTTACTACCTGGATTTGTTCTCCATCTTTCTGACCCTTATCCTGGTATTCTCTCAAAAATTGTTCTTATTGATCTTCATCTCATCATGCTCTGGCCTGAAACTGAACAGACAGTTTAGGACAGGGGCTAAATATGCTCCAGCAAAATCTGAAAATATGAAAGGAGGTTTCATTAGGCAAAGCAAATACATTATATTGCATTGAAAGGCCCTCACAAATTTCAGATTTTCCATTTTCAGAAGTCATTTGTGGCTACAAATAATTCATGCCAGTGATTAACTATGGATGTGATTTCAACTAAGAAATTTGAGCTGGAGGAAAAAGGAATAAAACCTGATAAATTGAGCCCTGGTGCATTGTTTTTTCTTAGAAATACAGAAGCTGACAGATGGACCTCAGAAATGAAAATCAAGAGCAGGGTATAATTCACCTTCCTACAATAACCTGAAAATAATTTGAATTAAATGTATTTTCTCCCACTCTTGTCAAATGAGAAGTAAGCATCCCCTTTGATACATTCAAAGGTGGTTAATATTGTGAGGTCTATAAAACCCAAATTTATACAAGCTAAAGTTTCATCATTGAGTAAGTGTATTTGTAATATTTTTAAAAGAAAAGGAAGAAGTCTCTTCATTTTTGAAATATCCTTAACAGTCCATGTTTTTATATTTTACATGCTGAACCTTCCAGTGAATTAAAGTGTTATGTGAGTACTGTGGTATCAGATGCCAAAGTAGAAAACACATTTTTAAAAAGTAGATTAATCTTTTATTTAATTAATGTTGAAGCATCTAAATATATATTTGTTTATATAGTTATAAAATATGGTGGCAACTTAAATATAGAGTTATTTATTACATAGTAGGATGCTCAAATTACACTCAAACTGGCAGTTTGCAAGAGGCAAGTGTGCACACCAAGTTCTTGAAACTGAAGGATTAATCTTGTTGCTCTCAAGTTAATAGATAAATGCTGGTCTTGTACAGATGAAATAAAATAGAGAGAGGAGATATTTTTGTGTTATTTTAAGGGATATTATCAAGGAGATATAAGAGAAACACCAGCTGTGCTCCCCTTCTGAGCATTTGCCAGATATGAGAAAATACAGATGTACCAAGGTATATTAGAGATGGACTTGCTTCAGGTCCTGCTAAGTTCCAGGTCAGAAGGCTCATGCTTTCAGAGATGAGGAAGGACAACACATTGACCCAAAATGACTTGGTGGATCCCCTGCTTCTGGGAACTCTCACTGTTCACAAAATACAAAACCATTAACAAAAGAGATCAAACAGTACAGGCTGGTTTAGCCTTAGCAAGATGATGGAGTCAACCTTAATGACTTTCGTGATCAAGGACAAACTATCAAGATACCTTCAATGTTAAATTTTATACTGGAGAATATGTCTTCAACTAGTTCTTTTAGAATATAAAAAATGCACAAGAGTATCTATATTTAAAAAAGAGATTAATCAAAATTTTAAATCAAAATGTTATAGAGCTTATTAACTACACATCATAGAAAACCATCAGAGAATCAGGAAGTTACCATTTCTTCCTCCAAAGCTCTTAACCTGTAATTATGATAAATATTTAGCCTTTATCTTAACAAGAACACTTTTATTAAAACTTAGAATTTATCTGCCATGATAAGTTTATCACTACCCTCATTTAAACTCATAATTTAATTAAAAGTGTCTATTTTAACATTATATGTAACAAAAATTTGCAACAAAATTCGAATACAATTATCTTTATTTTGCTTATTTTGTAGGTTCTCATGGCAGTTTGGAGGGAAATGTTCCTTCAGAATCACCTCAGAGTAAAATCATGTTGAATCTTCACTGGTCTCAAAGTTTCAGCTAAGTTAACTTAAGAATTTTCATTTTATTATAGTATTCCAGGTGCATACTTTTAATTGTAGTGTTACTCCTAAATTTAAAAGTTGATAACTTCTAGATTACATTATTTAGACTACCCCCCTTTTAATGATAAATCCAAGTGAAATCTATTTCTATTTTTTTGCCTTTTTGAGATCATCACCAACACCTTGTCCCTTAAACATTACTACATCACACATGATTTTATTGAACCAAGTCTATTTATTACAGCATTCCAGTCACAGCATTTGACTGAATTTATAACTTTTTGCACTGTTTGGAAAGAATTAAGAAGGAAAATAAGAGAAGTAAATATTTAAACAGAATATACCTCATCTAAGGAAAACTTGTTGTTCATACATAAAATATTATCTTTCATGTTTATTCAGAGGCAGGAAAAATTATTATTATTTTGCTTTGAATCAACAACTCAATGATTTAAATCTGTGAGCTGAATTAGTAATTTTGTATCTGATTTGTAAGGTTCTGAAAAATTAGGTGGAATGGTCAACCTGTGTCAATTATTGATATCTGAGAGGAGGGTAGGGCTTTCCTATGTCAGAGTAATATAAACATGATATGCTGTATGTGGCAAAAAAAATAATGTCCTGTTTGGATGTTAGATTTAGTTTCTAGATCTAGTTTCA
Organism: Chlorodrepanis virens; assembly: GCA_003286495.1. Taxonomy (NCBI): domain Eukaryota; kingdom Metazoa; phylum Chordata; class Aves; order Passeriformes; family Fringillidae; genus Chlorodrepanis; species Chlorodrepanis virens. Next base: position 44,300,745 of record LTAT01000001.1, on the reverse strand, counting down.
ACTCCTTTGTATCTTGCATCTTATTTTCAGGCAATCTGTTTTTAAATACCTGTGAAATAAATGTCAACTTTTCCAAGGCTATTGCAGTCTGAAAAAACCTGTACTTTTGAAAGCATTTGGCAGTTTTCTCAAAACTGTACACATGTATTGTTTGGGGAAGGGAAAGGTTCTCTAAAACCAGTGACAGTAAATATAAGTAAGAACTTTGAAAATTTAAGAAAAATCATTTTTAAATCTAAGCTTGTTCTTGATATTCTTCTAAAGGGTAAAAATTTTCTTTTTAGAAAATCTAGACTTCTAAAAGATGCTAGTGTAATAACAACCATATCACTAATAAAGACCTGGTCATGCATATAACATGGGTAATGAAGGAAATGTATCACTTTCTCCAAACCCAAAATAAATAAAAGGAAGAAAGCCTTTGCACCTTTACACCCAGAAGTGCATTTGTGCTTCTTACACGGGATGAAATTAGAGATACTCAAATTTTACTTTTTGATGCTTATGTTGACTGGTATCAAACATATTTTGAGTGACTTCAGATTTAAGGGAGTTAATTTTTTTTGTCTTTTGTGAAGGTGAATTAATATGATATCTATTTAATATGATGGGTGGGAGGAATGGGGTGGCAGGCTAGTTAGCAACGTTAACAGTGTTCTCTCCTTGTCTTTTCTCCCCTCTCTGTCTCAGATGTGCAAACCTTATCTGTGAAATGGGTTGTAACAACTACAGGTTACTTTGCCAGATCATGCTTGCGTCTCAGGGGAATGACATCCCTTGTTACTCTGAACATGAGGTTATATCTGCTATAAGACCCAGGTTCAAAATAAGTAAGATTGGCCAGTTCATTGTGTTATTTCCCTTCAGATTGTCTCTCATTCTATTTTTGCCTCCATGTACACCATAGAAAGTACGTTAAATAGAGGGTTTCTTTTGTTGTTTGTGCAGATACAAGAAATGCAGAACAATTTAACAGGAAAAGTGTCACTTAAACTTCCTCCTTCATTTTATCTCCAGAGAGCATCCAGTATGCTGGTTGCCTTATGTGCTTCACTACTTGGAAGCTTCTGCAGATTCACTGACGTTCACTGCATGTAATTTGTGAAGTGCTTTGGGATGAAAAGTGCATTATAAATGTAGGGCATTATTACAGTGTACGTTGCTTGACTAGAGAAGCTTCATCAGGAAGATTGCTTCATTGGGTTATCTCCTAGGTAACTGTGATTCACTGTAATGATAGTGACTAGCAGTCTTTAAATTGGACAGTAGTGGCACAAATACAACCCAATGGGAATAAAATTACATAGTGCCAAATTAAGTAATGTTGATTAACCATGTACTAAATGGATATAAAATTATAAGCTCTGGCTTCTTAATACACATACATTTGCAATTCAATATTAAAGGCTATATTTTCCAAGATTCTCCAGAGGTTTTGGTAGCTGCAAGAAGTTACTGCATTATCATATTTAAACCTCTGTGTTTCAATTGCATTTAAAATATTTAAGTCATTGTACCATTTCAAAGTTAAAAGTCTTAGAAAAAATGCTTTGCTATGCATACTTTATGTATACTGTTGTAGCAATTGCATGGTAATTAAGACCTCAATTCAGCAAAGCTAGTAAGGAAAAAGACTCACTTTTCGTGTTATTTCTGGAGGACAATTCACACATTTGAAGTTCGTATTTGCATATTATGATAAGAAGCCTTTGGATAATCAGATGTCATATTCCCCCTCCCACTGAACCACTACACCAACACAAACTTCTTTCTCTCACTTCTGCATAACACTCCCTCTTTATAATTAACTTAACAACTCATTTGAAATGGCCTTAGCAGCGCAGCTAATCTCTCTTTGCTGACTTCCACATAGGATGCTTAAGAAACAGGTCACTAAAAACAGACAACAGATTGCACTGTGTATTCTCTGCGATACTAGACCAAAGACAAAAATTTGTTCCTTATTACTATCACCTGTCCTTAGCAGCACCAGGGAAAAAAAAACCTCTTACTACCTTTCAGACTTCAGCAACAATGCCATTTTCTGGTAACTGCTTTATTTTTTTTTTTTATATTATTATTGCTAGAGAAAAGAAAAATATCGTGGCAGTAAAAGTAATTCTCCACTTGGTACAATGAAAAAAGGTTCCTGTATGATAGTGAGGAAGCTGAGAGAAGTGTTGATAAATTAGAAGTTGTTGGACAAATCCAGCCATAGTATAAGGATATATTTTCAGATGAAAGAAATAAAAAATCTAGAGAGATTTCTAACAATTGTGTGACAGCATCTTTGAAATCTTCTCATATAATAGTGAAAGACTCTCTTGATCATTCTCTAAGTCACAAGTGCTATACAGAGCTTGAAAAATGCATTCCAGGTGCTCTTCTGGAGTACCTAATAATTCTCATAGTTACTCAACTGGGAAATAAAAATTGTCATAGATTAAGATAAAAATGTTAGCTCTTGAGTTGGTGCTGGAGAAGTTTAAATAATTACAGCATCTAGAAATGGTTCTTTATCAGTATGAAATCTGGATTATCAGAATTTGATCTTTCTGATGTATTAAGACATAGGAAAAAGAAAGAAAAGTGGGTTACAAAGAGAAACATATTACTATTCAACTGCACAGATTTAAAGTTTTAGAGATTTAAATTTAAGCCTGAGTTAATAGAATTCTCTGTCGTTATAGTAAATGAAAAGAGTACACACTTACAGGTATAATAAATCTAATCATAAGATCTTAAAAATTGGCGCAGATGCTCTTCACTTGGACAATTGATATTGGCATAATTTCAAGGAGAGAAACCCCAATACTTACATGTCCATATTCATGCTGTTCTGTGGTTTCATAGTACTTTTGTTTTATTTTATTTTCATGATACTTAATTTTATGCAACTCCAAAGGTTCAAAGTCTTTGCTAAGTATCCTTGTGATGCTTTACTAGAATAACTAAAGGGTGCAGTACATCCTGTAACAGCATAGCATCATAGATTCAAGGTTGGTAAAGACATCTGAGATCATTGAGTACAACCTTTGAACACCACCATGCCAACTGAACCATAGCACTAGGGCCATGTCCAGTTGTTTCTTGGACACTTTCAGGGATGGTGACTCCACTACCTCCCTGGCCAGTCCCTTACAATGCTTAAATACTCCTTCAGTGACAGAATTCTTCCTGATGTCCTACCCGAACCTTTAACAGATGTTTTAAAACTACTTCACAGTGGTAGCAAACTAGCAATATGTGTAGGTAAAAGCCAAAAGGATGAAGAAATTGTTATGGATTTTGTTAGCAGTCTGTGTGGCAGAATAGTGTTGAACAATAGATATGCCCTTTTTCCTGAAGCAGTGACTCCACTCATGCCAGAAGGTAGTGTCAGTGTAAGAGTTACTGCTTTATGGCATCAGAAGCATAGAAGACAGAGGCGACACACTTTTCTGCCAAACACATATTGTGTAGAAATATGTCAAAACACAATAGCCTATGAGTTGTTTGATTACTTTTGGTGCATAACACACCCACTGCATTGTCAGTAATGAAGAAATAACCAGTTAGATGTTATTTTCTTTTGTGGGAGATGGAATCTTGTTGGCAGTTCTTTCTCTCTTTTTAAGGGAAGCTGCTGTCTTTCAGAGTCTGAATACAACAGGCCTAGGAGTCAAACTCCACTACTTTCTACATATATATTGGAAACACATTACAGACATGATCAGAATATGTATATTTGGCAAGACAGTGAAGTCATCCTTCACCTCATCCTGTTTTCAAAGCAAGTTTTCAGCTCTGCAGCAGTTTCCCATCAGAGAGCTAGTATCTCAAGTATTCCCTAAAAATTCTGCACAGGAAAAGACTAACTATATCTGAAATTATCAGCAAAATAAGACTGTAACAGTTTATGCTGAATTTTTCTAAGCAACGAGGAAGTCTGTAGGTCACCTCATGCTGAAGCATAGACCTGTGTGAGCCAAAGCAGTCAAGTGACAACTTTTTGGCACACTTTTTGCTCATTTTGACAAATTTTGTAGTTGGATTATCAGGAGTGAGAATTCAGGATTAAAAAGGTGTAGATCTTCTTAATAATACATATGCTCAACTAAAATAGGTTGGATAAATAAATCATGTGAACAAGACTATGGCTGGTTCCACAAATAAAGGAAAATAGAAAAAAGAACCAGCTTCTAAATGACTCATAATGTTGTTCTTATCTCTCCTTAAAGCTATTTGGTGCAAGCCTACAGACTAAAATGAAAGCTGACTGTTATTTGCAAGCATGAACACAAATTGCAGCAGTGTTACTTCTTCAACTGTTGTCCATCAACCACTTTGAGGATTTTTACTAAAAATATGTCAGTAATATGGGGGAAAAAAAACAGAAAGAAAAAAGAAAAAAACACAATAAGAAAAAATAGAAAATCCTTCCTAAATAATATAGATAAATCTCTAATTTCCACTATCAATATAATAATCTAATAGTATTGATCTCCTGGGGTTTTTTATTCTATTGACTAACAGGGGGTATGCACCAGGATTTTGTAATGTGGGATTCTAGAGTATTTCAGTCTAACAATTAATGATATTCTCTGTAATCCTTTTCAATATTTTGCTGTCATCTCCTCATATTTCTTAACTCTGATTGAAATGTAACTCTACACACTGAAACTGCTGTCTAAGAATTTTCATTACTTTCTGTCATACATAATTTCTCAATTTACAGTGTCCACATCCTTGTTGCTTTGCTTCTACTACTATCTGAAGACAGACCTCTTCATTTGCCAGTGTAATAAATTCTGTGCAATTCAAGGGAAGGAGATAGAACAGAAGCTTCTTTGACTGATCAAAACTTAACTGTCTTATGCCTTTAGTAATCCCTTTATATCTGAATTATTCAACAAAAATTATTAATGAAATATAGCATCAGTAGAGTCAAACATTTAAAAAGAAAGGTTAACTTCATAACTCGAGTGAATCAGTTATCATTGTAACTTATTCTGGAATAATGTGCAATGAGGATTGCATTTTGTAATTGTTCTTCTCGATACTGTGCAGATTATAATGGGGCATCTGAAAATAGTTTTAAAAGCAAAGCATTCAGCACCTCACCTATTTTGTTTTATTTTACAGAATAAAATTGAGAGAGGTTGCAATAGCATCAGGTTTGGTAGGAAAAAAGAAATTATGTTTGTTCGTCAGATTTTTTTACATCTATCAGTAGCTGTTTCATCAGACTGTGTCCATATATGATTCTAACATAATATATGTGTATTGGCTGTCTGTCCAAATTTAGCCGGTACGTCTTTAGTTTAATATAGTGTCTCAAGGGGACAATACAATAAAAAAAAAAAATAGGATTTTGGTAGAGATAAGTCAGGATTTGCCTTTGTTCCGATGAATTTAACACTTTTTCCTTTCATCTGTGTTCTCTGATGTGTGAACCCTTCCATGTCATGGAAAGAAAGAAAGAAAAGAAAGAAAAGAAAGGAA
>LTAT01000001.1:44230908-44241954 GCA_003286495.1 Chlorodrepanis virens | reverse complement strand
TAGCTTAGCCTGATGAAATCCTTTCCTCTATCCTTTTAGTATAGTTTTAATATATTATATATCATAAAATAATAAATCAAGCCTTCTGATACATGGAGTCAACTTTCTCGTCTCTTCCCTCATCCTGGGACCCTTGTGAACAATACCACACCTATTAAATATGTGGGGCCTTGCTGAAGTGCTTTTGCTAGTAGATGAAAACAATTAAATGAGTATTTGACTGTTCAATAAAGTTATTTGTGATATTAACAACAATAATGTTTTTCCAATTTTAGTGTGAGAAAACACAAACAATTTCCTTGTAAATTGTTCTTAGTCTTAGGTTTATGAGGAAATGTTGAAATCATCTTCCTCCTGCCCCCACCCAGAGTGTGCTGGAATAGACAGCCTTCCTATTCGGTGCACAAGATTTCATTATTTCCAGAAATTATAGCTGCAGTAGAAACAGTACTTCAACATTTTTGAATTTAATGGCCTATTCTTTCAAAACTGTATCATCTACTCTAGAAAAATTTTCCTGAGTTAGTACTAGTTTTGGCCTTCTATATATATTTAGTGGTTTTGAAACTGTTTTATATGATTACACAGAGAAATTGGTCTGCTCCAGTTATTAGTCTCAAAGTAAATTGCCTGCCATGGCCTGTGTTTAGATTGATCATGGTAAGCCTCTTCACAAGCCAAAATATGCTGTATCTCACTTGCCTCTTGCTTTTCTTCAAGCTTTATGGGATACTTTTGGAATCATAAGACAAGAGTATTTTGTCAGTGCAGTAGGTTTCTTTTCAGTTCAGGTGAAAAGAGGTGTAGGACTTCATGAGCATAAGATATATCGGAAAGGCTGGGACTGAATATATGTTGTTGGTGAATCAAAGTTTGTGGGGATGGAAGTGTTTGAAAGATTGAAAAAAATAATTAATCTTAAATCTTGAAACCAAACTTTGCTGCATTCATTCATTAGCAACATATAATGTTCTATCAGTTTACACACATTATACAATAAAATTATAATGACATTATACATGCCATTATTCAGCAACCTTTTCTTAGGTTACCTGTGAGTACACAACGCCATGAAGCTCATGTTCAACCATTTGTGCTGATGGCAGAAAGTCCTTGATAGCTCATCCTCAAGATGGAGATGATCAGGTCTGAGAAGTCAACAATAACACAAGTTGAGGATGAAGCAGGCAGCCAATCTTCTTTCTCTTCTGATTTGCTTTTTTTGTGCATGATTGTCTTTGCTCTGCTCCTATGTTGGTCAACAGCTCACAGTAGAACAAGGGAAAAAAAAAATTAAAAAACCACCAAAAATCTATTTGAAAGTTAAGGTACTTATATAAAGAAATTAAGTTGTAATCAGAGATAGGCACGGAAAATCTATGTTTGCTATTCCAGTGACACAGTAGCATTGACAGTAATCTACCTTCTTTATTTCTGTGGTTTATGTAGCAGAAGTGGGAGGAATGCAAAGACAGGTCATATTTCCAGTAAGGTCACTCATTTTGTAGTATTAGTGAGATAAAAAATTATTTTTTAGAGTACATCCTTATGTGTACTCAAGTACACAAGTGCTCTTCTAAGAGGCTTAATTTAATACTGTATGCATATATGGGGCAATTCCAGAATAAATGGAGGAAAACTAAAAGGAAATTTGACTTCTTCAAAGTAAGTTGATTCATTTTAAGAATTAGGTGCTGATTGCCAAGTATTATCTCTACCAGAAATATTTTCAAATTGGTAGTAAAGAATAAAAATTTCTGTCCATTGCTTTTTTTGATATTCAACTATGCTAATATATAGCTTTGTTTATGAGGTACATCTTACATGAAATGCAGTTGATAATTTTATTAAAAATAATCAAATCAACAATTCTCTAAAGGGAAGGGGAAAAGAAAAAGAAGATGACGTCTCTGTACTATTTCTGTATAGTTTCTCTGATTAATAGCAAATGGTTTGTCTGGGTTTTTGTTTTACAGTGTAGGTGGGGGTTTTTTGGTTGTTTGTTCTGTTGTTTGGCTGGGGGATTTAAGAGTTTGGGAGATTTGGAGTTATGGGGGATTTTCCCCAAATGTAGGCACTTCCAATGACATTCTAAATTAATATTTTAGCACACAAATACCAGGGTGGGTTTTTTTCCAGTGGAAGACCTTTGGGGTGTTTTATCAATAATTTAAAAGGATTTGTCAATATCTGACAATTCTTGAAAATCTAGTCAATTTTATTTCATTTCCTAAACATATTTAAAATCAAGCATGCATGCGCTGGACTACGGGGTATATTGCAGAGAATTTTAAGTTTGATGAGTGAAGATTTATAAATTTTCACACCAGTTTGTAATAATTGGTAGATCTTCAAGTTGAAGCCTCAAAAAAGTTCCTTCTAAACTGGCTGAGACGCTGTAGTGTATAGCTGTCATAACTGCATAAAACATCTCTAAATAGGACGTGTTATGCAGTCACCGCCTCAGGCTGTGACCTTTAATTCTCATTTTGTAACTGCTTGAATTTGGTTTAGTATAACTTCACTTCTTTTCTTTTTCTTTTTTTTATTTTTACTAGCAGCAGATCAACAGTACAGTGTTCCTGCTTTGAAGCAACTTCAGAGAGGGTTTTAAAGGAGTATCTTTTACTGCAGTCTTAGTAACACTTGCTGTATCAGTACCTTTCTCTGATCTCACATATTTCCCAAAATCCTTTGCAGATCTCAAGCTGCACCCTCTGAGTTCAATGCTTCATAAAAAAAAAAAAAAATGTAAAATAAAGAAGGAAAAAGCAATGTGTGCGTGTGTGTGCTCTTAAATGCCAGTTTCCAGTAAAGGTGTCCAAAGTCACGCCAACAGACCAAGGGGTTGCAGACACCAATGAGCTAGAAATAACAGAGATATATTGTGCAATTGTGTTGAGTGCTTAGAAACTTGAATAAACTGATCAATAAGACTGCTTGCTCAACTGAGAACTCAGTAAGGTGATTCAAGCGTTTCCCAGTCTGGTATGTATCACCTTTAAAACTGTAAAGCTTGGCTCTCATAGGTGCTAAAATCATTAGTCCTAGTAGAGACGTATAATATTTAAAAAATAATAAATATCCAGGATACTTAATCTGTATATAAATGCAAATAATATTTTATGAATATGCATAAAGCTGTGCTTTTATATTAAAACAACAAAAAGCAAATTATATTCTCTATTTTTTCATAAATGAACATGTTGCACAAGATGAGTTACAAAAAATTTGAGAATTTTCTTCTATTATTGGACTGCTGCAGCACCAGCATTTTAGCATTTATTAGGTTAGCAAAAGCATACTCTGAAAACCTTTACAGATAGTTTTAATTTTTGTAGTGCTGGCTAAAAATCTAATAATACATACCAAACTATATTTGTTTCCAATTACTTTTTTAATTAATACTGACACTTTAGACTGTTATATAACCTTTTATGTTCCCAACAATTTTGTGATGCCCAAATACATCAGCATCATTCCATTCTTTTTTTTTTTTTAATCAAATTACAGATGTAAGAATTGGGATCCAATCTATTCTATATCTGACCTTAATTTTCATTTTTTAGAGCTTTACAGAATGTTCTTCCTCATGCCCTGGCTTTTACAGAGCACTATGTTGGTACTTCTTGTCTGCTTGATTATAGTGATGATCTGCTTCTTCTCAGAACTGTTTGCATGAATCAAAGCAGAGAGAAAGGAAAGCAGATTTACTTCTGTGAAGCCTTTCTTGCTTAAGAAGAGTAAATCCATCTGCCACTTTTAAACAGTTGCTAATGTCTGATCATAAGCAAGTCACCCCCTTCAATGTGTTTTCTATCTCCCTTTTTCAGAGTTGGCAATTCTAACTCAATTTGTCAAACTATGGCTAGAAGCATGTATAAATGACATATTTTGCTGAAAATATGCAAATATATGAAAATATCAGCTGAAAAATATAAGCTGAAATGACTCCTTTGATACCATATTCTGTGACATCAATGGCTAGTTAATGAAATCTATACTGGCCAAAATTAATTCAGATAGAAACCCTGTAAGTCTTGGGGGCTGATGGATGTGAAAGGCAAAACCACAATAATTAATATACTTTTAGATAAATAATTCTGTCAGTTGAGTCAAAATTGGCATGGTCTTGGTTGGAGTGCTGCATTTCTTGTGCCTGAAGCATGTGCCGCTATGTTGGATATTGCTAAAGAAGTGAGGAGGGTGAGCAAGTAACATGTTTACCCTTCCTGAGTTCAGCTTGCCTTTAGCTGAACAGAATAACAAACAGCCCTTTTCACAGAGCTAGATGAAGAGCAAAATTGTTGTGCCATGACAAAGTGAAGAACAAAGTCTACTTTAAACAGAACTTTTATAACTTTTATATCTTTAGTTAAAATATGGCATATTTCTGCATATTTCCATTTTTATTCATCCCTAACTTTGGTAAATTCATTTACAGTGTGACATTTAGTAGGATTAAAAGATCTCCTGAGTACCATGAGTGAAGTCTGAACCTCAGAGCACCGTCAGAAGGAAATAGAGGGAGAGAGGACCCCACACTGAAGCAGGTGGGTTGGCAGGATTTATGACCCCAAAGGGCAAACCAACACTGAAGCTGTCTGTTCCCAAAGAACTGCACCCTGTGCAAGGGACCAATGCTGGAGGAGTTTATGAAGAAATGTGTCTAATGGGAGGGATCCCATTGTGAATCAGGGAAATGGAAGAAGGAGTTCTCCCTCTGAGGAAGAAGGAACAGCCGAGACAATATGTGATGCACTGAATCCAAAACCCCATCCCTATTTCCCCTGCACTGCTGAAGGGTAGGAGGTAGAGAAAATTTGGAGTAAAGTTGAGCCTGGGAATAATGGAAGGGGAAGGTTCTTTAAGATTTATTTTTTTTTTATTCTCATTGTCCATTTATCTGATTTTATTGGTAATAAATTTAGTTATTTTCCTCAGGTTCTGTTGGTTTTGCCTGTAATGATAATTGCTGAGTGACATTTTCCTGCCCTTATCTGATCCACAAGCCTTTTGTTGTATTTCCTCTTCCTTCTATTGAGACAGACAAGCTTTGGTGGGCATCTGGCATCAGCCAGGGTCAACCCACCAAAGGAGTTTTTAACTTTCTCTCTCATATGCCTTAGAGGTCATATAACCACTGCTCAAAAAGAAACACAATGTTCTTGTTACATTGTGAAACTCCCTCTGTTTTGTTATATACTTCTATGTACTCTTCTCAGGAAAAGCGGACAGAGAGGGAAGCCTTTAAAGCGGACAGGATCAGATTTTCATTTTTCTGTCTATAAGTAGGCTTAACTGTGGGTCTCTGGGGGAAGGTGTACTCAGTAATGAAACATTATGACTGAACACGCAGGACTTTGGCAGATTTTTCTTGCTTTTCTTTATCTGTTGACAAAACAGTAGCCTTTACTAGCTTTCTCACAGGTTATAAATATTTTTTGAAAAATTTCCTGGGTTCACACAATACTTTGATTCCTCAAATCTAAGTTACTTATTTGAGACTATATTACTAGTTTTCTTTTGTCCTTCCTTCCTTCCTTCCTGCTTTTCTCTTTCTCTTCTCTTCTCTTCTCTTTCCTCTTTGTTTTTCTTCTTTTTGTGTGATCATCTGACACCGAACCAAATGCTTTACATTCAACTTTCTCGTGAAAAAGCATAAACTGGACAATAATTTATATATCATATCAAGTTATTCAAATGTGAAAAATTGGAGTAAAATAGACTTTGAAAAGGGTCAATACTAAAGTTCACACACTAATGTATTTTCATAGAATAAATATTCCCTTTTTTATTGGTGGTGAAATCACATCAATATCTAAACAACAGCAATTTCAAAGATGTTTAACTGAATCTTTTTTTGCAGTTTGGACGTGTGTTAGTAAATTAATCTTAAAAATTATAAATCTAATTTAAGAAGAAGAAGTACATTATTTTGCTATGAGAGCTTCCTGAATGACAGAATTGGCTGTTTCTGAAAGGCTCAGAATAATGCTGTAAAAAGAGTTAATCTATTTGCAAAGTATGTAGAATATGAAAAATGTGTTAATGTGTTTAGGTTCCAGTTTCAAAACAGAATTTCCAAATTTCTCAGATAAATGCTGTATTACATTTTTAGATTTTTTTTTTTAATTTTCCCTTATCCCTAACTTCCCCCAGAGACATAGTGGGGGGAAAAAGGAAAAATGTCATTCCTGAGATATGTTTTGGCTTGAGTATGTAACTGCATTTTTTCTATTAAAAAGATCATAAAATTTTGAAGATCAGATCCTCAGTCTGCATAAGCTGGCATATTTTCAACAAGCATGGACGTTTACATCAGCTGAAGGTGGATTCAGCACCTTTCCTGGCAACATAATTATCTGCTACTACTTCACTGCTCACGAAACAAACAGACATAACGTATACAATGGTTAAAGAATCAATCTCTGACAAGTGCTGCTTTCAACTTCTGATCACTTTCAATGTTATCTGCCAGAAAATATGCTGAAAAAAGTTCTTTGTGTTCAAAAAAAAATGTACATGCAACTGGAAATAGTGATTGCTCTGAAATGCTATTATTTTTCTGCTATTGCCAGGGTGCAGTGTAGCTTTTTCTTTGTATCTTTCAGACACACAAGGATTTTGTTCTTTTCTCATTTGTATTTATAGGTGGTATACTGTCACCAACATGTTTTATGAAAAATCCTTTTCTTAGGATTTTTTCCCTCCTGAGAAGCTGAGAGGCCTCAAGAACAAACTGTAAACAATTCTTATCTGCTGCTGTGGAATGCAACAAGTGGATCTGTGATTGGTCTCATCTGGTTGTTTCTAATTAATGGCCAATCGCAGTCCACATGTCCAGACTGTCTCAGTCAGACACAAGCCTTTGTTATTCATTCCTTTTCTATTCTTAGTTTAGCCTTCTGATGAAATCCTTTCTTCTACTCTTTTAGTATAGTTTTAATTTATTATATATCATAAAATAATAAATCAAGCCTTCTGATACATGGAGTCAACTTTCTCGTCTCTTCCTCATCCTGGAACCCCTGTGGACAATACCACAGTACACACTAAACCTATATTCCTTTTTTGAAACACCTATATGTCTCAGAGTTTGGGTGTGTCTTGTTTTATTTATTAATTTACAGAAAGCCAGGTAAATTATATAAGAAATTTTACCTTATTTCCCTGGGAGTGAAGTAGTTCTTTTAAACTATAGCAATAATAGATGCCGTTCCATACAATCAAAGTAAACTTGGACAATGTGTAAATTTGCACTTACAAGGCAAACATATTATAGTAAATAAATAAATGACTGATTTTGCTCTGATAAGCTTCACTGCAGGTTGTAGAAAGTTAGTATAAGTAAGTAAAACAGCAAATTAAAACTGTGTTATGACTGTCCTACATAGTGATTTATGGTATTGCAAGTGACAATGGAGGTACCCCTAACAATGTAATTATCTATTTTCAGAAAACCAAAAAGGAGTGCTCTACAATTATGAAGACAATGGGGAAAGGGGGGGTTTATGAACAACCACATCTAGTAGTTTTTAAGTAAAGTTGAGACAAGAATGACCAGAAGGTCTGAACTGACACCAACAACTTCTGTGTATCCTCATTAGACCTGCTTTCACTGGTCTGTTATTTGGTCACTGGTTTTCTGAACTCTTTCATTCCTGTGTTACTATTTAAATTGATGCATTGTCCAGTTTTGGAAGGAGTTTTATTATACTTAAGCATGAATTAGGCAGTTTTCTTAGAAGGATATTATTATTACCCCAAATTTTTAAACCTGCAAAGAATTTAGAATGAACTAGATCTTCATACATTCACTAGAAATGAAAAATTTTAAAAATTTGAAAGCAGGTATAAAGAACCTTACCAAAGGAAAGAAAAGCCTAGAATACAATCCTCAGTCCGAGAAATCTCTGTGCATTTTGCAGTAAGGAGATATGGAAACAAGTGTGCAAACAGTGTTGAGGGTTTAAACAATAGCATTTCTGCTGTTTCCATAGTACCAGCCTAGAGTTAGGTCCTGATTTCTAGCTTCCTGAAGTTAAGAATTATGTATTTTTCTTCCACAAAAGAAAGCCTTTAGCTGCAATATTTTTTCCTTTCCAATTATATTCCCTGTATCCCCACCCCATATTTTGCCTGTTAGTCTCATAAAACTGCAAATTAAATGTTTGAAACTCCATTACTAGAAAGAAATACAGACTGTCCCTTCCCATTGTGGCCATTGCCAGTTAGGTATGAAATAAGTTTGCATGAGAAAAGAACAAGCATTATTAAAAGTTTATTGAAAGTACAATTTCTTTTACTGAACTAAGCAAGATCTTTCATGTGCTCTGAGAATAATTAGTAGATCAAGACCGTCTAAGCTTTGTGTGAGAGAATATTTGTCCCATGAACCCTAAGCAACCTTAGATATTACACAGATTCACCATTTTTAAGCATTCAGAGCAACAGGAATTGAAAAGCTAGTAGCAAAACAGATGGTATCTCTATCTGTGAATACCGAAAGAATTAAGTGGGATTACTGTTGCATTAACTGTCTCTCACTCCCATCAACAATGTGAAGTCAGGGAAGCTTAATTACCTGTATATTCCATGCTATCCAAAATATATTCTCTTGGTTTTCCATCACACTAAAATTTCTCAGTAATCATTCAAGTTCATGAGAAAATTCAGTACTGATCTAACCCACTAGGGAGAAATACATGAGGAACAGAGAAGTCACTATTATGGATTTCAGTTTGAATGCATGTGTGTGCATATAATTGCACATGTATGTGTAAAATAGAAATTATATGTACTGGATTTTACATACGTAACTATGTATAGAGAAGGTATATATATGTGCACATATGTATCTGCATACACATACACTGGAATAATATACAAAATCTACACTGGAATGAAGTCAGCCAATGAAAGCAGCCTTGAGGAAAAAACATCTTAGGGCATTGGTTGATAAAAAGTTCAAAAAGATCCACTAATGCATGCTTGCAGTCCAGAAATCCAACATTGTCTGGGACTGCATCAAAAAAATTGAGTCCAGCAGGTTGAGTGAAATGATTCTCCCCCTCTACTCTGCTTTTGTGAGACTTGAGGGTCTGCATCTAGCTATGGGGGCTCCAACACAAGAAGGATTTGCACCTGTTTGAGTTCTAAGGAGGTCCAAAAAAGATGATCAGAGGGCTGGAGCACTTCTCCTATGAAGACAGACTGTGGTTGTTCATCCTTCAGAAGGGCAAGCTCCAGGGAGAATTTCTAGCAACATTTCAGTACCTAAAGCAGCGTACAAGAGAGCTGGAGAGGGACGTTTTATAAGGGCTTGTAGGAAGAGAAATGGCTTCAAACTGGAAAAGGTTAGACCTACTTTGGATATTAAGAAGAAATTCCTTATTGTAAGGGTGAAGAGACAGTGGAACATGTTGCCCAGAAATGTGGTGGACAGTCTGGAGGAGTTCAAAGCCAAGTTTGATGGAGCTTTTTCTTGTTCTACTGGAAGATATCCTCATCCATGGAAGAGGGGTTTGGAACTAGGTGATCTTTGACCTTCCATGCCAAACCATTCTATTATTTGAGGAAACATGTACCTGTCATAAGGCAAAAACACTGTGTCTTCTGACATCTTCATTTAGATGACTTGTTACAAGAGTAAGATTACTATGAAATTTTACTCTGAAGATTTCCCAAGCATAGTATCACAATTTTACTTTAAAGTTAGGAGTAAATATCTTTGCTCTGCAGCCAGGCAACACTTGCAGATGACACTGTCTTTTCTACACAATTTTGTTTCTTTGTTTTCTGCTGATGCAAGGAATTGTTACTAGAGAAGTGTCAAAGAATTGAAGAACATCTGAGTAAGGTCTGTTTCACCAAGACATGTTGTAAGCTACACTTCAGTAATTCAGCAATATAAGTAGGTTGATGTAGTGTTCACATTTAGTAAAAGGGTGTCACTGTTGACAGGAGCTGGGCCTAGCTGACAGCACACAAACTTAACCCTCTGGAAATATAGCTTGAGCTTACCCAACCTGCTAGTCAGTGTAAAAGCCACAAAGTCTCAAGAACTTCCCAGGAGCCAAATTGAGGGTGGCAACAGCCACCAACTTTTCTGCTGGACTCCACCGACTCTCATCTGGGACAGAAAGGTCAGGTAATTCTTTAAAAAATGCAGTGATTATAGATATCTATATCTGTTACTGTAATTATGTCCTGTATATCTCTGATTAAACCCCCTCAGCATCCAAGTCCATACAGTATCCACTGTCATTTTGATCTTAAATTTGTCAGAAGGAAAAATTAAACACCAAGTACTATAATGTGTAAAATATACAAACATCTTCTTTCTCCTGATATATCCTCCTCTTATATTTTGCTATATTTTTATAATTGCTTTGACTTTTCTGTTATATCCATTTTTTGTTGCTTTTCTGTGTGTAAACATCTGGCTAATAAATACAAAATTTGCTAACTCAAACCAAGCTGATAATGTATAACAATCAAATGCTCTATTTAAAATTAGCCCTTGAAATGTAACAACAGGAACCTACAAGTAATGTAGATTGAAAAAAAGAAAAAAAAAAAGAGAACAGGCATTAAAAAAAAAAAGGTTCATAATAATGAAGTTTTACATACCTAATATGTGAGCACCAGGAAATGATATACCAATAGAAATGCAGCATCTTGCCAACCAAAGCCTTGAACTCTTAAAAAATGTTTCACAGAACTGTTAACTCTGTGACAAAGAAAATTAGGAAATTAATAGAGAATAAAATTAACTTCAAAATCACTTTCTCAAGATTGCCTGGACCAACAGTATATATGTGTGAAAAAAAATTTAATGAAAAACAGAAAGTCAGCTGAAGAATTGCTGAGATAACTTAATGGTGTTTGGGGATGATAAGAATCCTATGAGCTGCTACCATCATTAGCATTATCATCAATAGACTGTGAATGGCAAAAGACTATTTACCTATCTTTTTTCCTGGTCCCTATATATATAAAGTGTTTTTATTTTTAATTTTTTTTTTTTTTTTTTTTACCAGA
>LTAT01000001.1:44210702-44221445 GCA_003286495.1 Chlorodrepanis virens | reverse complement strand
CCAGAGTCCAGACTCATCTTTTGGGACCCAGCAAGCAAAGAACCATCCTCCGCGTATCGGGGGGCAGAGACGGGACAGCCGACCCCTGATATTTTCCCTTTAAAGACAAGGGAAGATATATCCTGCTTTAAGTTAGCTGTTTTGAAGGTTGGGGTGGCACTGCTTTCCAGAGCAACACCTACATATAGGACTCTGCAATCAAATTAAATGTTACCTTCAGGTCTCTTCATGCTCTATCCACCTCCTGATGCAGAGGGCAGCCCCTCCTCCCCCGCTGCTTCCCTGTCCCTTCTAAACAGTATGTCGACTTGGATAGCCACACTCCAGTTTTGGAATTCATCCCACCAAATTTCAGTATGGTATCTAGGTCTTAAGTACATCCAATTATATCTAACCAGAGGATTCAGTGACATACACAAAGTTTATACAGTGTAATTTTTGTTATGATGAGGTAGATAATCTGGTTTCCAGAAGCCCCTTGCTTTCCCTTGGCCACCAAAGCAAAAGGTCTTCACTGTCCAACATATCTAATGACCTTCTGCAGAAATCTGTAACACCTTCATGTATGTCAAGTGATACCAGATATAGATATTCAGGCAGCTCAGCCCCATGCTGCAGGATACCTTTAAAACCAGTGCAGAAGGGAAAGGTTTGCAGCTAGGTATTAATTCTGTGTGTATTTTGTATGTCTGGTGTGTAACACCACTGGCTGCTGAAGGATGATTGGTATTTACCTAAGAATACATACTGAACTTACTTATTACTGAAATTAGTGTAGATTAATCCCACACCCAGGTTGATGTGGAAAGGGATTTTTTGTGTTGCTTCTTCTTTGGTTTTTGTTTGGTTTGGTTTTTAGTAGCAAACTATTATATTCAAATATCCAGCCATTGGACTTTGGAGAAACATAAAAAATGGTACCTAGTAAGTACGAAACTTTTTGCTGGATTGTATTATTTCTTTTCCCTGACTTTGGAGCTAGAGTTTTATACATAGAGGCTGTGTGAAAATGCATTCCTCAAAACTGAAAGGAGGGAAAAATTGTATATCTATCTGCTATCTGCCAATAAAATTGAATGGATTGTGAAAAAATTATTAAACAGATGATTATGGCAACAGTGGCTTGGAAGAAAATACTGGTTTGGGCACTCTGCAAGATAATAATAGGAAAAAAAGTAATAGATAATGTTAATGTGTTCAATAGAGTAAATCCATATCCAGATTGGACCTCTTTGAAAAGAGCATTGAGTACCACAAAATTTAAAACACTTTCCTAAGAACTCAGCAATCCAACAACTGGCTACTATATTCTTTCTGAAGGGTGAGAGAATTGAACTCTTTTTAGCCTCTGCTAAGGAAAAATTATGAATTGAATCAGTTTTTCTTCAGTACAAACCAACCCATAATTTTAGGAAAGCAGCAGTAATATTAGCAAACTTACAACAGTCATATAAGTTACATACCGGAAATATTTCCCTTTAACAAGTGAAAAGAGAAAAAACTACTAACATCTTACTAGTAATATTTATTATTAATCATGCAGCAATCTATAATTTAAGGACTTAGGATTCAGGAAACTGCTGGGTAGACGGTTCAAATGTGCAACTACCTTTTTAAGGAAAATGTGAGGCAAAACTGACTGTAGATATTTCTCTAGAGGATTGATTTTATATCTGTTTATATAAATAAATTTGCATTTTTATATTATATACATGCACATAATTTTATTTTTATATATCTATATATTCATAATATATTTTAGTATCAAATTATAGAGCAAAACCACTGAATAATTATATATTTTAGGTATTTATAATACTTATAACAGAAAAAAAGTCATTACCACTGTAACAGTTATTCCTTTGTTTCCTTGTTTTTCACAAAACTGGAGAATATTATGCTTTTCTGATGTGTCAAAAGGCTTTTGCTAAAGCCCAGTGCTGATGGCATCCAATTCTACTCCTACAAGCAAGCACTACTCTCTGTTTATGCCAAATATCATTTTAAAATAGCATAATAGGGTCCAGATTTTCCCTTCATTAATAGATTTGTGTCTTTTTTTCACACAGGACCTTCATGTGTAGAGGGGTGAACAGGCATTTGGCTCACTACAAAATAACCAGCAAAAGAAAAGTATATCCATGTCATCCAAAGTTCCATGGTTCAGTCTATCCCTTACTTTTGGACTCAAACTAACACGTTTATTTCTGCCACAAAGAAAAAAATAATGTATTCATACTTTCTAAATAACACACCATTATTTTTAAAGGAGGCGTTTCTTTTTTTTTTTCCTGTAATCTTTACTGTATTTTTTCAGCATACTATGAAAGCTTTAAATAAACTTCAAACCCATCTTCATGGGTGTCTTTTGTTTGTTTTATTCTTTTTTTTTTTCCCTTAATAAACCATGTAATGGCAATTTGGTTTGCGTCACACAGTTAAACACTAGGAAAACCCATGATATGGCATCAAGCCTAATATTCTTTGCATGCTTGAATGCACGGCCCACAGTTCCAAATGCCTAACTGATCTCAGAGGTGATCTTCTGGGAATAATAAGCAAAGAAGTATTAAACAAAACAAATAAATAGTGCATAGGTCTTCTCCACTTGATAAATAATAGTAGCTATGATTTCGACATATATTGTGTGTAATTACTACACTCTCTTTATTAATTAGACAGATAAACATTTTAATTAAGTGGAGAGAATAAACATTTGACTTGATAGTTTTTATTTCCACTCCATGAAAAAATTTAAGTGGCTAGAGATATATTTTAAAATATGGTTTCAAATACATATATTCAAATTAAAACTTTAAATATGTTCCTCTCCTTTTTTTTTTTTTAATTTGTCTTTTTTGTTTGTTTAACTTTACACAGTGCACCAAACTATCCTTAGCAGATAGGAATTGTTTTCTACTCCCCTTATTCTCCCTGGTGGAGATTATAGGACATTCCATAAGAAGGATGATATATGTTTTTTTAGGTTAGGTTTCACTTAGTTTAAAGATGAAAATTGAAAAATTCTATGTATATACATAAGTTATAAAAAATATGAAAAGGTTAACGGCATAGAACCAAACACTAACTAGAGCAATAATGTTATTATAATAAACTTGCATGGTACATTTAATTCATAGATTTAATTAATTGTAATTTAAGATTAAAATCTGTAATTTTGCATTTCACATACTGAGTATTAAGCAAGAATTCACAACATATTCAAATCAATTTGCTTTTAGTTAGCACTTTGGCTTAGTTTTTACAGATTAGAAAAGACAGTAAAAGTTATTCATTGCTAGCAAATTGCTAGTTGAAAGAAGGCAACAAACTGGTGTATGGAAATTAAATAAGAAGAAAGAATTTTAAAAGAAAATTATAACATTCCTTAGATGTTTAAAAAGCATTGCTTATTTTTCATATTATGAACGTGTTGAGTAAAAAGTCTCAGAAAAAGCTGCTGTGGCTTGGCTCCTGTGGCACACCATGATTAACTGTTAATCTTTCTCCACAGTTTAGTGAAAGAAGGCAGCCTATTCTATTTACAGATCAAGACAAGTCTTCATGCCAAACATTTTCTCTCTGCTTTGTGGGGTTTTTTTTAATGCAAGGTTTACAAAATACTTCCAGGACTATCTGATCATGTCTGGGATTCATTTCAGTTATATTTACCTCAGTAGAACTCACTATGAAAATAATATACCTGAAAATGCCTGTTGCAGAAACATAAAATTTCATCTTCACTCGATATGCCTAACTTGAATAAGTGAAGGCAGTGAGTGTTTTTCAAGGATATTCTTCTTTTTCTTCCTTTACTTAAGATTGGAAAGCTTTATTTTAGCTATTTTCCACTTATAATTGAAGTCATTTTATAGCTGCCAAATTGCTTATTCCTGCTCTGCAAACACAAGCATGTGGCCCAGATTATTGTTGGGAAAAAAAAAAAAGTGAAAACACCCAAGTGTTACTTCTATACTAGAGATCAGAGTGCAGTATATACACTCTAATCTCTAGTGCAGTATATGCACTCTAATATTTCCAGCAATATTTTCAGTTTCCTTGTCAAATCTGTGGTTAGATGTACAACTATGTAATTGTGCCCAGCAATTAATTTCATAATTATTACACCAGTCAAGAACTCAATACAAGACAAGGACTCAGGGACATTAGGCAAAAAAAGCCTGTGTTCAACTATTACTTGAAAGAAAGATTTAAAGCAAAGTATGGAGTCTTTTTTCATTCATTAGGGACATCCTATCAGGGATGGTAGGATACATTTTTCTTAGAAGGAGTGTATAAACATAAAGGGAAGAGAAAAATAATCTACGGAAAAAAAAATGTATTCTATTGGAGTCCTAACAGGTCTGCAAAGCTATTAAAATTCATCTTAGTAGAGGGAAATATGAAAAACCTCCATGCTTGCAGACTTACATTTTATCACTGGTTTCTTCAGGAAGTGAGGCATGTTTATTTAAAAAATATATATTTAATATAATCCATATAAATGCATTGAGGAAGTAGTGCACTGAATCGTGATTTAGGACATAAGCACATCTTCAGCAAAATAATGAAAAGACAGAAGTGAAAGCAACAGTCAGCCATTTATTAAATTTCAATTACACATATAGCTCACAGTTGAGCATCAGAAGGAAAAGATGCTGAAAGACGCATGATTTTAGGTAACTGGGTGTACATCAGAGGGAGTGTTTAACTGTAAGCCAAATAAACTCAGAGAAAGTAAAATAGAGTAAGTGTTTCATAATTAGTCTTATAAATTTAGGAATGTAAAAAGAATGATGATCCTGGACTCATACTCCAGACCCTTTACCAGTTTTGTTGCTGTTCTCTAGACACAGTCCTGCATGTCATTGTCTTTCTTGTAGTGAGGAGCCTGAAACGGAACTATTTTTGTTATCTTCAACTGGTTTTTCCATTATTAAATAATTTAAATTAAATCCTTTAGTTTGTTTTTGTCACTTTTAAAATCACTTTCCCCACATTATTTGAATTGTATTATCTACAGACAAAATAAACTAATTCGCTTCCAGGTTAACACATGCTTCTAACATTTCCTTTCCTTCTCCTCGATTTTCTATCTCACATTTCTACTCCTAATGATATTTCTGAGGCTCTTCATTTCTCTGGTTATTGCTTTCTCAACTTAATGAAATGATGCAATTGAGAGAACCGGCCTTTTTTATGGCACAAAACACTTAGTAGACAAGAATTCATGGTATGATTAATTTGTCATGAATGAAAACTGGATGCTAGGGAATCTGCAGACTCCCTTTCCTATGCTGTAAGAGGATTTTAGCCTAGCACTTGCACAACACAAGTGCCCATGATATCTGAGTCACTAAATGGTTTTTCAAGATTACATCTCAAGAGATTTTACTACCTCAATTGCCACAATTAGAATGTAGTATTTCCATCCCCAGAATCTGTAGCCAGGTGGAAAGAGAGAGTCACTGCAAATTTTCTTAATCTTCCTTGAAGATTAATAAAACAATTCCTTTATTCATTGGAATTTCAAACCTCTTCCCTGCATGAGAAAAAAAGATATGACCTGTTGCTGACACTTGTGAGGATTTATACAGTACAAGAGCACAATGGTTGAACTTGAAAAGAAATCACAGAATCAATTAGGCTGGAAAAGACCTCTGAGATCATCAAGTCCAAGCTATGACCAAACACTGCCTTGTCCACTAGACCATGGCACTTAGTGCAGCATCCATTCTTCCCTTAATAATCTCCAGGGACAGTGACCCCACCACTTCCCTGGGCAGCCCATTGAAATATCTCATCACCCTTTCTGTGAAGAAATTCTTCCTAATATCCAACCTAAACCTCTCCTGATGCAGATTAAGACTGTGTCCTCTTGTAGTCTTGCTGGTTGCCTAAGGGAAGAAGAGGTCATTCTATTCAGCCTCATATAGGCCCTGTGTTTGAGGAATGATAGAGCTTCATCTCAGATGGCTCAGAGGAGAATACAGAGCACAATCAGCAGGACAAAAAAGCATTAGGCAGTGTGAGCCCTGTGAGGTAAAGCTGAGGTTTTCTGTTGTTAACTTTAGAAAAAAACTATGAATTGTTGATGTAAGAGAGTGGATTTTTTCTCAGCACTTAAATGTGAAAGACATTAAGAAGCAAGTCTAGTGTTGATAGGGTTATACTGTCTGTATTAAGACCTTCCTTTTCATTGGAAACTAATGATATGACAATTGAAAATACTTGAAAGTTTTCTATTTGGGACAGCAAAAGTTTAACTTGAGTTTTCTTGTCCACAAAGGTTTTGTGGTAGAGGTCTTCTCTTTCAATCGTCATGGTGATACCAGAAATAGGAAATCTGAAGCCTATGCCCTTAAACAGCTTTGATCCTAATCCTCCTGGATTTCAGAAAAATGTAGGATGTTTCTGAAAAAAACAGTCACATTTGAAAGAGAACTTCTATTTCAGAAAACACCTGCAAGTGGTCTCATTCATTAATGTTCCTCTGTTAGTCATCCATTTCAAGAGGAATCGGCAGGTTGCCAGAAATATTGATTTATTCAATTGTAGGACTCACAAATGGATTGCTACAAAACTGCACCAGTGAGATCAAAAGTTTACCTCATATTCCTCATTCATCAACATTCCTGAAGGCATAGGTTTGTATGGGGATATTTCTCATTCGAAGTGCGTAATAGATAATCAACACACCACATCAATTTCTGCTGCACGTAGGGAAGCTCGGGACACCAGGGGAAGCTCAGTTACAGAGGATTTTTATGGTCATGTTTACAAAGCTTACTGTCCCTCAGAGAAAGTATGGAGAAGAGAATTGTCTTGTTTCTTCATTTGTCCTGATTTCTCTGAGAATCTGACATGGATTGATTTGCTTTGTCTCTTTTTGAAGAATTTGGTCTTTTTTCAAGTGACAATGCATGCAATTCATCAAAAGAGCCCTGGTACTCCTAAGTTAGGATTCTAGCACTTCTTTCAAGTCTGTCTACTCCTGCCCTCAAGATTACCTGTAAATAGAGATATGAAGGAAGAACCTCACAGGAACAGTTGAATTATATTCATTCTAAAAATTGAGAAAATGTATATATATAATTTCACAATTAGCACCAAACTAAATCTATTTCTTGCATTTATTTTGATGCATGCATGTGCACCATTCTTAACGAAATGTGGTACTTAACATCACTTTCTACAGAATAGTGATTTATCATCTTCAATATTGCAAAATGCAGCATTTCATCATCCTGTGCTACAGGCATGGTACATGTGAACTTATTATGAGGACCAGGATTGCTGCTTCAGTGACAGAATACTGAAAGTAGTTATCTATTTATTGTGTAAATTGAGATCATTTTGTAACAGAATGGCAGAAGCAAAATCTCCATAGGCTAAAGAAATCAAATAGGTAAAACAAGTATTGTAATGCCTGTTCAATCATTGCAGATGCAAATATCTACACCATCATCTAATAAAGTATGACTTAAAATGATTCCGTATTATTTGAATTTAATTTCTTCCACATTTCTGCTTAATGCAAAGCTTTCAGATTTCTACCAAACTATTTAATATCTGCTGGGGAATTTATTTCTGTCAAATAATTTGCAAAAATGTTGGAGTTTGCAATAAACTGCACTCTGGTGGGGAATAGAAAACAGTAAAGTCTTCAGAAATACTTTCTGATGGGTATCATAAAATTCATTATCATTATAAGTGTACACACTGTGCTAAACAGAAATTTAATTTCTTGCAATATTTCCATAATACACATTTGTGTCAGAATAGGGTATACACTGCTTTAAATTCTGTGAGCTTTTGTGTGCTTCAGAGACTCTGGGGGTTTGATCACACTATTTAGCGTGAGAAAAGCTGTGCTATTTTGAATGAAAAAGAACCAGCACTTGAATATCTAGAACTCTTTGGTACTATTCCCCCAGCTAACACTCTTCAGAATCAATATATACACTATATTTGAATTAGGATAACTGTTGGCTTTAACCATTAGTTTCCCCATTTGATACTACCTTCTGACAGGAAACAGTGAAATATATTATTTACAAGAATTTATCTGAAGAAATGAGCTTTTATATAACTATAGGAGCACGTGAAAATTAATTTACTCTTATCTTGATGAAACAGTGTAACATTTGTAATATGTAAACATTTGTGTAATATTTCTTCAGTTAGGATGGAAATCTTATATTTTTTCCTTTCTTTGTTGGTCCTTTTTTCTCCATCTCCACCTCCCAACACAAAAGGAAGCATTTAAATACCACTGAAAGGATGGTTCTGCTTTGTTGGATTATAGGCTATTTTTTTTTCACAAGATTTAGCTTATTTTTATCATACTTTAACATTTATATAGCGTCTGGCTACTAAGAGGATGTGAATCAAATGCCATTCTTTTTGATGTTTAATCTTTAGTAGCATGTAGCCCAAACGAGGAGGTGGGACAGTTTTTGTTATGACATATAAAAGAATTGATTCTTCCTTTCATCTATATTATCTCTGCAGTTTCTAGCAAAGATCTACGAGATCCAACGTGACCTCTCCACTTACATCCTCCTTCCATCTTTTGGCCCTTGCTCCTGCCCGTGACTCCATTTCTTCCTACTTCAACACCATGACTTCTTGAGCCCTGCTGTCCTTTCTCCTGTTTCTTCTCCTAAGAATATAATCATACTGTAATATCCAGCAGCTTCTGAAAGTCAACCCTTCCATTCCCCCTTTCTTTTCTGTATGACTTCTTCCCTTCATCAGTGAACTCCTTGAATTTATAGATTACAGCAGTTGCCTCAAGTTCCCTTCCTCTCAATCCAACATATATCCTCCCTAATTTGACTTTATTGTGCACCAAGGATGTGCTAACATCAAGGCCTACAATGACCTCTCCATGTCAAGTCTCAGGGCCTTTGCTCCATACTTGAACTCTGCTGTTTTTATCATGACTGATCATACATTTCTTTTAAAAATCATGCCTTGCCTTTGCAACTCTGTCCTCTCCTCACCATTTAAGTACTCTGATTTGAACATGTGACAGATGGGTCAAAAGTGGAAAAGAAAGGATACTGTATTAGACTTCTAAATCTCCATTAAATAAAAATATAGATCTTTTCTGAAAAAGACCCTTTCATATTGCAATGTGAATTTCTTAATATAAGCAACAAATGCCTGATTATCTTGGGCTTTTATGTTTTTGTAATCTTCAACAATTTTGTCTTCCACTTCTCTTTTCATACTGCTTTTTGAGTTGTGGAAGAATGGGAAAGGCAGGCAGAAGTATACTAACCCCTATTATCATGTCATGACACAATATAGAATCTTTTCAATGTCACAGATATTCACTTTATATCAGACTTATGAAGAAAAGAGAATTGCTGATGCAGCTGAAAGAAAAATTGCTTACTTGCAGCTAAGTGAATATATATATTTTAAACTTTAGTCCCCTGAATGATATTGAGTTCAAAATTTGGACCTGGGAGAATAGTGAGGTCCTATAACTTTAGTGTTTTCATTTTTTTAATGATAGTTGATTCTCAGTTTTGATCACTCTGACTATCCCCACATGCATCTATAAGTATTCTAGGATGCCTTCGAGACAGTTAAAAGTATTGCTAAGAGAATGTCACAGTGAAATACATTAAACACAATAGTTCTCTAAAGTCAGAAATAGCATAGAATTGATTTTCAAATACTTTTTTCAATATTATTTTGGTATTTCTTTGATATTTTGAAGATTATCATGCTGCAGTCAGAAAGATAACACTTTAAAAAGAAGAAAACTTTATTCCAGTTAATTATTTTACCTGTAATCCAGGAAACACATTTATGTCCCTAGGTGAAGAAATAAATCTGTGTTTATCTTTGTACCTCAGAACAGATTTACTTTTGCTACTGAACAAAAAATGGATTAATTCTATCTATTATATAGGCCTATTTAATGACTTCCATGTTAGTTCTGAAGAGAAACAAATTTCAGCTGCCAGGAAAAGTCAGGCATAACATATAATAGTATTTTTAAGATTTGCAACATTTATTTTCATAATCAACATTTCCACATAAAAAAATCACAATGTGGCTTTATAGTCTATAAGTAAGATATTTATCATAAATATTGTTTGAACTCTCATTTGGTGTGACTATATAATATGCCATAAAATAACGCATGAGGAGAAGAAAGGGAGAATGGCACAAGAAGTAGGATGACAAATAAAGTACAGTGTCTGTCAAGATTATTTTGAATGGTAGGACTAAGTCTGATTTTCAGTTTAAAGTGTTTAGTAAATATCACACATTGTAGAAATATTGTCAAAACACTAATCCTTACCTAGCTCTTTCTTAGTCACTAATGGCCATGATATTTAGGCACAAGAATAAGAAATCTTGAAATAAAGTGACATCCTTCTTGAGTCCTATTTGTGCCTCTCTCGTCACTAGTTTTGCATGGAGAAGGAAATACTCTCATTCTTGGCAACTGTGTAAGCCTCTTTTCCACACTTCTTATGTTTCTGTCAATAGCACTCCTTCAATTGTATTCTCTCTTTTACTCCCAAGAGCTGATCTACCTATCAAGTTGGCTCCATGCAGGAATAAAAAAACATTTACTGGGAAAAGAAATGCCAGGTGCAAAAACCCCCCAAACATGCAAAACCAAACAAAACCAAACACAGTACAAACAAATAAAAAATCCCAGCCCTATAAAACAAACACCAAACAAAACTAAAAAATCCAGCCCCCCCCCCC
>LTAT01000001.1:44198344-44210689 GCA_003286495.1 Chlorodrepanis virens | reverse complement strand
AAACTAAAAAAACCAGCCCCCCCCCCCCAAACAAAAAGGAGACCTATCTGCAGTGATAGATAGGCCACTAACCCAGGGTATATCATAACTATAAACATCACAACATATCATAACATCATCAAAAGGAGCCAACTAAAAGCAGTTCTGGTTTTATTTGCTGGTTCAAAGAGGTCAGCACAGCAAAAGATAAAGAAGTAGCAAACACTGATTCCTTTAGATGAATGTGACTTTCATGACAAGGTTAAAAATAGAGAGACATCAAAACTATCAAGCTGATGCCTGAACAACGTTTTAACTCCACTGAAATATATAGTAAAACAGGAGAAACAGCACATTAAAAAAAATGGGTTCTATATCAGCTCCTCCACAGGATTAAACAGAACATCTTAAGAAATTTTGTTTCTTTCATAACTCTGTACTAGTTTGTAGGAGTAGATTTTATTCATGTTTTCCTCAGACAATATCTTTTCTAAATTCCGGTTTGTTTTGATACTAAGCGAAATGGTGGTCGGAACATTCCTCTGACTCAGATGCTAAATGATAAGGCTTAGCTGTAACTGCACATTTAATGTATTCTTTGGGGCAGAATAACTGTGGTCAGGATTTGTGCTTCTGGTCTCTGCTATCTGCTCTGTTGTACCTGGGTACTACTGAAGACAGTAAATTGTGAAGGACTGAAATCATCACAGGAACCATGCTAACAATTTGACTGCAGAGACAGTTATATCTTACTGCCTCCTAACACCATCATCTTGACTCCATTAACCTGATGAACAGAGGTTAATGCATTTCAGTGTTGGTCAGTGAGCCTGGAGGATTCATTGATTCAATGGACGACTGAAGCTAGCAGCTGTACTGATGGTACTTCCCTGACAGATTCTGAAATGCTTGTGGGGCTTTTTTGTCAAGTCTCAACCACTGTTCTTTTGCTTGTTGCCTCTTGTGGTGGTTGCAACCATTCTGGAATCTGGCAGAGACATATCTAGCTTGGTGTGACTCTTCATTTGCATTTATATTTATTTCCCTTTCACACATCTTATAGTCAAATATACAATATATTTCTGGACATAAACTTTTGATTTTCTATTCAGTTAGTAGTACAAACAAGATCAGGGAAAAAATGTGCAGTTAAACAACAATAAAGAAGTATGATTCAAGACTCATCTACTATGAATTTAAATTTATTTAAATTCCAGCTTTAACATGAAAAATTCAATAAAGTTAATTCATTTAGAATTATTAGTATTAATTCAAATTTTCTATGTTTAGAAGCTAAGTTACTTCTCTTTTTAAATTCTGGTTATGGATGTAAACAAATTCTGATGGGATCTCTCACAACAAAAATCATTTAAAAGTGTGAATACTTATTAAAAATGTATTTGGAAGTAAAACTACCAAGAGGAAAGTAAAAAAAAAAAAAAAAGTATTCTTTGTTCAGGAATATATCTAAGGTATCTGTTAGTTGTTAATTCATAAGAGAAAACACTAAAATGAAGTATGGGGAAGATTAAAAAAAGAAGGTATTTTTCTGTCATAACAGTCAAAAAACACACCACATAGAATAATTAATTTTTATTAACTTCAATTTGTTGTTAATTTAAATGTGTAAACTGGATTTCCTAATGCTTGCACTTTGGATAAAATCAATTATACCTGATATTAGAAGTGAATGTATGACTTTGATGTCAATGTTCTCTCAAATTAAGTACATTAATTTGGGAAAATGATAAAATGGAGGCATAGTTTATACATATAAGTATATAAACATTTGATTTAGGGCTATTTGGAGTGTTTTGCCAGAATTAATAATTCTGTATCACAGTGATTATACTCCATAAGTGGTGTACTTGGGGCATTTATTAACTGATTAGGATGTTTTGTAGGGCTACTTTGGGGATGACACTGATTGGATGTACTTTAAAGTACTTTACTTCCTGAAATTTGGAGTGAAAGTCATCTAAGACAGTCACACTCCAGCCCTTTAATTGAACTTGATAAGATGCAGAAAAAAAAAAAAATTCCAGAAGAAATGCAGCAATGAAGAACCCAAAATATAGTCAGGATCAGTTGGAGAAGTGGGGTGGATTCATTGGCTCTGGCTTTTCTGCTTGTGTGTGTGGTTGATTTCTTTCCAGTATCTACCTCATAGTCTCAGATATTCTATGGCTAGCCTAACCTGTTAGTGGCAGTCTACTTCAGCATTGTCATACTAGTAGCAAGAGAGCAATGATGGAAAAGACGGATTGACATCTTTATATTACCTTTAACACTCTGTTACACAGACACTGAAGACAGCAAGTATTAGTTGTTACACAGAATTCATCCCAGTATACTTCCCTCCCCTCATCTCCAAAAAACAAAAAGTTTTGTCTCCTCCCTCTCTCTTTGCTGGGCTCAGATAACTTCCTTGTTTCCCTTTTGATCTTTCCTGATTATACCACTTTATGGATTTTGCTCAGATCTCGAGAATATATCAGTTATTTCAGCTGGTTTAGTTCTGCGTTTGCCTTCTAAACACTTTTTCTTCTTGTTGTTGCTTTGTTTTGATTTACTAACTTTTTTCAATTCCCCCACACATGGAAATCAACCTGTTTAAAAAGTCTACTTCTGCATAATACCTGTGCATCTAACTCATCTGCCTCTCACCCCTTGTCTCTCTTAACCTGATAAAGCTAAACTCTGATTATCTCACTTATATAATTCTGATAAATTCACTTGAGCCCAAAAAAATCAGGATATTCAATTATCTGGAATATCTTGTCAAAACTCAATTTCTATCAAGTTCATTATACTGCAAAAATTATCAGATAAAATCACAGATCTACTTATCAGTGTGTTCCTGTTGATCAAAAGCTGTCTTCAGTAAATTCAATAGGGTTTTCAGAGTGCCAGGATTCCATATTAACATTAACATCATCTTGACACTTTGCTTTTCATGTTAGCAAACTTTAATGTGAATTTAATTGCATTGATTTTGTTTATCTGCATTATTAATTGTCAATATAGTTTAAACTTGATGTGTTCCAGAAAGAAGGAAAAGATATTAGTTCCTGAAGCAAATCTAAAGATCTTTCTTTTTTATGTATCATCTTGAGAAAATTAAATGTCAGAAATAGACATAGAAAAAGCAAATCAGGTTTTTAACTTTCTTTAAAATATCTCAATTTTCTATAGAAAATGCAAGTGAGTAAATAAAATTAGATTTTTTCTTCTTCAAATTACATATTGATTTATTATGTCACATTTTCCTAAAGAGCTGAAAATAAAAGCATTACCGTATTTATTTCAAGGCCATAGAGGGAAAAAAAAATTATATATACCGTTACTTAGAGGGACACAGCAAATTTCTAAAGAATAGTACTAGCAGGTTCCAAATATTCCTTCTGTTGTCTGTTGATAAGACAAAACTCTTAAGTCACGAAGTTCTAGTATGTCTTTTTTGCCTTTTAATAAAGTGAACAAAGTACTTTCAGAATAGAGGAACAAAGCCACAAAGATATATAGAGAAATTAGAAATTTAAATTAAATTAGCATTTTAAAATGAGATTTCATGCCCAATAAAACCCT
Source organism: Chlorodrepanis virens (assembly GCA_003286495.1). Taxonomy (NCBI): domain Eukaryota; kingdom Metazoa; phylum Chordata; class Aves; order Passeriformes; family Fringillidae; genus Chlorodrepanis; species Chlorodrepanis virens. The sequence goes on along the minus strand of LTAT01000001.1, from coordinate 44,207,122 downwards.
TCATTTTTGATTGTTTTCTTGACAGACTTTTTTTGTCTAAATGAGGTATGTAAGAATGAAATAAAAAATATGAATCTTATTTATTAATCTATTTATTTTTCTACCACAAGCTCTAAACAAACTGTTATCACAAGCAGTATTAGACAAAGTAGAGGTAACCTTCTCTGTTTGAAATGATACTGAATAGAAGTAAATAGAACAATCTCCACTAATGTGTTTGCAGCAATTGTTTGAGATGGAAGATAAGGGCAGAGAAAAGGACAAAGTCTCTGAAAAACCTCATGAACTAAATATGAGGCTCAGTCTTTAGACCCCCATTATTGGACTGAAATGCATTTTTCATATCAGCACTCCTGTCTCTTCCCTGCTTTGTGATCCCATACCACAGGTTCACAGGATGAGGAGCTCTGTGAGCTTCTCAAACATCTCACCTAGCACACAGTCCAAGAAGCAGGAGAGCGTAATTAGACAACAGTTCCTTTATGTTACCCTTATAAACAACTGTGCCAAGCCATGTGGTGCAAGCACACACTCATTACAGGACTAGGTTCCCCTCACCATCACCTGTCTTGATGCCTTTATCAGGACTTTCAATCTTTTGAAGATGTTCAGTGTACGTATACATGCATGAGTACAATTGTTGGATCATGCATAGGGATACTTGAACGTGGTTAAATGTAGCGGTAATTTGCATCAATCCAGTAGCCAGACACATACCATTAAAAATTCTTCAGAAGTTCTCACACTGAAATTTTTTCTCTAATTTTCTGCTGGAATTTTCTTTTTGTGCACTTCAGATTATTCAGGTATTTATTTATCAGAGTGGAGCAGGGAGAAACTGAAATATATTCTATGACTGGTTTTAGTTTGCTATGATTCTATACTTTTCCTATGTATCTAGAGATTTAAAGCATATTTGGATAAAACTCTATGTCCATATTGCTGAATTGTCTCTCTACATTCATTAAACCTAAGGCAAGATTTAGAATACTATTGCTTCATGCATGAATGTAAAAAGAACTGACACAAGAAAATTCTCTGAAACAATGATTTGGTGTTGTACCTACCTACCATATAGGTAGTTTCTCCTAAATAAACCTAAAAACAAACTGAAAAATAAGGATTTTTGTCTCAAAGCACACAGTACTTGAGACAGTTTTGCTGTCATGACTTTTTATGATTTATTTAGAAATTATGCTAAACTTTTTCACATTTTGAAGTGTATGGTGATTTTTCCACAGACAATATTCTGTTCTGGAATTTGAATTGTCATATGAAAAAATAGAAAAATGTATTCTCAAAAGCAGTTAACTTAAGCAACAGATTTTAAGGAGTCATGGGAAGTTTGCAGAAACTCAATGGAGTGAAAAAAAAAGCAGCCAACCATGTTAAGAGAACTATCTTATGCCAGTAAACAGTGTTATATAACATTAGCCTGGAGCTATGTTAACTTCAAAATAAAGATGTATACATTTAACTTTCCAAGACATTTCCAGACAAGTTTAAGTTTCACAAATATAACACTTCTACTGTTGCCTGAGAGTGAAAATGTTGAAACTTTTTGTTTGTTGGGTTTTTTTTTTTTCCCAGACAAGTTTGATAGAAATTCTGTTTGGTATATTAAACTAAGGACTTTCTAATAAAATATTGCTTTCACTTTCTTATGAATGTCTATGGACTACAAGATAACTTGCCCATTAGAAAGTGTTCTATGTCCTGGGGAAAAAAAAAAAGATGCAATCATGCAAAAATTATTTTTAACTGTAGTTATTGGCAATTAGTATACAGGTGAATGTAGAAAAGAGAAAGAATGGAAAGGATATTTTTAACACACCTTTTAACAAACGTAAAAGAGGAACATGGGGAATGCACAGTGTTTGTGATTAACAAAAACACAAGGGAAGGAAAAAAGTATGAGTGATCTATTACTGTTGTGGGGTTTTTTCCTCATAAATATCCTTTTTTGTTATACCTTATCATCTTTCTGATGACAAACTGAAATTAAAAAACGTATTCATTATTTTGAGAAATATACGCAGGAAAAATGTATCTTGTCTTTTTCTTTCCTCACACAGGTAACTTCAGAGATACATGCTTAACTCTTCTCAATGGCATTTAATTTTATCATTAAAACTAGAACCTATGCAATAGAGACAGTAGAAATACTATGGCATTTCAGAGCTAATATATAATATTAAATTTTCTGCTAAGCCTAATCTCTTAAGGTCTTCTTTTAAAATACTTTATCTTTTTTAAATCAGCTTTGTGTGTGTAATGAAAGAAACTAAATTTGATTGCAATGAGTAATGTGTAAGCTATAACAATAAAGCTGTAGTAAAACTATGTGGTAAAAACCTACCATTCAGTTACACAAACATCACCAAAGGAATAAAATTTAGACATGGTAATAGTTAAATAATTTTACAGCTTTTTAGAATTGTTCATCCAGCAGAAGTAGCAAAGAGTAATAGCTTGCTTCAAACTCATGATATAAGAATTCCTCATATACTTTGAGTTTTACTGTCTATTCCCCTATCATCAGAGTTCTTCTACCAATCTTTATAAAGCACATATTCATGCCAACTTACTTTACGTCTTTCTGTACTTCAGGTTTCTATTAAATACAACTAACATGCTTTGGTCTGTTAGTAACTGATCTTTTTATTTTGATTTACTTGTTTTTCTACTTTCATCCTCAGGTTCCCAAGGAAGTTCCCTTTCACTCCTTTAAAGGAAAAGGCTTAAATTATTCATTTTTAATTAGCTGAAACTTTATGATGCTTCAGATGTAGAATTTGTTTTTATCGATATATTTGTATTTCCCTTATGATTTTTCCTTCAAATTACTTCAAAAATTACTTGATATATCATTGACTTATAATACTGGCTGGTACACTACAGAATGTTCAAATATTTTCGAAAGACCAGAACTTAGGGCTCAGATCCTAAATAAAGATGTTTCATACAACTTCCAGATGGACTGATGTCTTTCCCCTTTATTAGAGAAACTAATAAATTGCATTGCAGTGTTAAGATTGAGGCTTCTGAAATGTATAATATTTTTTTGAAAACCAAATTTATTGGTCCGGAACATTAAGTAGCCATTAAGAAAAAAATGACCTTTCATGAGAAAACTAGAGTTTTTTCCATCACTTTTCTTTTTGTTACTTGTAATATAAAACATTCTAACAGCTATTTTTCACAGCACATGTGAAAAATTTCCTTGTCTATGTGGCAGGATGTATTCGCCCCCGTCTCTACCACAGATAGCTGGTGCATATGAAAGACCCAGCAAGGGGTGTTACAGGTTTGGGAGGATGCTCATGCACCAAAAACTAAAGAAGCAGTCAGAATAGCAAAGTAAGTCAATTTTATTTGTTGTGTTAGAAATTAGATAAATATACACCCCTGGATTTTGGAGAAGCCATTAAGCAGGAGGAGGTGATTGAGCATGGCTCCTGAGCAGGAGGGGAAGGAGGGCAGCACACCTTTGGGGCATCCCCTGAATGAAAACAGTGTGCAGCATGTCATCCTCTCTTCTCCACCCCGGGACCACAACATATATCTTCTCCTCAGGAGTGGCCAGTTTCAACATCATGTCACACAGGGCCATGAGATGGGGTCACAACAGCCCATGGTCACACCTCCATGCCAACAACGACTTGTATGTTGTTCCCCTTTCACAGAATGAATCCCAGCAGGTGACCAATACATAGTTTTGCTTCTGAAGGTTATTCCTACCAGGTAATGATAAGTTCTTCTACATTATCTTGTCAACATGCACAACCACAGATGAAATATGTCAGGCCTCAAACCCATCTTCAGTCCCTGACACAATGGGGTCATCTCTGATGCCAAAAAGGCTCAGGCCCCAGCTAAGAATCAACATCTTAGAGATGCAGGTGTGGGAAGAGATAAATATTCCTGACTGAGAGACACTGTTTTACAAAGACAATGAAAGACACAAGAATTACCACAGAGGCAGAAGTCTCCTACACACACATACCCTGATAAGCATTCAGGACTTCTCCAGGGGGTTTGGATGCAGATTCCAGAGTTACTTACCTGAAAATCGAGGGAGAAGATCTTGATGCGTGCCCCACCAAAAACTGAATGGTAGCATTCATTGTATCCCAAGTTATTTTATTTCTTCAATAGCTGTAAAAAGTTATCCAGGCACACTGCAGCTGCAAAAGGCCTACCAAGGCTAGCACATCACTGCCCCAATATTGCTCCTTCCACACTTTCCTCCTGGGCACCAGCCTCACTTCACACCCATGCAGCTTTTCCTGCTCCAGCTAGGGTTAGGGTTATGTTTCAGGTTACGGTTCAGAAAACCACAAAGCCCAGAGCTCCAGGGACACTGAAGCTGCAAAAGGCCTGCCAAGGCCAGCAGGGCGTAGCCCCAGCATTGCTCCATCCATTGCATTTCTCCTTTGCACCAGATGTACCCCATGCAGCTTTTCCTGTTCCTCCTAGGGTTAGGGATATGCTTATGGTTAGAATTTTGACTTGTGTCTTGGAGAAAAGTTTGGACAGAATATTTTTCACACAGTATTACATTCCCTTTGGCATGCATTTTTTAGTTTTAGTGTCCCTGGGTCTCTGTAATTTGTGTTTTTCTCAAGCTTAAACCTAAGCCTAATTCTAACCGTTGGTAGATTTATTAAAGCCAGTCTTTTGTCCAAGGCTGAGATACCTAGCACATGTGTGATGCCAGGTAGAGAGGTGTAGGGGAGCAATGCTGTAGCTGCACCATTCTCCCTTTTCAGTGTCTTTAGAACATCAGACTTAGTGGTTATTTCAAGTCTTGCCCAAAGCAAATGCCTTACCAAAAGCTGAGCAGTAACAGACAGTTTTCACCGAGAATCCCAGCACATGGGTGAGGTCAAGAATAAAAAAAATTAGGACAGCATTCAATAGGCTGTGATCTGTTCTTATTTTGAAGAGAACTTGACAAAACCATGCCAAACTTTCACTTACAGAAATTCCAAAATCAGGGGAAAAAAACTATGGCAGGTTCAAAGGAGAAAGACAAGAAGCCATCTTTTGTCAATTCTGTGCTCCCCTTCGGATGCCTTTTGCACCTGATGTGTGCTTGGAGCTCTGGGCTTTGCAGTTTGCGGAACCCTAACCCTAGGTGGACCCCTAACCCTTGGGTATAACTATCTTTCTGTCTTCTTGTTTATATGCTTGGTGTTTTTCCACCGGAAAGAGAAAATTAAAATCTACATTATTTGAAAGAATGGCAATTAAAATTGTGATGTCACAACCAAACTCAGGTTGGATGGAATCTTGAGAGTTGTCCAGTCCAACCTCCTTCCCAGAGCAGGGCGAACTCTGAGGATGCCTGGGTATTTGTCCATTTGAATCTTGGAATCTCCAAGGAATGAAGTCTACCTCTGTGGACACCTGTACTCACTTAGAGAGCACAGTTGCCCACCTCAAAACACTGCTAAAGCTAAAAGAAGCCACCACAGATGGAAATTGAGATAAGCAGAGAAGGGAGGAATTTGTATCGGGAAGCCTCTAATTCCAGTCCTAGTAAGGCCTGGAAGATCAGAGGTAAGATCTGGTTAGCACATCCTTGTTAATGCATCCAGAAAAAAAACAATCCTTTTGTGTTAAACAGTGGGAAAGGAAGCATCTGCTCCTACACATATCGCCTTAAGTTATTTGAATGACATCTGTGTCCTGTGGATATCTGGAAGTTGGACTGTATAAAGGTGGTACCACCAGAAGAACAATTCAGGAACCGTCACCACCAAAAAGCTGGCTGGTTACTATCTTCTGCTTGATCTCACTGTCTCTCTCTCTCTCCTCCTCCTTTTTTCTATGTCTTTCTCTCTATCTTATCTTTACTATTAAATAAAACCCATGTTATTTACTTCAGCATATGGTCTCATTTGTACCTTAATTCGGTCAGAGGCATCTCATGCTAATCAGATCATACTAGCACCTTGATTGCCTTCATGACTCTTATTTCCATTCAGAACCTCTCCTCTTTCAGCTTATGCCCTTGTCCTGCCACAAAACAGGTCTTTGAAGACCCTGGCTCCTTCGTCTCAGCAGCCTCCTCCCTCCTCATAGTCCCTCAGTGGGGCACTACTTTTAGGCTGTATTCAATCCCTGGGAAAACTTTTGTGTGATTTTCCTTGTCACACATTTCTGGATACATGAAGGAATGGAACACTTTGGGAATAGTCCAAAGGTAAATGGTAAAATAGACCTAGACAACGTGATTGTCTTCTTCAGTAAAATAACTGGGTCTGTGGAGAAGGGGAGAGCACAGAGTGAGAGTCACTGACTTTGAGTTCAGCAGTTTCCCATTCCTGAAGCCTAGCCACTCAGAGATGGTTGGATTTTCCCTCTTCTCATGTTGCTTCCCAATGGGAGCTGGTTTGGGGACTGCCTCTGACTGGCTGGGGCCAGTGGCTTGACAGACACGGGTGGAGAAATATCAGCACTTTGTCACAGGGTAGGGGACACCAACACTGCCCCACAGAGGGTGCAGATGAGTTGATAACAGGCCAGGAAAGAAGAAATGCCAACCCAAAGCCTTGAGCAGGCTCTAGGATGGAGAGTGGTCACACCCATGATTTCAGCGATTGCCTTCTACTTCACCTTAGATCTTTTGGCACAGTTTTTTGAAGGACATTCAGAGGAAAAGCACAATGTCAAGGGAAGAGAATAAATTCTCACTCTTGGGTTATGGTTTTTTATTTTTTTTTTACATTTTAATTTATTTAAAGTCTCTCTAGTGAAGATTCTCTGCAAATAGATAAGCTGGCTAATAGATACAAATAATGCATACAGGTAATTAAAGTATTGAAGCATTCTTTGGCTTTACAATAACCTTAGCTCCACTCATATATCCTATGTTCCCTTTTGCCCATGATGGAATTTCACAAAAAAGATTTAAATTTTAATTTCTGGATATTTTTTTCAGAGATCAGTGATGTTTCCATTAGAGCTATCAACTCCTATTTCCCTCCATCTTAATTTCTCCTGCCATACCATCACTCCCTTAAAAAGACTATTATAAGCTTGATGTTAGCCACCTGCTCTTCATTCCTAAATTGAAAAATCATAAAACCTCTGTCAGATTAAAAAACTGTGGTCTTGAAATCAGAAGAACAGAAGAGACTTCTCAGATAAGTGCTCCCCAAAGGAAAGCTTTTTCAGTTTTTTCTTGAATTCTTTCATCGAGTCATAATTTTCTTGAAACCGCATTAGTTATGAGACAGTATAAGGAATAGAGAACAGCATTATCGGGATCCTCAGGTGGCCACAACTAACTCATCTTGTACTTAGACAACTTTTCTCAGCAATGGGAGGCACAGGTTCAATTAATTTTGGGTAACAAAGAACTGAGATTTACCTTTTTTACTTCTTTTGCCTCTCTAACCATCAGATTTGTACAACATGAGGGTACTAAGAGTAACTTTTTGTTATGGCTTTACACTAAGGACAATTTATCTTTTCTCAAATGAAGAGAGTGATATATCAATCAATGCATGAAGTATAATTTCAGATGATGGAATGGAGCTCTGGGCCCAGGAGCACATCTTTTGTGAATTAGAGTATCAATAAGATACCTAAATTAGATGTACTAGATGGCACAAAAATTATTTCTAGTTCAATTTTATTTTACCTCTTTTTCTCTAGACTTTCCTCTAGCCAGTATTTTGAATTATTTTAAAGTGTTCAATTTTATTAAATCTGTTCCATATGTAATGACTCCTAACAGGCAACTGGGGACAACTGCTAACATGATATGTGCCAAAATTATACAGAATGAGATAGAATAGATATAATTCACTGTATTCCTGCGAATTTCTTCCTGTTTCAAATTCAAGACATTTAATGAATTGCTACCTTTATCATTCTTTAAATTAATTATCATAACATTCAAGGAATTTGAACCTCGTGATTTGAACAGACACACTTAAACAATATTCTTCTAAGGGCAATCTTATGTGCAAAGCTCTTGCAGAAGCAGAATATAAGGAAAGATAAACCTTTTATTGATGAACCTATCTTTATTGAGCAACATAGCTCTCCTTATATGAAAGATATCACCCAATTTAAAACATCAAAAAAAATAAGCACCCCAATATTTCTAGCAGGTAAACATTGCTTAGAATTAACTTATGCAAGCAAAATTAATTATGCAAGCTCACTTTCTGTCTGAACTCATACAAGCCATTGCCCTAAGGACTTAGTCTGATATCATTAATTAGTCTAGTCTCGTTCATTTCAAAAAATTAGGATTTTTTTCCTTTTTGTAGGCTTCATATTTCTGATTTGTACTAGATTATTTTGCCATAATTCAAAGAACAAGCTGAATTCATGGCATGTACTAGCATTATTTTCATGAACGTATAGTAGCCATGGCCATTTTCTTCATCTTCCATCTTCAGTGACCTCGCTCCGTTATGGAACTCAGCACAAGCTTGACCTGCTGTAAACACTCAGAGGGAGCATTTTTAGATACATTATGATCTCATACTGAATTAATTTTTAAAAAATTACAACAAATATTATTAACAAATTATTATTATTATTATTAACAAATAATTCTAAAATATTACACTATTAGAAAATTTCCTAAAATATGTATTATGAAAGCAATAACAAATAGTGGCCACTGATATTATTTGAAAACAATATGCAATTTCAAATTTATGAAGAAAAAATTGATACAATGTGAGTGAAAAAGAAAATACCCAAGTATTTAAACAATATTAGCTAATCAGTATTTTAGGTAAGATAGGT